>SJYO01018757.1:22095372-22677872 GCA_006410555.1 Capra ibex | reverse complement strand
ACATCTGTGAGTTCCACACTTGGTCAAGCACTGACTTTGGTGCCTATCAATTCTAGGTCTGAACCTGGCCCTTAAGTATCTGTGTAACTCAGTGACTCAGTTAATTCTTTATGCATCTCAATTTTCTCATTAGTAGAAAAATTAGAATTAGTTTTATAGACTCAATAACACAAATGTCTGAGAAGGTGACTGTCACAGCACACGCTCAATATGCTATTGTACTAATCCTCTAGAAAACTGTGGTATGATTAAACCTGGTAATATGTGAAGGATCCAGTAATTAGGTGTGCAGTTTGAATGTTAACACCCTAAAAACAAGAGCAATCTTACATGCTATCACAGTATCAAAGTAGAAACCAAAAGTACACAAGAAGCTCAGTGGAGGGACTATGACCTAGTACACTCGAGAGAGCAACATGGCATCACATATCCAAATTAAAAATGTGTATCTTGAGATTCAATGCAACCTTGTAACACAGATTCAGATAAGCCAGTGTTCATTAAAATACTTTTAATAAAACTTCAAAACATAATTTAAGATGTCCACCAACAGTGGAACACAACATAGCCCTAGAATATGGACATCAGAATATATCTTCAATTTATTAAGGGGCACAGAAATACATAACAGTTTACAGACTATTATTCATGTGCTAGGGGGAAAGACTTGTGAAACCTATTTTCCTAGAGCCTTAAAAAGTGTTCTTATAAATGTTTTGAAGAATTTGGGAAAAATAACTTTCTGATGATTCTTTCTGCAGAGAACAATCAACTTAGGAAAACAATGGATTTTAAACTAAATGTAACTTAAGAAATTATACTTTGTGTATATAATTACATCTTAACATTTTTTACAGGGAAATAACTCTTCTAGGAATCAATCCACAGAAAATAATCTGAAATGGGTATGATCTGTGTATAAGGAGGCTTACATCACTTATATCAGTACAACTTGTATCTTACTAATTTCATTATTTAGTAAAAACAGCTTAGCACCCAATATTGGAGGACTAGTTCCAGTAATGGTGTATCTGTGTAAGTGATACTATATGGCTATTAAAAACCATGCCGCACAATTATTAAAATGGAAAATTCTCAATACATCAAGTGAAAAGGATGTTACAACCTAGTTATGTGCAATTTGATCAGTGTTAATAGTTGTTACCTTTTTCTTTTTCTTACTTTCCGCTCTTTAGTTTTTTTAATTTAATAAAAGCATTCCTAATTTCCTACAATGATTATGTAATACATGCTTATAGCTAACCTCAAGCTTTCTTTACAACCTGGACATTTATGTAACTATGATGCTAGTCCAGCTACTTTGGTACAAATTCAAGAAATACTGCAATCCGTCTGAAAAGTTAAAATGAGGTGAAAGCCATCAATTCCCAGGAATCTTAATAAAACATTACAGACACTACTGTTTATCAAAAGAATTTATTAGAAAATATTACATACTACATATCTGTTTAAAGAGTATTGTTTCAGTAGACAGCACTCCATCCTCATACTACAATGTCTCATGGACCATGGAGCAACCAGTGTGCTTCTGAAGCCACATCTCTTGGATGGAACATTTACGCAGTACATACTGTGGCCATTTAAAGGAAGATAATGGAAAAACTTTCATTATCAGAGGGAAAACAATCCAAATTTTTGGAATGTTAAAATAACAAGTAACTAATTTTAGTCTCAATTCTAGGCATCACTATCGCCTAAAACATCAGTCAATGTGACTAGTAAGTTAGAGGGACCAAGGTTTCAAAGATCAAGTTAATACTGAATTTTCATATATAACGAGAAATCTGCAACCCCACAAAATGTTTTTAAGTTTGTACACATGCAACTTAATATAAATTGCTGATAAAAGAATGGGGAATGTTAAAAAGCAATGTATTCTTTTTAACATAAAGCATGCACTTTCTAATACATTCTTAAATATTTCAGAGTTGATTCTAGTCCAATAATCTTATTTCAAGTGCATTCTAACCAGTACCCCAACCAGAGTACATACCTGTTATTCAAAAAATGTGTATTGAGAATTCAATTAACTCATGGTACTGCTACCAAAGATAGGAGACTTTAACTCTTGACCACATCATTTATTTTTTTCAAAACTTTAAACACGTTTGCACAAGCTAAATGGTATAAAGCAAATTTTAAACTTGTCACCCAACTCCCAAATGTTACTGAAAGAAGACATAGGAAAAATATGTTGTGTGATTAATCAACTTAGGCAATTTACTACGAAATTTTCTAATTGTGAACTAGCTTTAATCCAAAATCGAAAGTTCACAAAACTGTTTTTTAGAAACAAAGTTCTAAAACTTTAGAGTCCAAAACCAAAACAAATGAGGAGGTGTGTGTTGGTAATTGAAACACTGTCTTAATATTTTATTAGAAGAAATATACTTTCAAAACTCTTGCCCCATCATAATCTTAACATAAACTTTAATTAAAAATATATATAAATCAGTAGAATACCATATTACAAATGCCCAGAAATGCACAATAAAGATCAGAAACTGCTTGGAAATATTTCTAACACTTTGGGGGATTATACTCATAATCAAGTAAAGATTATGAAGTAGCACAATCAGTACTGGGGCCAACATTTCAAAACTTGCCTATCAAAGCTAGCACCTGGAAAGTATTACACACATAAAACTGAGAAAGAGAAGATCTTTACTTCAGAAAAGCACAGTCCTGGAGTATTGCTTTCGCTATTTAGCTAGCATAAGGGTCAGCCTGTCTCACTGAGGCATACATCTATTTTACGCTATTAACATCTGATCCAAAGTGCTTTCCAGTTATTTGGTATCTATTGAAAATTGTTACTGGAATGAAACAGTTTATCATGGAGTTAATCCACTTTTTCTTCCAAGATGCCAAATAAAATAATAAGGCTAGAACATTTTAAACTTACTTTTAATAAAAATGAACATATTATAGTACTTTAAAAAAAAAAAAAACCTCAATCTCTAGCCCTTGAAAGCCTTACCAACACTCCATTATTTAATTCCTCTCCTTTTTCCAAAACACAGGTTTTAATGTCTAGAATTTTGTAACATGGTTACCAAATTAACACGTTATTCACTGTAAAGCATTTGGAGATTTGCCCAAGTGTAAGAAGAATTTCATTAGTGACTAATAGATGAGCAACAATGTGAAAGCCCCTGAAGTGAATATCATGATTTTACCTTAGACCCAAGCAAGGGGGTCACGACTTAAAAGCAATTCTCCAGTTGGCACAAACAGTTTACCATTTCTGATGAGCAGAAGATATTATGGAAGAACGTAATTTTTACAAAGTCAACACTTTTTCCAAACAGGTTCTAAATTCAACAAGCTGAGACTGCCAAAGCTGTAAATCTAGCAAATCAAACTGCTTCATCTCAACTGGGGAAAAGAAGGCACAAAAGAAAAACAAGCAGCGTAACGTTTATTTGGTGACACAATAGGTGAACAGTGTTCTAAAGTTTTGAACACTGAATTTTACTTGTGATAGTATCTTCTACCTAAGCAATTTATTCAGATGTGTGCTTTAAAAATACATATTAAGAACCCTGCAATTGGTATGTTCTATTAGAAATATTCTTCATGGTAATACATTATCTTTCTATAATTAGAGAGAAAAATCATAAGACCATTTTTTAGTTTTAGCCCAACAGAATAAATGTATTATACATATCTCTTCCGAAACCAGCGCACTCTGAAGTTTCTAATTTATGCACTCCATTGTTCAAAAACCTGTACATCTTCCAGTATCCACAGTATAACACAGTCCTAGTAAAAATGCACATTCTTTTAAACCCTTTACTTTCCCTTGAATTTTATTTGGGGGAGGGATGGAGGAAAGATATAGATATTGCGGTGCAGAACTATATTTATTTAGAACAAAACATTATATCCTACATTAAAAAAGATAATTTTATCAAAACCAAATTTCAATCACAGTTATGTATGATTCTCAGTTAAAGGTACATGTTGAAATTGCACTTTGCAGATATCTCGTCAGTGTCCTTTCTAACGCTCCTACTTCAGCACATGTTTTTATCAGCAGACATAGGTTCTTCCAGAGTTTTCTTTTGGTTTCCCTTCCGTGAATATTTGTATTTGTCTACATAGGCTTTAACCAGATTTGCCACTTTAGTAGAATTTACTTCTCCACTCTTACTATGACACACCTGTAAAAAAGAAGGAATTTTTTTCATATTTAAAGGGATTAAAGGGAAAGTTCTTTGAAAAACAAATACCCCAGAGCCATAATCAGACATTTTCACGTGTTTTGTATCGCCTAGAAGGTATATGTTTCATTTTCTCCAAAGAGAAAAAAGCTGATTAGCAGAAGCTACCTCTTACTATTTTAATTAGATTTAATTAAGCATTCCTTTATTAAAATAGGGATGTTGAAAACAATATGTACATAACTCCACTAAAACTGTAACTTACTTTATCTACTGCTTTCCGCACAATCTCTTTATACTCCTCCTTGGTGATGTCTTTATTTTGATAAAATGGCTTAATGGCCAGTTTTACCTCCTGTGCTGCTTTTTCTTGAATTTGCAGTTTCTGATGAGAGGAAAATGTGTAATTATTACTTGCCCAATCTCAAACTTTCAAAAAGATTATTTAAAAATATAAAATTGAAAACATTGCCCATTTACACTACAAGGAACTGTTCCAATATTAGCATCATAGATATAAAATATTTATTTACTAACACAAATCAAACATTTCTAAAAATAAACAAGAAATACAACCAGTAATTCAATGGGCACCAACACATGTACACAGAATTCTTTAAATTGGAATTTAAGACTATCAACAATAAATTCCCTTTACCACTTATACAACAGAAAACTGTTATTTTTATCATAATCATATGCAGAATTATGTAGGTTGCTCTCAACTTTGAACTTGCCTTGTCTGTCTTCGAGCTATCTGCGCTGGCTTCCACTGTAACACTTACTTTGCTTTCTGCCAATTTTACAGGAGCATTAGAAGCTTTGCTGTGACTTGATGATGCAGTATTACCAGAACTTGGTCCCTGAACTGTTCCCATATTTCCTGGGGCTGCTGTCGGAGCAGGCAAGACTGGTGTACTCATGTTATTACTTACATGAGAAGCACTAGGAATACCCTGTTTTAAAGAGGTATCATCAGTTAATGAATTATCTGTACTCAATAAAAGATGTTTAGTTACCTATTAGACATTAAGAAAAAAATCAAGGCAATTTAATACTTAAGTACTTTGGAGAAATGTCTATTTCAAGTAATTTTTATCTAAAGGACTGTGAAGAAAAATGAGCGACATTCTTAAATAGAATGTCATGATGACTTTTAATATATATATTATAATGTTCTGACAGTAACACTAAAACCAACAAGAAGGAGAAAAGCAGCATTAATGACAATATCTTTCCTGTAAGTATTTTTAAGGTAGATACCCCACTTTAAAGATAGAGGAAAATAAGACAGTGAAGTCAAATGGCTTGCGTGAGTTGATAGCAGAAAAAGACATAAGATCCCAAATTCCCACTTTCTGGCTCTTCCAACTGTATCCTGCTGCCAGGAATCTAGAATTTCTGAGATATAGACATGGAATAATAAAGCAACATAACCATTACAACTTGTTATTCAAATTTACTATATGCCCAAGAGGCACTTCTTTCTTTTTTAGCATGATAAATTCATGAAAATGAAACACATACGGTAATGCACAATGAACAACTTTATCTGGTGTCAGTCTGAACAAGACAGTACAAGCTTTATCACAGTATCCAATCACAACAAGTTCCCAGCCCCTAAAAGTCCAATAAAAAAGGGAAATTTTTTCAAGTATCCATCACATGATTCTAGTTTGCCTCATAATTTGGTTTTCTTAAACTTACCAAAAAATTTGTTTGGATATCAGCACCAGCATATATGTAGCTTAGATTTGATAACATATATTCATTTTCTTATTTGGGACTGGGAGGTTTGGGGAAGGACAGTGAAAGAGGGGTTATAAAGGTTTACCATGAAGTGAAGTGAAGTGAAGTCACTCAGTCGTGTCCGACTCTTTGCAACCCCATGGACTGTAGCCCACCAGGCTCCTCCGTCCATGGGATTCTCCAGGCAAAAATACTGGAGTGAGTTGCCATTTCTAAGTCTAATCAAAAAAGCCACTGTATATGGATATTCAGCAAGAAGCCCTTTCTTGAACACCGATCCCTAACAGCCAAATGTTTACCATGGCGAATGCTGACTACACTTGAGTGGCTGAAAACATACCTGCAACTGCTTTCCGTCTGGCTGTGAAGCAATGTAGCTGACTTGCTGGGATGGTGGGGGAGGGGGCGGTGGTGGCGGTAGTCCCTGAGATACACCGCTAGGAGCCGCCACCTGCATGAGAGGTACTCCTGTGTGCAGATGCAAGGGCAGCTGAGGATGAATGTTGAACGGACTGCGCTGGATGTTCATCAAAGGAGCAGGAACACCCACTGGATATGGAAACATATTCACAGGCTGGTGTGCACTCATGTGCTGCTGCACTGCACTCACTTGTGGCTGCATCATAGTTATAGGTAGCTGAGAACCATCACCCTGTTGGTTTGCTTGGTCTTTCAGATTAGACTCTATCAAAAGAAAAAAGACTTATGAAAAAATTCATGTTACAAATTTCCTTAGAGAAACAAAGAGCCACTGGTTACTGTAAAACTAAATACCAATTAACCTAAACCTATCCAATTATTCAGTTTAATCCTGTCATTCCTAAATAATGTAGGATGATTTTCTAACTGAAATTAATATTCAACCAAAATTAGAATAACTTCACACAATAACATTGGACAACACTAGCAAAGAATCAGCAGCTCAAGAAGCTTACTAATAAAATAATCATAAAATTTAATTACTAACTTAGAAGGTTAATCACTTTTAAAAATCTTCAACAGCTCTTTTCTTGAGAAAAGTCAAGTCAATGTTCTTAAGAAAAGTCAAGGAACGATACATCTTTTTTAGCTGAGTGACTTATTAAACAACGATCAAAAAAATTCAAGTGCACACATTCAATATAAATGAAATAGAATTTAAATCCTGCATACAATTATTTCAAATCCCTCTGTAGCAAATTATACATAAAACATTTAGGTCTTTGGCAAGGTTGGGGGCAGGCATGGGGTGAAAAAAAATATACTGAATGTTTATTACATAAAATGAGGTTCAATTTAACATAAAACTAAAAACAGAGATCACTTCAATCCATACAAATAAGGTATTAAATTTATAATCTCTCTTCAAATACAAGTGTTTGCAAACAAGCATGTTACCCTGTTCAGCCGCCTCCTCGTCTTGTCTCATCCACCCGGACTGTGGGCCTGAAGAACTCCTGCCTCGTCTCGAGTAGTAGTTCTGTACATCTGCTGGCAGGGTCTTTCTCACAGCCCAGCTCGATGCGGATGTCCACCCCGACCTGTCGGCTGGTGTATCAAAGGAGAACTCTTGCTCACTTTTTCGTTTATAGGGCTGCTGCTCCACAAACTTGAAAGTCTCATTCCCTGAACTGTTTGAATTCCCTGAGAGGGGTTTTCGGTTTTGCCACCTGTTTTCATTTTGATCTGTATAGCCAAAACCACCTCTATGGTTACCTCTACCACGGTTACCTCTACCACGGTTAGACATCCAAGCCGAACTAAAGTTTTTATTCCAAGAATTCCCTGAATTCTCATTTCTATTTTCTTCCCAATGAGAATCTTTTAACTTTTCTGGATTTCTGGTCCTCGGATCAGGCCCAGAATTTATTTTTTCTGTTACCCAAGTGGGACAGTCATTTCTATGTTTGTCAGCAGAATTTGAATCATCAGCATCTGGACTGATGTCATTTTTTTCTTTTCTTGTATTTTCATTCTGTTTCTCTGAGTCACTCTTTCTATATCGATCATTCCCTCGTGGACATCTCCAACCATCGTTTGCCCATCTCTCTTTCCATCGAGGAGAGTAACTGTCCCTGTCATTTCTACCAAATGATGAACCCTTACTTTTTGTTCTAGATCTTGATGGTGACCTCGACCGTGATCTGGATCGAGACCATCTTTTCATTCTCCTTTCTCTATCTCGGTCTCTCCTCAACCCATCTCTATCACTCTCTCTTTCTCTGCTCCGGGACCTGGATTTTTCTCTTGGGGAGGAATCTTTTACTCTGGACTGAGATCTTCTGTTCTCTCTTTTTGGGGAGAGTGACTCAGATCTTTTGCCTTCCTTAGCACTATCTCTTTTTGGAGACCGAGACTGAGATCTCCTCCTTTCTCTTGCACTATCCTTTTTGGGGGACTGAGAACGAGATTTTCTCCGTCCTCTAACAGATTCTTTCTTAGGAGACGGTGATCGAGACTTCCTGCTGTCTTTTCCAGCTTCTCTTTTGGGAGATGGAGACTGAGACCGCTTCTTTTCTCGGGCAGTGTCTTTGTTGGGAGACCAAGTTGTAGATGGAGAGTGAAATCTAGATCTTCGTGTACGAGGCTTTTTGGCTTTATCTGTCACATCTACTGGGTTTTCAGATGGTTGAGATACAGTTTCAACCTTTTCATTTGCAGGATCAGAAGATGACATATTCTTTTGGGAACTGTGCTCCACAGAATTTTCATCAGCATTTACAGATGCTTTAGCATCAGCATTTACAGATGGTTCGATTTCAGATTCATTTCGGTCACTGCAAAATGAATCACATTCCATAGGTATCATTTCATTATTGTCCTCACTAAAATGCTTCTGAATCAGTGCAACATGAGTTTTAGGCAATTCTGTAGATGTGGGATGTTCAACCAAAGATTCAGTCTTTTCTTCTAAAGATTTGCCCAATTTGGTGTTAAGACTTTTTTTTAATAAACTATTTTCAGAGTCTTGAATACTATTGAGAGTTTCATTCCCTGAAGTATCACATGTTGCAGTTATTTCTGCATCTTCATTTTCAACATGCCCAAGCAAATGAACCTCTGAACTCTCAATAGATTTTCTGTCCACTGCTTGTATAACTCCACCTTCAGAAGATTCTAATTTGGGACTGTCAATAAGCTGTTCTGTTTTTACTGTAGAATCTCTATGATCAATAATTTTTACTATAGGACTCTCCATAACTTTTTTTTCATTAACTATCGACTCTGCATTCTCAGGTAACTCACCTAAGCTTGATGCAGGTTGGTATACTTCAATTTCAGATCCTGAACATGTAAGAGAATCATTTAGAGCATGATCTATACATATATCTGCTTTTATTTCTGATTCTGAAGGTTCAGCTATTGGGTCTTGATTTTCCAATGGATCACTTCCTTTTTTGGAAGTGCTTACAGAAATCTCACTTTCCAGACATAAAACATTAGGTTCTATACCTGTATTCTCAACTTTTTGAACTTCCTCCTCCCCTCCAAATAACACAGGAGGATCTTGGGTATCAGACTCACAATGTAAAGTTTCTACTCCTTCCTCTGTATCATGGGTCTCAGCACATTCTTCACTCTCTTTTAATGGCTCACTGCTACTTCTTAAGCCATTAGCAGACTCACTCTCTGCATTTATCTGCACAGCGTTAATACTTTCTACATCTGATTGGTGTTCTTTCTCTAACTCAGGTGGTATGTCAGATTCTGCTACTTCTTCATCAGCTGAATCACTGGAAGATGATTTTTCAGGGGGAGGCACAGAGCTTCGAAGTTTCTTTTTCAGTAAAGGTAGTTTTCTTCCTCTTCTTACAGACTTCCGTTTTGGGGCCTGCCTTGTTTGCTTCTCTGACTCACCTGAAGAGGAAACACTTACAGATGGATTATTGTTATCTGGGGCATCACACCCAGAAATATTTGATACCGGGGATCTCTGAGACTGACTGACTGGTTCAGCTCTTGTGTTACGTGTAGATCTTCTTGTAGGAGTTGTAGCTGCAGGTTTTCGTCTTGATCCTCTGGTGTTTGAGGTACCAGAAGTTTGCTTCTTCTCTTCCCCTTCTTGAGTATGTGCTAATGCATAGCCTTTGCAAGAAGTACCTAACAGTACACAAAAAGGAAAAAATAAGTGTATGATTCATCAAGTGATAAGAATTTGGCTTCAGCTTATTTTAGCATAAAATAGACATCTATAACAGAGTGAAACAAAATATACTTGTGAATCAAATTATTAATAAATGCATAGCTATTAACATCTGAGTAATACCAATTTTTGAAAGCTACTGAAATGAGTTATCCCAAGATTTGAGTCCATGTGGGCAATTCTCTAGTGAAAAAAACAAAAGAAAATATTTGGTCTGTTAATTGCCATTTGCACTATAAATCACTATTACCTAGGCAAAAGCAGGACACAACAGCTATCCACAAATAGTAAAGACTAGAACTATTTGTTCACAATTCATAGGAAGTATTACTTCTAAAAATCAGTGGTTTGAACACCGAACCCTTAAACAGAAAGGAAACTTCTAATTAGTTCCTCAAAGACATGAAGTTGTAATTTCTTAAAGTAAAAGGATTTTCTAGTTGCAACAATTTTAAAGTCAAGTCACTGTACAAATATTTATAGAAATATATAGGACTCATTATCTATACCTTGTTTTACAGCATTTCTAAGTTATCAACACTTATACTTTTCATGAGATTGAAAGAGGCTTAGTAATTTTTTTTAACTAGAAAGAAATTAAAAAACTTTACCAAAATTTTCTAAAGATATGGTACTTGTTGGAAGAATAGTTCTTGGCAACACAGAAGAGATGAGAGGAAGGACTTCTATTTCAATATTCCAGGGTATAAAACTAATTCTGAAAATTTAAAACAAAATAAAGACATTTTTGTTTAAATAATAAAACCAGCAATTTAAAAGTATTAATTTTCCAAATAAGCTGCTGCTGCTGCTAAGTCGCTTCAGTGGTGTCCGACTCTGTGTGACCCCACAGACGGCAGCCCGCCAGGCTCCCCCATCCCTGGGATTCTCCAGGCAAGAATACTGGAGTGGGCTGCCATTTCCTTCTCCGAAATAAGCTAGCAATATTAAAATATAGGTGCTTAAATTATTTTTTGCCAAACAGCTAAAAATGTAAATTTAAGGTTACTCATAGTAACCAAGATGGCTACCAACTGACTACAAAAAAATATATATATAAAAAACCTTCTAAAAGCATGCTTTTTCAATAAATTAACAGTAAAGTACTATCAAGGGCAACTTAATATATAGTAGCTGACTCTCATTTAAATAAGTTAATGCAATTATTTTGTCAAGAATTTTAACTTTTTTTCACTACTTTAAAAATAACCAACTTGGATAATAAAATGTAGATAAATAAAATACACAAATGAAATGTACAGATTTTAAGTGCATAGTGTGATGACTTCTGACCAATGCATCCATATACCTATATAACCACTACCCCAAATAAGAAATAGAACACTTCCACCATCCCAGAAAGCACTTCCTGACCCTTGTTCCCCATCCTATTTCCAGGCAACCAAACAGATAATTTAGTTGAGTTAATCAAATCAAGTTTTAAAGAAATTAGCAAGGTCAAAGGGGAATCAGTCCATAAATAAATAAAAACGTAACAAAAACTGAAAGGAAAGCTATCACTTGAATTTTGAATTTTTTGTGAGATTTCTTTATATTTTTATGGCATATATCAAGGCCAAAAATATAAAAACACATTTTTAAGAAGGAAAAAAGAACTGCAACTGATTTCTATTGCTATGTTATATGCTAAAATTCCTCAATCTGAGGACGATGGCTCTTCAAAGTTCCCAGGATCCCTATGGACATGCTAAGACCCCAGTTACTGTAGTCACACCAAATCCACTCTCAGCTTCTTCCTACTCTTCCCATATTTGTTCAGTCAGGTCTCCTAACAAAAGACTGCTTCATCCCATCTAAGGTGAGATTCTGGAGGACAAAAGAAGCTTGAAAAACAATGTGCAACTTGCAAATACACAAAAATATACAGCTCTGAGGGAAAACTTCACATTTTACAGATCTGGACTTGGTCTAATTTTACTTATTTCTATTCCACTGTTACTCCCAGAGGATGAAGGCCCTATGCAGAATTCCATTACAGTGACATATAAAAGTTATAGTTATAGGAATGAATATAAAACTCTAGCAAGGAACTTAATCTTTACATAGGAGCTTGATTTAAGTACATATCATGTACCTAGCTAGCAATGTGCTAATAGTTTCAGGGCTTACACTAAGAGAGTAAAGGCTAGGCTATAAAGAGAGTCATGAATGCCAGGGCAAAGTAGGGACTTGATCAAGTGGTTGTTTAGAATAACATTTCGGAGATGGAAGTGTCGTGACAAAGCAATGCTTCAGCCAACAGCACATAGGGAAGACTGGAATGGAGGAAAAGATAACAGAAGGATGAAAGATCTGAACGCTATTACTAATAATGAACTTTATCACTTAGGTGTTCTCCCCGTTAAAGAAATCAAATTTTTACATTTATTAAACAAATAAATACAATATTCTTTATTTTTCAAGGGGTTCCTTAAATAGAGACCTTTCATTAGGCATCGGAAACACCAAGGTTTAATTAAACAAAACTTTCTTAGAAACATAACTATTGACTATCTCTGTATATAAGATATTATTATCTTATGCACACATTAGCATTTAAACATTTTAGTAAACAATTTTTTTTACCTTCCAATTCCAGGTAATGTATCAGGAAACCATGATAATTCCAGTTCCTGTCTCTTCTGCCTAATCAAAGCACTGATCTCATTGACTTCTATAAATTCTGTACTAAAAGATAAATTTTAGATCCTCATCAGAATTCCAAAATTTTAAGTCCAGAATAACAATTGGGTTATATCATAAACAACAGAAAATTTCATATCCAGCATTATAAGTCACATTAAAAAAAAAGAAACTTTTTCTATCTAAACACTTTTCAAAATGGACCCATTCCTAAAGTAACTTAAATTTTTATATTACGAATAAAAATGGAACTAATCTGACTTGTGGCCACTTTTAAAAAGTCAATTCAGACTAATATTATTACTATTGAAAAAAAGAAGTAACACTATTTCTTTCCCATGAACCGAAGCTGCAAAGAGCAGTTTTTAGCCGAAATTTTAAGTGCAATAGTTTGCCATCTGAAACTACGCATAAAACAAAGGAAGAAAATAAAGGAGGCATGGTTATTTTTATAACCCTAAATAGGCAGAGTTCAGTTTTTTAAAAGGCACTCAAATGTAATTGTTTTCTTTGGTACCTTGCCAATCTTTAAAGTTAAATCACAGTCTTCATCTGTCTTGTTTATTCAACCAGGTGCATTATTTTTAAACCTCAACTTAATCTTCAAATTCCACAAATATCTACACAGCATCTATCATACAGTCACAATGGATTAAAAAATGACTGGGTCTACTTTGAAAGGGTACCCCATAATTTAACAGCTTAACAACTAGCCTACGGCTCTATCATATAAAAATCTGTGTACAACTTAATTTATTATTAAGGAAAAGGAAGTCCACTAGCAGTCACTGAATAATAGACGGTCACAAAATAAGGTTCTCTTTATTTGCCAAAAGAAACAATAACAAAAAACAACATGGCCTTTCATAACGTTGTTGGGCCAAGTTTAAATTTCTACCAGAAGTTAACTGCAATAAATAAAACATCAAATATAAAAAAAAAAGCATCAATTAAAAGTAAAAAATACTAACCAGTAAGCTGTACAGGCAAAAGAAGATTCTCCAGTGTGACTACTAGAAGAAAAGACATTGGAGAAAAACTTTCTGAAGCACTGATTTGTATATGGATTTGATCTTCGAGGCTAGAAAAGTAAAATGAGGTTGGTGAAACAGCAAAAAAAAAAAAAAAAAAAAAACCCCTTCCATAATAGGTAGGACATAGTTACATTTAAATATTTTGATGTACCTGAGGCACCAGAGTTATGTATGTACTGAACAACCATATGTTGTTATTATCTAAGAAAAATATTTTTTTCTTTATTTCAACAAACCTTGTTTGTCTTTATTATTGAATTTTTCTTTCCTCCCATTTCATTGTATTTAGAGTTTCCTGTACAAAGACACAAAAAGATCTTGCCTTAATTTTTATTTTAAAAGGTTTTAAACCAGTACTAATACTGGCATATTGACAAGAGAAGGTTAAGATATGTATAAAAATTGCATTTAAAATAATAGTACCTGCATTTATATAATTTTTCCAAATGCTAGTTTTATCTTGGTAAGCCACAGACAAAAGGAAAATATAAGAGGCCACAATACAGAAAACTAGTGAAGCATGTAAAATTGCTATGCTTAGAGCATTAAGTACCGAAACTTTAGTCAGTATGTTCTGGCACTATGTGCAAACTTAAAGTGTCTTGTAATATTAAGCATATAAAAGAAATCAAATTATTTAATATCAATAATACACTTAATATGTCCTTTCCAGTTACAACCTAAACAACAGGTACTATTAACTCACCTCAAGCAGGAGCTGACCAGGGGAACTGAAACCATCAGCCCTTGTCAACAGTAAAGTACCATTTAATCACCAACTTCAGTAAGTACCCTCACCATCCTCCTCAAATTGTATGGAATTAGGAAAAGTAGAAGTCTTGATTAAAACGGCTTTCTGCTATAGCAACGTTTTTGGTTGTATTGCTTACGACTTATTTTTTGGTTTTACATGTCCATTTCTATGGATACGTTCTACCAGGTTAAGAAAGATAAAGGAAAAAAAGCTCCTGCTAACCACAAAAACTGTTAAAGATTACTGCTCTTGGTTTTTCTTTACCATAAGGCATGTCTATTAGTCATCTCCACCTATGAATACACTTGTCTGCAATAAACTGCTGCTGGTACTGCCATTGCTCTCTCCTCAGAACTCTGGGTAAAGTCTACAATACAAACGACAACTGGTCTTTCAATCTCCAGCCAAGCTTGTCTCACAAAGGCCAATCTAACTTTGTTCAAAATAAAACAGCCTAACTGGGAGGCCAAGTTCCTGCTACTGTGAGATCGTAAGTATTTTCAGTTTCTTTCGTCAGTCCAGTTGGTAATAGCCTACTTTCTACTTAATAGCATACTAAATTTTAAGTTATTATACAACAGTTGTTTGCTTTCATGCTATTACTCATCTATCACACATGTCCCACCCAGAACAGCTGTAACAAATTACATTTCATACTGGGGAGAAGACATTTTCAAATTGCCAACATCCGCTGGATCATCAAAAAAGCAAGAGAGTTCCAGAAAAACATCTATTTCTGCTTTACTGACTATGCCAAAGCCTTTGACTGTGTGGATCACAATAAACTGTGGAAAATTCTGAAAGAGATGGGAATATTAGACCACCTGACCTGCCTCTTGAGAAATCTGTATGCAGGTCAGGAAGCAACAGTTAGAACTGGACATGGAACAACAGACTGGTTCCAAATAGGAAAAGGAGTACTTGTCAAGGCTGTATACTGTCACTGTTTATTTAACTTATATGCAGAGTGTATCATGAGAAATGCTGGGCTGGAAGAAGCACAAGCTGGAATCAAGATTGCTGGGAGAAATATCAACAACCTCAGATATGCAGATGACACCACCCTTATGGCAGAAAGCAAAGACGATTAGCCTCTTGATGAAAGTGAAAGAGGAGAGTGAAAAAGTTAGCTTAAACATTCAAAAAACTAAGATCATGACATCCAGTCCCATCACTTCATGGGAAATAGATGGAGAAACAGTGGAAACAGTGGTAGATTTATTTTGGGGCTCCAAAATCACTGCAGATGGTGATTGCAGTCATGAAATTAAAAGACGCTTACTCCTTGGAAGGAAAGTTATGACCAACCTAGACAGCGTATTCAAAAGCAGAGACATTACTTTGTCAACAAAGGTCCTGCTAGTCAAGGCTATGGTTTTTCCAGTGGTCATGTATGGATATGAGAGTTGGACTATAAAGAAAGCTGAGCAGCAAAGAATTGATGCTTTTGAACTGTGGTGTTGGAGAAGACTCGTGAGAGACCCTTGGTCTGCAAGGAGATCCAACCAGTCCATCCTGAAGGAGATCAGTCCTGGATGTTCATTGGAAGGACTGGTAAAGCTGAAACTCCAATCCTTTGGCCACCTCAGGCGAAGTGCTGACTCATCTGAAAAGACCCTGATGTTGGGAAAGATTGAGGGCAGGAGGAGAAGGGGACAATAGAGGATGAGATAGTTGGATGGCATCACTGACCCAATCAATGGACATGGGTTTGGGTGGACTCCGGGAGTTGGTGATGGACAGGGAAGCGGGCGTTCTGCAGTCCATGGGGTCGCAAAGAGTTGGACACGACTGAGCGACTGAACTGAACTGACTGGGGAGAGGAGCGCTGATGGAGTTCCAGGAATTTATCTTCTTACCCCTTATTACACATTTAAAAGGTGATACTGATTTTTTTTAAATGATTAAAGAAGCCAGGAATAAAAATGTGATAGGTACCCAACCACAATCTCAGAAGTAACAATTTCATTCAACTAGATGGAGATTTGCTACATTGTAGGTACACTGTAGTTTTTAAACCCTAAGGGTGCTGAGTTGTTCTCAATCAGGTTTTGTTCACTCAATACTGAAGGAGTACATACAGTTTACAAAGCATTCCTTCACTTGGAAGCCTCTGTTGGGAAGCCACCACTAGATGAAATGATCTCTATGGGAAGAACTGTTACTTTTCTGGCCAATGCAAAGTATGAAAATCTAGTCCCAAAGCTATTTCACATATTTCTGGCTAATTATCGAGCAGTTCCAATTGTGGATTTGTCTAAATTTTGGTTTCCTAGAGATTTCACATGTTCACTTACTATGTTCACTTACTAATCTATCCTTTGGGCAACAGTGATATACCTTTTCATTTTTATAAAAGTAATGCATATATGTACTTTAAGAAGTCAAACAGCACTTCTGGACTTATTTTAAAAACATTACAGCAATTCTCATTCTTAATTCAGCTCCACCAAAGCACCCATCACATGTTCATACTTCTCTGGGCTTTCCTGGTGGCTGAGACAATAAACAGGGAGACCAGGGTTCAATCCCTGGGTCGGGAAGATCACCAGGAAAAGGAAATGGCTACCCACTCCAATATTCTTGCCAAGTGAACTCCACGGACAGAAGAGCCTAAGGGCTATAGCCCTCAGGGTCACAGAAGAGTTGGACACAACTGAGAAAGATATAGACACTACTCTATCTTGTTATTTTTGGTTTCAGATATTTTCCTTAAAAAATTTCTTTTTTTCCTCCAGAAGATAGACTTCTGCTCCTCCACAAATGTTTTTCAGCTGCACTGTGCAACACAAGGAACTGACACCAACAGGGGAAGCACAGAATCTTAACCACTGGGTCACCAGGGAAGTCTCCAAATATTCTTTTTGATATATCAACATTTGATGCAAGCAATGTTGCATTATCGTAACTATATAAACATTCTCAGCAAGACCATGTACTGAATTACAATTACTTTTTTTGTACAACTACTTCCTTTTCCTATGGTTAACGATGGCTTTTTCTTGTTTTCAGTTCAGTTCAGTTCAGTCGCTCAGTAGTGTCCGACTTTTGCAACCCCATGGACTGCAACACGCCAGGCCTCCCTGTCCATCACCAACTCCCAGAGTTTACCCAAACTCATGTCCATTGAGTCAATGATGCCATCCAACCATCTCATCCTCTGTCGTCCCCTTCTCCTCCTGCCCTCAATCTTTCCCAGCATCAGGGTCTTTTCAAATGAGTCAGATCTTCACATGAGGTGGCCAAAGTATTGGAGTTTCAGCTTCACCATCAGTCCTTCCAATGAAAACCCAGGACTGATCTCCTTTAGGATGGACTGGTTGGATCTCCTTGCAGTCCAAGGGACTCTCAAGAGTTTTCTCCAACATCACAGTTCAAAACCATCAATTCTTTGCCATTCAGCTTTCTTCATAGTCCCAACTCTCACATACATACATGACTACTGGAAAAACCATAGCCTTGACTAGACGGACCTTTCTTGGCAATGTCTCTGCTATGAATATGCTGTCTAGGTTGGTCATAACTTTCCTTCCAAGGAGTAAGCATCTTTCAATTTCGTGGCTGCAATCATCATCTGCAGTGATTTTGGAGCCCAAAAACATACAGTCAGCCACTATTTCTACATCTATTTGCCACGAAGTGATGGGACCAGATGCCATGATGTTACTTTTCTGAATGTTGAGCTTTAAGTCAACTTTTTCACTCTCCTCTTTCACTTTCATCAAGAGGCTCTTTGGTTCTTCTTCACTTTCTGCCATAAGGGTGGTGTCATCTTGTTTTCATGTTGTATTATCTGTCATTAATTGAACCAACTCTACAACACAAGTATAGGTCTCTTAACACATTCAAACACATCAATCCATCCATCAGGTTTGCTCCTCATTCTCTTGGAAACACTTTTCCTCTGCCCTGCTCCAATGTGAACTGGTAACTCTCTAAAAGCTGCTGCTCAACTGTCATTCTGGGATTGTCCTCTCTTACAATTCCCCCTTTTCCTGGGACAGAATTCATTTTCTTATCGTTTTTTCCCTCCTTTTCTGTTTCTTTTAGGAACTCATTTTTCTGAGTCTCACATTGTTCCTTTGTTTACTTTCTCATTAAGTGACACAGACATATCCTCCAGTATAATGAGAAAGGAAGTTTAAGAATGAATTTTTGAGCTCTTAATGTATTTTAAAACGTATTTATTTTGCCCTAACACTTGACCGATGGTTTGGTTGTATATCAAATTTCTAGGATAATAATTATTTTCCCCAGAATTTTCAAGGTAGTGCTCCACTGCTTCATCTGTTACTGGCAACATTCTTTACACATGGTCTATTTTCCCTCTCTAGAAGCTCTTCAAATATATGCAGAGTCTAGAATTCTATCAGTGTAGTTCATTCCTTGTTTACAACTCATCTTCCACTTCCGTTCAACTTTTTAAACTTCAGCCATAATATTCTTAATTTCCAAAACTTTTTTTAGTATTTTCTTACCTCATTAATGAAATATTCCTTCTCTTATCTCTGAGGATATTAATTTTCAAGTAACTCCCTGTTTCCCAGTACTGGGTTTGTTCCGTCAGGTTCCTTTTCTTTGTCTATGTATCCATCTCTATTACCTGGAGGCTCCCTTACCCTCTGGTGGTCCTTGACTATTTGTGGAGCACTAAGATACTGACTGAGAACAATGTGGATACGTGGTCAGTGCTTTTCAGGGGGTTTCACTGTAGGGTGATAAAGCAGAGAGACCTGGCTATTTCATTCAAAAATTTCCAAATGGCAATATCTCCAAGTCTTTCAAAGCAGGGACAGTATTCTCGAAGGTATCAATACCTTCTATCTTCCACTTTGCGAACAAGCAAGACTGCAAGTGCTTTGGGAAATGATCATGGGTAGGGAGGTGAAGACCTCAACATTTGCTTCAATTTCCTTCTCTTTACTCTGTTGTGTCCTCTACCCTCATTCGTGCTGGAGTTTAATCTGATTTAATTACTCATTTAAAGAGTAAGCCTCCTGTTTGCCTGGGTAGACTCCCCTTATGCTATACAGCCAAAAATCTACAGGATAAACTGCTCCTTTAAAAATTTTAACCAATTTTATTTTCAGCACCACCCCATACACCTGCTTTCAGATATAACATAGGTCCCCAGACCAAAGACTAAGGTTCTACAGTGTGTGAAATGATTTGATTCTCAATGTCACTCTCCACGAGAAGTCTGGGTTTCAGTTTTCTACTAAGACAGTTTACTATTAATATGCACCTCAAACAACCATTTTCAAGCCTCTATTTTGTAGACCTTTGTCATCAGCTGTCTTTTCCTTCTGTTTTGTGGCTTAAATTTTTATTTTGATTCCTTTATGGTCTTTTCTGTAGGGTTCTGAGAGGGATCAGAGAATTAAACAAGTGCTCAATGTGTTACGCTTACTTGGAAACTTATTTTTTTTAATTTAGTATATCTGAAAAGATGTTTCAATGACAACATCTTTTTCTGCACAACAAACCAGTATAAAAAAGGTTCTGATCTTACAGCCCAGTAGTACTTGGCAGGTACCCAATTAAGATTTGATTAACTGATTCCAAATTAACAGAGCCCTAATTACATGGATTTAGTCTGTATTTAGGGAAGCAGTCCACTAAGAAATGTCTTAAAAGGGGATACTTTTTATAAACTATATCAGTTATAAACTATTAGCCCAAACCAAAGACTATTATGTTCATTCCAAGAACAAAGTATATAAAGGAGGTATAAAAAAAAAAGTGTGGACCTCTCAGTTATCTATCTAGTATGACTGAAGGATGAGAGTGACATTTTCTTATCAGATTTGTCAAAAGGTATGCTGTCTAACATTTTACAAAACTTACAGTGAGACAGCACCATATTCACTAAATGAAGAAAGTAAAATTCATACAATTTTATCAGAGTCACAGATAATTTAACAGAAAAACTAACACAAAACCCAAATGGCTCAACTTCCAATAAAATTATCTATTAGGCCTGCTGGAGTTTTAACTGTTATACTAATAATTTCTAATCCAAATAAAAGAATTTAACAATTTCATACACTCTATTCATTAGTTTTACTACAGATAATACAAACATAATAACCTAAAGGAGAAAGTCACACATCAATGTTCAAAGAACAGCCCCTCCTCACTTTGAAAAACTTGAAAAAATTAGAAACTAAACCTCACTGCTTCTGAAATCTACTATAAAAAGACAATATTTCCTCATGAAGTTCTTTCATAAAACTAAATTTAAATTATCCTTTGGGCAACCATGGTTCCTACCCAGTCTAACTGGATAAATACATTAAAATGTACTTAATTTGCACAACTTCCCACTAATTCTACCTTCACCATACCTTTCATCTTAATTCCTTTCTCAGTTCAAAGGCCACATTTAAGAGTCCAAGGCTGCTTACTTCTTGCATGACAGGTTCATTAGTGCCCCTAAACTTTTGAGACAATTGCAAGAAACATCTACAGATTCTCTTAGTTTTCTAATGAGGCACTTTGTTAATAAAACAGTATCTAAGAAACTTCATAATTAATGCAAAAATTCAAGGTTAAAACTCAAGCTCTATAGCCATTCCTGAAGCTATAAACTTTAGTCTAAGAAATAAAAACCTATTATCTATTACATTTCTGAAAGGATACACAAAATAATCAAAGTTAACTGGTCTGCTAAGTAGGGAGCAGACATTCGGCTCTTTATATCAAGCCACTAGAAAAAGGCAATAAGTTATGAAGATTGTTAATTCAGTCAGTTGGGTCGCTCAGTGGTGTCCGACTCTCTGTGATCCCATGAATAGCAGCATGCCAGGGCTCCCTGTCCATCACCAACTCCTGGAGTTCACTCAAACTCATGTCCATCAAGTCAGTGATGCCATCCAGCCATCTCATCCTCTGTCGTCCCCTTTTCCTCCTGTCCCCAATCCCTCGCAGCATCAGAGTCTTATCCAATGGGTCAACTCTTCGCATGAGGGGGCCAAAGTACTGGAGTTTCAGCTTTAGCATCATTCTTTCCAAAGAACACCCAGGGGTGATCTCCTTTAGAATGGACTGGTTGGATCTCCTTGCAGTCCAAGGGACTCTCAAGAGTCTTCCCCAACACCACAGTCCAAAAGCATAAAGATTGTTCAGTTCAGTTCAGCCGCTCAGTCGTGTGGGACTCTTTGCGACCCCAAGAATCGCAGCACGCCAGGCCTCCCTGTCCACCACCAACTCGCGGAGTTCACTCAGACTCACGTTCATCGAGTCAGTGATGCCGTCCAGCCATCTCATCCTCTGTCATCCCCTTCTCCTCCTGCCCCCAATCCCTCCCAGCATCACAGTCTTTACCAATGAGTCAACTCTTTGCATGAGGTGGCCAAAGTACTCAAGTTTCAGCTTTAGCATCATTTCTTCCAAAGAAATCCCAGGGCTGATCTCCTTCACAATGGACTGGTTGGATCTCCTTGCAGTCCAAGAGACCCTCAAGAGTCTTCTCCAACATCACAGTTCAAAAGCATCAATTCTTCGGCACTCAGCCTTCTTCACAGTCCAACTCTCACATTCATATATGACCACAGGAAAAACCATAGCCTTGACTAGATGGACCTTAGTCGGTGAAGTAATGTCTCTGCTTTTGAATATGCTGTCTAGGTTGGTCATAACTTTTCTTCCAAGGAGTAAGCATCTTTTAATTTCATGGCTGCAATCACCATCTACAGTGATTTTGGAGCCCCCAAAAATAAAGTCTGACACTGTTTCCACTGTTTCCCCATCTATTTCCCATGAAGTGATAGGACCGGATGCCATAATCTTTGTTTTCTGAATGGTGAGCTTTAAGCCAACTTTTTCACTCTCCTCTTTCACTTTCATCAAGAGGCTTTTTAGTTCTTCTGCACTTTCTGCCATAAGGGTGGTGTCATCTGCATATCTGAGGTTATTGATATTTCTCCCAGCAATCTTCATTCCAGCTTGTGTTTTTTCCAGCCCAGCGTTTCTCATGATGTACCCTGCACAGAAGTTAAATAAGCAGGGTGACAATATACAGCCTTGATGTACTCCTTTTCCTATCTGGAACCACTATGTTGTTCCATGTCCAATTCTAACTGTTGCTTCCTGACCTGCATACAGATTTCTCAAGAGGCAGGTCAGGTGGTCTGATATTCCCATCTCTTTCAGAATTTTTCAGTTTATTGTGATCCACACAGTCAAAGGCTTTGGTATAGTCAATAAAGCAGTAATAGATGCTTTGGCATAGTCAATAAAGCAGTAATAGACGTTTTTCTGGAACTCTCTTGCTTTTTCCATGATCCAGTGGATGTTGGCAATTTGATCTCTGGTTCCTCTGCCTTTTCTAAACCCAGCTTGAACATCAGGAAGTTCACAGTTCACGTATTGCTGAAGCCTGGCTTGGAGAATTTTGAGCATTACTTTACTAGCATGTGAGATGAGTGCAATTGTGCGGTAGTTTGAGCATTCTTTGGCATTGCCTTTCTTTGGGATTGCAATGAAAACGAACCTCTTCCCATCCTGTGGCCACTGCTGAGTTTTCCAAATTTGCTGTAGACAACCTCAAAGTGAGAGGCTTAAGGTAAGTAACAAAATCATGCTTTAGCATTATTCTGTAGTGGGAAAAGGCAGTAGACATGGAGTAGAAGACTGGATCAAATTCTGCCTGCCCCAACTCTGTGATCTGGCCAAGATATTTAACCTTTTAAAACTGCTTAATTATGAATGATTTTGAACATTCCATAAAGTATTAAAAATCACACCTACAGAACAGATTTAACTGTTAACTTTTAGTTATTTTACTTTTATACTCATCTCTTTGTTTCCGCTGTTTGTTACAGGCATAGATCAGTAACCTTTTTATTATCAGGTAGTTATAGCCAAAGAAAATCAAATACTAAGTACTTAACTACCATTACAACCTTGATACTCTGGAAAATGCCACATAGAAACAGAATCACTATTCACAACTTTAAAACTTACTAGAAAAAAAAAAAAAAAAACAAGCTAATATACTATATGTCATTGAAGTTTATTTTAAGAACTTAAATTATTTATGTACCACTATGAGAGGATAATGGCCAATTAAACTCTCAGAGTACATTATTTTTTAATTACAGAAAATTTCAGACACAAAATAGAACATTATAATGAAATCCGATTATATCCATATCCCAGTTTCCACAATTATTAATTCACATCCACTGTTAATTTTATTACTACTATCTTAAGTAATTTTGAAGGAAACTATAAACATCCTATCATATTCATGCATAACTATTTCAGTAGATAACTAACTTTAAAAGATGTGTTCTGTTGGGAAGTTAGCAATAAACAAAATATATCCAATAACTCCTTATTACCAAATATCTAATGTTCAATTTTCTCCAACTGTCCATAAAGTTATCTTTTACTTTCCTTTTACAACATATTAGAATAAGGATCTAAATAATCCAGCTGTGACTACTTCAATGTTTCTGTCATCTCTTTTAATCTACAGGTTCCCACTCCCACTTCTAAACTCCCTCCAATTTTTTGACAGAAGAAATCAGGTCATTTGTCTGTGGTCTCTATGTTTTGCTGACTTATCTCCTTGTTGTCACTTAACATGCATCTCAGTCTCTGTATGTCTGATAGCTCAGTTGGTAAAGAATCCGCTTGCAATGCAGGAGATCCCGGTTTGATTCCTGGGTGAGGAAGACCTGCTGGAGAAGGGATAGACTACCCACTCCAGTGTTCTTGGGCTTCCCTTGTGGCTCAGCTGGTAAAGAACCCACCTGCAATGTGGGAGACCTGTGTTCGATCCCTTAGTTGGAAAGATCCCCTGGAGAAGGGAAAGGTTACCTACTCCAGTCTTTTGGCCTGGAGAATTCCATGGACTATATACTCCATGGGGTCACAAAGAGTTGGACACAACTGTATGACTTTCACTTTCACTTACTGATCACTGCTTAAATGGTGTGATGTTCATTTACAAAATGCTGATGTCCAAATTCCATAATTTTCAATTATTTGCTGAAATATTTCTATAAGAAATGAACTTTCCTTTACTTTGATGTACATTTTCAATTACCTTCATGTATAGCTTATATAAAAAAGGCAAGGTAGATGTTTGTATCTTTCCTTTCATATACTGGCTTTAAAAATGAGTCTAAACCAACACAATGTTATAAAGCAATAATCTTCCAATTAAAAAATAAAAAGTTGAGTTAATTTCCTAGCATCCTCTAAAATAGACCAATTAGTCTGCTTATTTATTTACTGATAAGGTAGCATGATGAACTCATGAACTTTGACAAATCTGACAGGTTTCAATTACTGTCCCTTTTCACAGTTACTGAATATTATCACCTGTTTTGATGCCTAAATTGTTCCATTTTTGGCTAGAGGGAACCCAATCTATTGTTGATTCTTACTGAATCTATAGCTGATTCTTGTTCAATGTATAGTTGATGCTTGAGACTTCTTGTTATAATCCTAGCACTGCTTTGAAAGTTTCCTTGAGCTCTATTATAAAATGTTCTAGGCATTATTATTTATTTACTACCTCAAACCTGGAAACATTTATTTATTTCAAGGAACCCTGGTTCTTTTATTTGGAAAACACAAACTGGGCATCAGAACTGGGTCACAGTGTTTTCTTACCACTTAGAATTTTTCTGAATTACTGAAAAAGCCCTTTTGGACTTTGTAGTGGGTTCAAAGTGTCACCCACCCCCCCAAAAATTCATGTCCACCTGGAACCTCAGAATATGACACTTAGAAATATAGACATGGCATACACAATTAAAGAAAGATTGACATGAGATCATACTGGATTAGAGTGGGCACTAAAACCAATGAGTATGTCCTCATCAGAAACAAACAATGATACAGAGACACACAGAGCAGAAGACCATAAGAAGACAGAAGCAGAGATTCCAGAGATGCAGCTACAAGTCAAAGGATGTGAAGGACTGCCTGGAACCACCAGAAATTACAGCAAGAGGCAAGGAAAGAATCTTCCCTAGACCCCACAGAGGCAGCAAGGATCTGGTAACACCATGACTTCAGACTTCTAACCTCCAGGGGCGATCCTAAGATGGCAGAGGAATAGGACGGGGAGACCACTTTTTTCCCCCACAAATTCATCAAAAGAACATTTGAACACTGAACAAATTCCACAAAACAACTTCTGAATGCTGGCAGAGGACATCAGGCACCCAGAAAGGCAGACGTCTAACCTCCAGAACAGTGAAGAAGTAAGTTTCTGTGGCCTTAAGTCACCAAGTTTGTAATGAATTCTAGTAGCAGCCCAAGCAAACTAATAAAGACAGTTTTTTTTAACTAATAAAAATGAATATATGGGTGTATAATAAATTGGTTAAGACTTCTTAAACCTTCATTAATGCAGAATCCAATTTTTTCTAACTACTTTTCATCCCAAGTTTGTTGATAACCATTTCTCCAACAGTATCATCCTCTATGCTATCCAGAACAGTGGTGATTTGCAGAAAATATAGTCAATAAATACGTAATATCTTTGTATAGTGATGGTTGGTAAATGGACTATCATGGTGATCATTTTAAAATGTATACACATATCAAATCATTATGTATGTACCAGGAACTAACATAGTGTTGTAGGTCAACTGTATTTCAAAAAGAAACAATCAAACTCAAAGCAAAGAGACGGCGGTGACAGGTGGTGACAGGAGGAGGAACTGATGGAGGCAGTCAAAAGGTACAAACTTCTAGTTCTAAGTTAAGTACTAAGGATGTAATGTACAAGCATGATAAATGTAATTAACACTCCTGTATGTTATACCTGAAAGGTATTGAGAGAGTAAATCCCAAAACTTCTCATCACAAGAAAAAAATTTTTTCTATTTCTTTAATGTTGTAACTATATGAGATGAGATGATGGATGCTTACCAAACTTTCTGTGATAATCATTTCATAATTTTCAGTTCAGTTCAGTTGCATCCGACTCTTTGCGACCCCATAGACTGCAGTACACCAGGCTTCCTCGTCTATCACCAACTCCTGGAGCTTACTCAAACTCATGCTCATTGAGTTGGTGATGCCATCAACCATCTCATCCTCTGTTGTTCCCTTCTCCTCCTGCCTTCAACCAATGCCAGCATCAGGGTCTTTTTCAGTAAGTCAGTTCTTCACATCAAGTGGCCAAAGTATTAGAGCTTCAGCATCAGACCTTCTAATGAATAGTCAGGACTGATTTCCTTTAGGATGGACTGGTTGGATCTCCTTGCTGTCCAAAGGACTCTCAACAGTTTTCTCCAACACCACAGTTCAAAAGCACAGATTTTTCAGCACTCAGCTTTTTTTATAGTAGAACTCTCACATCCATACATGACTACTGGAGAAACCACAGCTCTGACTAGACAGACCTTTGTTGGCAAAGTAATGTCTCTGCTTTTTAATATGCTGTCTAGGCTGATCGTAACTTTTCTTCCAAGGAGCAAGTGTCTTTTAATTTCACAGCTGCAGTCACCATCTGCAGTGATTTTGGAGCCCCAAAAAATTGTCTGTCAATTTTCCCATTGTTTCCCAATCTAATTGCCGTGAAGTGATGGGACGGGATGCCATGATCTTAGTTTTCTGAATGTTGAGTTTTAAGCCAACATTTTCACTCCCCTCTTTCACTTTCATTAAGAGGCTCTTTAGTTCTGCTTTCTGCCATGGGGGTGGTGTCATCTGCATATCTGAGGTTATTTGATATTTCTCCCGGCAATCTTGATTCCAGCTTGTGCTTCATCCAGCCCAGCATTTCACATGATGTACTCTGCACGTAAATTAAATAAGCAGGGTGACAATATATAGCCTTGATGTACTCCTTTTCCGATTTGGAACCAGTCTTGTTCCACGTCCAGTTCTAACTGTTGCTTCTTGACCTGCATACAGATGTCTCAGGAGGCAGGCAAGGTGGTCTGGTATTCCCATCTCTTGAAGAATTTTCCATAGTTTGTTGTGATCCATACAGTCAAAGGCTTTGGCGTAGTCAATAAAGTAGATGTTTTTCTGGAACTCTCTCGCTTTTTTGATGATACAACAGATGCTGGCAATTTGATCTCTGGTTCCTCTGCCTTTTCTAAATCCAGCTTGAACATTTGGAAGTTCACAGTTCATGTACTGTTGAAGCCTGGCTTGGAGAATTTTGAGCATTACTTTGATAGTGTTTTAGATGAGTTCATTTGTGCAGTATTTTGAGCATTCTTTGGCATTGCCTTTGTTTGGGATTGGAATGAAAATGGACCTTTTCCAGCCCTGTGGCCTCTGCTGAATTTTCCAAATTTGCTGGCATATTGAGTGCAGCACTTTCACAGCATCATCTTTTAGGATTTGAAATAGCTCAGCTGGAATTCTATTACCTCCACTAGCTTTGTTTGTAGTGATGCTTCCTAAGGCCCACTTGACTTCTCAATCTAGGATGTCTGGCTCTAGGTGAGTGATCACACCATCGTGATTATCTGGGTCATGAAGATCTTTTTTGTATAGTTCTTCTGTGTATTCTTGCCACCTCTTCTTATATCTTCTGTTAGGTCCACACCGTTTGACTTTCATAATGTCATTATATAGTATACCTTAAACTTACACAGTGTTGTAAATAGCAATTATATCTCAATAAAATTGGAAGAAGAAAAACAGTGGTGATTCCTCAGGAAATCCATTAAGAACTACATTATTGGTACTGGCCTTTTATACTGGTTTTGCAATTAAGTTTGTGGGTTGCAAAGGGTTGGACATGACTGAGTGACTTTCACGATGTAGAATTACCCAACTTATGACTTTCTTGGGATTGTTGGCACATGTGTCTGATGAATTTCCCCCAGTTCTCTCACTTTCAATTAGGGGTCCTAGGGGTTAAGAAAATTCCAGAATAATCTATGAATCTTTTCCCTTTTGCTATCTATTCTCCAGATTTAAGGACAGAACTTTGTATGTTCATATAGTCACAAGCAGTGGCAACTATCCAGATGCACAGTCAACAGTGATCATACACGAAAAACAATTAGAATCTCACTTCAGCGATGTCAGAATGTGAAATTGAAACAAACAAAAAAACTGGGTTCTCAGAATTGATCAAATATGCTAAATGAGTCAGAAGACAAAAAGAAATATAACCTAAGATAGACAGCTCTAGAATTTTTCTAATAGGTTCTTGCCTTACTATCTTTTTAGAGTAACTTTTACCAAGCTATCTTCCTAAAATGGTTTCACCACATTGTAATTCAGTGAGAAAGAAACCTTTTTAATGGTATCTTTAATGATATCTTCTTGCAGAGCATTATTCCTTACCGGGCTTTCCTGGAGGCTCAGTAGTAAAGTACCCGCCTATGTAGGAGACACGAGTTCCATCCCTGATCCAGGAGGACTCCATGTGCCACGGAGCAACTAAGCCTGTGCACCACAACTACTGAGGCACACAGGCTAGCTGTGCTCTACTGCCCGGAAGCCGCAACTACTGAGCCCATGCACTGCAACAACTGAAGCCCACACGCTCTAGAGCCCATGTTCTGCAATAAGAGAAGCCATCGCAACGAGAAGCCTATGAACAGCAACTAGAGAGTAGTCCCCCACTTGCTGCAACTACAGAAAAGCCTGCATGGCAATGAAAACCCAGGATAGTCAAAAATAAATAAATAAAATTATTTTTTTAAAAACTACTCTATATAAGATAATATGCAGAAATTTCAGCTTTATTGCTCAACTCCCTATGACATCTTCAATCTTCCTCTCCAGTCTTATTTCTGATCATAGTCTTTAACATTTTTGCCTCACAATTAGACTTAGAAGCCAAGAACAAATTCACATATATTAACATGAACCAATTACACTAAAACAATCTAAAGATGAAAAAATCTTGTTTGCACACAGCATGCAAACATCCGTATTTTTTCAGAGCATCTCTACTTGTCCAAAAGACAATTCTTTATTATATCACCCCAAACACTCTATCAGCCTTCCCCAACTCAGTAACTGGCAATGCCATTTTAATAGCTGCTCAGTCCAGGACTTTAGTGTCATCCTTGACCTCCTCCTTTCTCTACCTTACATCCAATCCAATAACAAAATCCTTTTAAGGAGCGTCCCTGGTGGCTCAGATGGTAAAGAATATGCCTGCAATGCAGGAGATCCAGATTCGATCCCTGGAGAAGGGAATGGCAACCCAATCCAGTCAATACTCTTGCCTGGAGAAGTCCATGGACAGAGGAGCTGGCAGGCTACAGTCCATGGGGTAGCAAAGAGTCAGACACCACTCAGTGACTAACCCTTTCACTTTCTTTCACTGAAATGCAACATTTACAGAAATGAGCCATTTCTCACCACTTCCACTAACATCTTCCTGGCCGAAGCCACCATATGTGGTCTCTGGAAAACAGCCACTAAACTAGTCTCTCAATCCTCCAATGAAGATCTCTCCTGCCGATGAATTATCCTCCACTTAGCCAGTGATCCTTTAATAATGTTAGTCCATACTATTCCTGAAAATGTTTGCCATCTTACATAAGCCATAAATGAACACCAGAACAATGGCTTACTCCTCCTCCTCTGTCTACCTAACTCAACTGCTCTAGTCATACTGACCTCCATGCTATTTTCTGAATATAGCTTGACTGCTCCTATCTCAGGGCTTTTGCACTTGCTATTCCCCCTCCTGGAATACTCTCCCTTAAAATCTGTTTATGGCTTGACTCTTTCGTCCAGATTTCTGTTCAAATATAATCTAATCCAAGAGGCTTTCTCCAATGCCTTACATAATCACCTCCAGAAGCCATCACCTTTCTCTCTCTACCCTAACTTTACTCTTCTTTAAAGCACTTACAATACCTGTCATAACACACATTTATCTCTTTATTGTCCACAAAAGGTACTCTGTTAGCTTTGTCTCTTTTGTGTAGTACTACATTTCTAAGAGTCCAGGGCTGCTTTGCATAGTTTGTTGAATGAATGAGTTAATCTCAGCTCCCCCTTGCTACCCTAGTATGTACATCTTATACTGAGTATGTGCTGAGCATGCATGCATTTAGAATTTATACCTGAATAATTTTCATTAAACCTAATCATTAAAGCTAAGCTTTTTCATCAGGTGCATAGTCTATCTCAAAGCAGGAAGAAAAACTAGCTAAGTAAGAATTACTAAACTCCACAAGTAAAAAAGCAACATTATAGAAAAAAAAATCTAAATGGGTAATCAATGAGTACCCAATATCCTTCAACTCAATTCAGAGTTGTTAAGACATTCACTCATAATTAAGTATTAGTACTCTTATTCTACCCACTCATAAAGTATTAAGCAATAATCTACCTTTTAGATTCAGATTTAGTGAAAGTTGCTCAGTTCTGTCCAACTCTTTGTGACCCCATGGACTATATATATAGTTCATGGAATTCTCCAAGCCAGAATACTGGAGCAGGTAGCCTTTCCCTTCTTCAGGGGACCTTCCCAACCCAGGGACTGAACCCAGGTCTTCTGCATTGCAGGTGGATTCTTTACCAGCCAAGCCACAAGGGAAGCCTTGGATATTTAGAATATTCTGCCCATGCTAAACCAAATAAATTACTTCAGGCATCCTAATGTAAGAAGACATGGAATTAAGTTACAGGCCTTGGAAAATGTTAATCTTTTGGCAAGAAATTAATTTTTATCAGCTATTCAATATTTGGGCTTCCCAGGTGGTGCCAGTCATAAAGAACCTGTCTTTAAGGGACGTGGTTTGAACCCTGGGTCAGGAAGATCCCCTGGAGAAGGGCATGGCAACCCACTCCAGTATTCTTGTCTGGAGAATCTCATGGACAGAGAAGCCTGGTGGGATACAATCCATAGGGTTGCAAAGAGTGAGAGACAACTGAAGCAACTTAGCACGCATGTATTCAAAAATTTAAAACTCCCAACAAACAAAGTTCTAGGACAAAGAGCCTTCTCAGATGACTACCAGCAGAGAGAAGAGTTAACATCTATCCTTCTCAAACTATTCTGAAAAACTGCAGAGGAAGTAACACTTTCAAACCAGTACTACACAGCCAGCAACCTTCATATCAAAACACACAAGTGAAAATGAAAGTTGCTCGGTCATGTCCAACTCTTTGTGATCTCATGGACTATACAGTCCATGGAATTCTCCAGGCCAGAATACTAGAGTGGATAGCCTTTCCCTTCTCTGGGGGATCACTCCAACCCAGGGATTGAACCCAGGTCTCCTGCATTACAGGTGGATTCTTTACCAGCTGAGCTACGAGGGAAGCACAAGAATACTGGGGTGTGTAGCCTATCCCTTCTCCAGATCTCCCCAACCCAGGAATCAAACCAGGGTTTCCTGAATTGTAGGTGGATTCTTTACTAACTGAGCTATCAACAAAGAGAGCACAAAAAAAAATTACTCCCAATATCACTGGTGAACATCCACCAAAAAAATACTCAACAAAAAAGTGACTAACCAAACTCAGCAGTACTTTAAAAAGATCATATGCCACAATCAAGTGGGGTTTATCTCAGGGATAAAAGAATGGTTCAATATCCACGAATCAATCAATGTGATACTCATTAACACACTAAAGAATAAAAAACCATATAATAATCCCAATAGATACAGAAAAGCTTTTAACAAAATTCAACATCCCTTTATGATAAAATCTCAACAAAATGGGAATAGAGAGAAGATATCTCAACATAATAAAAGCCATAAATGACAAGCCCACAGCTAACATCACACTCAATGGTGAAAAGCTGAAAGCATTTCCTCTAAGATTAGGAAGAAGACAAAGATGCCCACTCTTGCCACTGTCATTCAACACAGTATAGAAAGTCCTAGCCATGGCAACCAGAGAATAAAAAGAAATAACAGGCATCCATTTTGGAAAGGAGTAAAACGGTCACTGTTCACAGATGACATATACTATACAAAGAAAGTCCTAAAGACACCACTAAAAAGTACCAAAACTCATCAATGAAAGTGTTAAAGTTACAGGATAAAAATTTAATATGTAGAACTCCGTTGCACTTCTCCTCACAACAAACTATTACAAAGAGAAATTAAGAAAACAATCCCATTCAAAATCACATCAAAAAGAATAAATACCTAGGAATAAATCTAACTAAGGAGGTAAAAGATCTCTACTTGGAAAACTCTAAGACACTCATGAAAGAAACTGAAGACGATGCAAACAGATGTAAAGATATATCATGATCATGGATTAGAAGAACTAGTATTGTTAAAGTGACCATACTACCCAAGGCAATCTACAGATTCAATGCAATCTCTAACAGAATACCAATGGCATTTTTCACACAACCAGAACAAACAATTCCAAAATTTATATGGCAGCACAAAAGACCCTGAACAGCCAAAACAATCTTCAGAAAGAAGAACAAAGCCAGAGGCATCATACTCCCTAATTTTAAACTATGCTATGTACAAAGCTAGTCATCAAACAGTATAGTAGTGATACAAAACAGACAGACCTACGGATCAGAACAGAGAATCCAGAAATGTATACACACTTATGGGCAATTAATTAATTTATAACAAAGAAGGGAGCAGTATACAACAGGGAAAAGACAGTCTTCAATAAAGGTTGATGGGAAAATTAAACAACTAGAGGCAAAAGAATCAAACTTAACAACTTTCTCTCACCATGAACAAAAATAAAATCAAAATGGATTAAAGACTTAAATTTAAGACCTGAAAATTAAAAATTCTTAGAAGAATATAGCTCTTTGACATCCAGTTTTTTTTTATTTTCTCAGATTTGCTTCCTCAGACAAGGGAAACAAAACCAACCAAATGGGACTTCAATGCTTTTGCACAGTGAAGGAAACAACAACAAAATGAACAAGCCACCAACTGAACGGGAGAAGATACTTACCTGAAACCAATATATCCAATAAAAAATTAAAAACTTAACTCAAAATCAAAAAAACAAAGAACCTGATTTTAAAATAAACAGGAAATCTGAACAACATTTTTCAAAAAACATACAAATGGCCAACAGGCACATGAAAAGATGCTCAACATCACTAAGTATCAGGGAAATGCAAGGCAAAACAATCAGATATCACCTCAGACCTTTTAAGAATGGCTATTATCAAAAATGATAACAAATAAAAAGTGAGGACGTAGAGAGGAGAACCCCAGTGCACTGATGATGGGAATGTAACTTGGTGCAGATACTATGATAAAAATTATGGAGATTCCTCAAAAAATTAAAAATAGAACTAACATATCATCTGCTAATTCCATTCTTGGACATTTATCCAAAGAAAATTAAAACACTCAGTCAAAAAAGATATGCACTCCCATGTTTCACTGTATCATTATTCATAATCGCAAAGACATGGAAGCAATCTAAGTTCCAAGCAACAGATGAATGAATAAAAAAGATGTGAGATACACATACATATTCCACACAATGCAATATTACTCAGCCATTAAAAAGAATAAAACTTTGCCATCTGCAACAACACACACAGACCTACAGGGAATTATACTATGTGCAATAAGTAAAGATAGAGAAAGACACATACTGTATGATTTTAATTATATGTAGAATCTAAAAAGCAAAACAACCACAGCTAAACAGAAACAGTCATAGATACAGAGAACAAAGCTGTTGGAAGAGGGGAGGTGATTGAGTCCTAGGATAGATACAAGTGAGGGAAATTAAGAGGTACAATGAAACATACAGTGTGGGGGATATAGTCAATAATTATGTGATACATTCATATAATAACAGATGGTAACGACTTATTATGGTGATTACTATGTACAAAAATACTGATTCATGAAGTTGTGTGACAGGAACTAATATAATACTGTAGGTCAATTATATTTCAAAAACAAACAAAAATCATAGAAAAAATTATAAGATTTGTGGTTACCAGAGGCAAGTGGTGAGGGAAGGAGAATTGGATAAAGGAAGTCAAAAGAATGTGAAGTCAAGTGGGCCTTAGGAAACATCACTACGAACAAAGCTAGTGGAGGTGATGGAATTCAGTTGAGCTATTTGAAATCCTAAAAAATGATGCTGTGAAAGCTCTGCACTCAATATAAGCCAGCAAATTTGGAAAACTTGGCCAGCAGTGGCCACAGGACTGGAAAAGGTCCATCTTCATTCCAATCCCAAAGAAAAGGCAACGCCAAAGAATGCTCAAACTACCACACAATTGCACTCATCTCACAGGCTAGCAAAGTAATGCTCAAAATTCTCTAAGCCAGGCTTCAATAGTATATGAACTGTGAACTTCCAGATATTCAAGATAGATTTAGAAAAGGCAGAGGAACCAGAGATCAAATTGCCAACATCCACTGGATCACTGAAAAAGCAAGAGTTCCAGAAAAACATCTACTTCTGCTTTATTGACTATGCCAAAGCCTTTGACTGTGTAGATCACAACAAACTGTGGAAAATTCTTCAAGAGATGGGAATACCAGACCACTTTGCCTGCCTCCTGAGACATCTGTATGCCGGTAAAGAAGCAACAGTTAGAACGGGACATGGAAAACAGACTGGTTCCAAATTGGGAAAGCAGTATATCAAGGCTACAGATTGTCACCCTGCTTATTTTATTTATATGCAGAGTACATCATGCGACATGCCAGGCTGGATGAAGCACAAGCTGGAATCAAGATTGCCAGGAGAAATATCAATAACCTCAGATACACAGATGATACCACCCTTATGGAAGAAAGCGAAGAACTACTAAAGAGACTCTTGATGAAAGTGAAAGAGAAGAGTGAAAAAGTTGGCTTAAAATTCACCATTCAAAAAAAGAAGATCATGGCATTCAGTTCCATCACTTCATGGAAAATAGATGGGGAAACAATGGAAACAGTGACAAACTTTATTTTCTTGGAGTCCATAATCACTGCAGATGGTGACTGCAGCCATGAAATTAAAAGACACTTGTTACTTGGAAGAAAAGCTATGACCAACCTAGACAGCATATTACAAATCAGAGACGTAACTTTGCTGACAAAGGTCCATCTAGTCAAAGCTATGATTTTTCCAGTAGTCATGTATGGATGTAAGAGTTGGACTATAAAGAAAGCTGAGTGCTGAAAAATTGATGCTTTTGAACTGTGGTGTTGGAGAAAACTCTTGAGATTTCCTTGGACAGCAATGAGATCTAACCAGTCAATCCTAAAGGAAATTAGTCCTGAATATTCATTGGAAGGATCACTGCTGAAGCTGAAACTCCAATACTTCAGCCACCTGATGTAAACAACTCCTTGGATGCTGACAACTCCTGATGCTGGGAAAGACTGAAGGCAGGAGGAAAAGGGAATGACAGAGGATGAGATGGTTGGATGACATCACCAACTCAATGGACATGAGTTTAAGCAAGCTCCAGGAGTTGGTGACAGACAGGAAAGCCTGGCGTGCTGCAGTCTGTGGGGTCACCAAGAGTCAGACACGATGGTGCAACTGAATTGACTGAGGGATAGAATGTAAACATAATTAATATAATTAACATTGCTATTAATTATACATATGAGTTGTTAAGACAGTCAATCTAAATCCTAAGAGTTCTCATCAGAAGGGAAAAAATTTTTGTCTATTTTTTTAATGTTGTATCTATATGAGATGATGAATGCTCACTAAACTTACTGCAGCAATCATTTTATGATGCATCATGTATGTAACTCAAATCATTATGCTGACCACTTTAAACTGGTGTTGTATATGTCAATTATATCTTGATAAATAGGAAGGAAAAAGTTAACTATTGAACTGGTTTAGAAGGTTCACTGAAAACTTGTTTAGTATTCCATATTCTGAATAGCAAAACAAAACTCAAATCTAAATGAATCAAAGATTCTTACAAATGGCCTTCACTATACTCAAGCACTATAGGTCTAAGATTTGCCTATGTTTCTCTCTCTAAAAATAAGCCCAGGCAGGAGACGCACACTTAAAGAAAATTACTGCAGTCTTAAAACTAAGATTATCATAGTAAGAGTGCACTACACTACCTAGAGAAAACCTGTGACGTCATTTAATCTTCCTCAGCAGTAAATTTTATATTCGATTCTAGAGCTACCAAACAAAGGCTATTCAATAAAAAACAATGCTAATCTATAACAATTACCCAGAAGAACAAAGAAGTTTTGATATCTAAAGTTCTTTAACTGAAGAAAAATTTTTATATAACCATTAAAGTTCTTTTAGTGAAATTTCACTTTAAGAGTAAATTATTAAAGTCATATATTTATTAATCTGTAAATCTGAGATTATCTGTCAATTCAAATTAAAAAAACAATAACACCACCCAAATATGGTATTCAAATGTATAAAAAAATGAAGTTGATTACCATTTAGTTTTAAGAACAATGAATTCATTAATTCTGAACAATGAATTCATTAATTCTATCTATAAATAGAAATTAACTGTAACCTAACATGGAAAATAAATGCTCACCTCTCCCTGCTTACAATTAGCTCATAGTAAAGTGTTCTTTGGAAAAAAACTAAACAGCTTAAGTTTCAAAGAGGAGCCACAAAGCACTGAAGTGACATTTTTCTCAGGTCCTGCTGCAAAGCTTTCTTGTATTAGAGAACCATAACACTAGACAACAACAAAAGACAGGCATATTCTCAAACAAATCTGTGGGCTTCCCAGGTGATTCTGTGGTAAAGAATCCACCCTGCCAATGCAGGAACCACAGGAGACACTAGTTCAATCCTTGGGTCTGGAAGATCTTCTGAAGGAAGAAATGGCAACCCACTCCAGTACTCTTGACTAAAAAACCCCATGGACAGAAGAGCCTAGGGGGGCTACCGCACATGGGGTTGCAGAGTCAAACACAATTGAGCAACTGAACATAGTACATAGGTAAATAGGTAAGCAATGTTTTATTCCTAAATAAAGTTTCAAATTAAGCGTGGCTTGAAGCCAAACCACAACTTCCTGTGGGAACTGTGGATTAACTTCTTACTGTTAGACTTCCCTCATTACTGCTTACAGTTATTGGCCCACAAGGTATTTTATCTCATTTCCCCTAAGGACTTCGGCACTAATGAGTCGAGTTAAGACCACAATGTAGGCTGATAGAGTAATTGGAAAATACCCTTTACTCACTTTCCTTTCCAACACACACACACACACACACACACACACAGTCTTTCTCTCTCTCTCTCTTATTCACTGACCCCTTCCCTTCCTCCAAGTTGATCAGGAAAGTAAGAAGGGCAGGAAACAGTATAAATGATTCCATGAAAGTAGTTTATGTAGAACTGAATACAGTGTACACAGAGCTCAGCAGAGTTCTGTTGTGTATGACTGTTTTCCAAGCCAAAATATTACTTACAAGAACTTTGGCAGAAGCATTAAAGTAAGAAAGAAAAAAATGTAGAACATACAAGGAAAAACTCACTTACTGTGTATCATCTTCAGGTCATAAAATTTTGCACTTAATAGATCTTCTCCTATGATCTTTTTTCTGTAAAGATCAATAAAGAGATGAAATAATAGAAAACTGTTACTCTGCTCATTTATTTTCAATCCACTGCCCACAACAATGAAAGCTATTATGCACCAAGTTTTAAATTTTAGCAAAGAAAGTATGATGAGTTGAACTCCCCACTTAGCTGCCACTCTCCACTCCAATGACTACAAAGGAGATTCACTAACATGAAACAAAACACTACTGCAATCCCTTCCCCTGGAACTAGTGGAAAGTATCAGAAAGAGAAGTCTTATATCTTTAGAAGGGAAAGTCAACACCAAATGGGTTATTTCCTAAGTGCTAGAAATGAGCCCTACATCTTATAAATATAAGCCTGAATGAGAGGAATTCTAAAAAACATCCAAAAGACTCCAGAAAGAATGTACAGTAAAAATCTAGTAACTGACAGATTTACCATGAGAGAAATCACTAATGGTTTGACTTGGTGGGCAAAAGCAAATTATTATTTTGCATCTGTTACTTCCTTTTACCATCCCTCAACCACAAGTCCTTGAGAAAAAACAGCTAAGCATGTGGACTACCTCAGGTGTGTCCGACCCACTGTATGACCCTGTTACAGGTCACATAATAACGAGCACTGCACTCTCAGGAGGAGCCAAGAGGACTAAGTAATTCTGAAAAAAAAAGCCTATTTATGACATTTCCATAGCCAAGAATAGGAGATGAATGAAGAATAAATCTAGCAAAAGGTATTTCTTCATTATGCCTGGGGATAATGTGTACTGAGCAAACATAAATGGAAGAGTCAAAGCTGACTCAAATTAATTAAAAGAAACTGTACATAAAATCTGCTCTAGTGAAGTTATTAACTTGGGTTTATGGGTGGGCTCTTGAACTGAGTGTTCCACAAATCCCTTAAAGTCTACAAACTTCGTCTGTAAGCATATTTTATGATGTATCTTTTTGGGTAGAAGTTCTCTACAGTTTTCTTCAGATTACTAAAGAAGTCTATAACTTCCCAAAAGTTGAGATCTAGAGAGCTACAGAGTCATAAGTAAGTGGCACAATTCAGTGAATCTCAAGGAATGTTGTCAATGTTTTTCGTAATACATTTACTCTCTTACGGTGTTAGTATTCTGATGAAACGTACTAATGAGCCATAGATTTAGCTATGAATTTGACAATATACTGACTTAATACAACTTTACGGCAGCTCTAAATGTAGTTCAGATCAAAAAGGGGTTAAATTTTATAAGTACTACAACAAGTTATTTTCAGTAATAAATCTCCAGTACACTACTAATTCAATTTAATTAAAAATTACCTTAACACCTGTTAAACTTGAGTTCTAAGTATTTTTAGGCAATTATGTTTTAACCATAGTAGCTAAGAAATCCAAACATTTAAAAATTTTTTCAAACATAAACATCTCTTACAGTACTATCAAGTGTCTGCCACAACACAAAGAAGCAAAAGGAGAAAAATAATAGTTTCAATTACAACAGTCTCATGAAGAATGTTGTACTTTATCATTAGTTACTTTCTATTTTCTGTCCATAAATAGTACAGCAATTACTCAAAATGTGGGCTGTGCACCAATGCTTATCCATAAATGGCTTGTGTTTTGTTTTTTTTTTACATAGCTGTAACTTTTATCTTTTAAAAGTATCAATCTATAACAAACTAGGGAAAAACTAAAATAAAAAAGTAATTCATCCAAGACAAAGGTCAAATAAATTATATTCTCAGATTTCATCTGGTCTGTCCTTAAATTATCAAGGGAATGCTTTAAAAGAATTATACACATTGAAATTTCACATCATTTTTTAAGTACTCTCTTTTTTCTTATTTGCTAACTTCTGATTCTACACAGTTGGATTCCATTACTGAAACTCATCACTAACCTTATACAGCTTTTAGAATTTTCCTGACAGGATAGCGGTTTCTTAAAAGAGCTTTCATTTTTCTTGTCATTTGTTTCTCTCAACTGTCTTTTTACTTGAACCTGTGAGAAAAGCAAAATCATCTATTTAGAATGATAATATGGGATCACACCTATACATTTCCCTTGAAAGAACAAAAAATTAAAGCAGCATAGCGTCTAAATGAAAGTGTAGCCCAAATACATATGCTTATTAGTTCAAGTATGCTAAACTATAAACTGAGTATTTGTGCTAAGCTCTGGGGAAACAAAAAAGTCACAGAGAGGCATGCAAATGAGTTATGAGTGTGCTAATAACAGAAATATACACACAGATCTTATATATGTAGAACTGACTTTATCTGAAGATACCAGAGAAGACTTTTTATGAGTAGAGAATTTCTGAGTTGGTCTTAAAGAATAAATAGGAATTTGTCTAAGGAAAAAAGATTTCTAAATGGAGGGAACACAGTTATAAAAAGAGTGCAGAGAAGTCAATGAGGATGTGGAAGAAAAAGTTGGCAGGATATGAAACTGATGTAATATATTAGAACCAGATGGTAAAGGCCTTGAAAAAAAAAATAATTCTATAGAAATCAGAAAATAAATGAAGGTTTACAAGTAAGTGAATGAAATGATCAAATTTGCTTTTTGTGACAGTGATATGGAGAATGAACCAGTTAAAGAGAAACTATAAAAGCCAGGAAACTGGAAGGAAGCTCTTGCAATAGTGTAGAACTATACTGTATGAGACAATAGTTACTAGCCATATACTATTAAGCATGTGAAAATGTGGCTGGTTTAAAAAGAGATGTAAGTGTAAAATATATACTAGATTTCAATGAAAACAACAATAGGAGATAAAATCCTTCAATAACAATTCTGATACTACATGTTGAAATAATACATTAAATGTTAGATTAAACAAAAGATAAAAATTCATTTTAACTGTTTCTTTTTGTTCTTTTAATGTGGCCACTAAATGTTTATAGAGTGGTGTGTATTGATGGTATATTCCTATTGGCAGAACAGATCTAGATGACAGACAGCCTGAGGGTCTACAGAGAGGTAATGAAATGGAATGAATTTAAGACACTGTGCAGAAAGAGGAAGCAAAAATAATGTAAAGAGAAAAAATGGAAAACTTCCAGAGGCTTTTGATCTGGGTGACTGGGATTACAATACCATAAACTGAGGTTGGCAGAGGGGCTGGGAATGAGATGAGTTTGGGGTTTGTCAATGTTTAGACTCCTTTGGTATTCTAGATAGAGATGTCCAACAATTGATTGAAAATATAAGCAACTGTGCATGTCTCATTCAAGTTTAATTGTAAAGGGAAAAGGATAATAAAGATTCAAAAGAAGTAAAAGGGCAAAGAAAGATATTCAGAGTATATAGATAACATCACATATGATAAAAATACATTTTAAGTTTAACAAAATTAGATTAGCACTGTCCCAAACTTTTAAGTAACATTCAAATTCTACTAAATAAAACATACATTTTATTACAAGCAACAGAACAAAATTTTAGAGAGTATCTTTGGAGGCTAATTCACACAACATTATATATATATATATATACACATACACACACACACACAGTCTAGAAAAACAGAGAACACGTCTTTCAGAGAAGTTATGCTTTATAATTTTAATTATAATATCACACACACATATATAACGTTTTATCTTTTCTTGAAGATATATACTAATCTGCATAATGTCGAGAGTTACACAATTAAACACGCAGGATCTTCTACATATGTCATTTTATTTGAACTGTAGTCTCATTTGTACCTTATGTCATCAAGACTTATCTGGAGAAAATAATTAAAACAAATTATAAACACCTACAGTAGGAATATTTAATGTTTAAAAAGTTTTACATTGCTTACCTACCCACTTCTACTCACAAAAATAGCAACCAGTCTTGCTGCTACTTGGGAAGTTTGTCTTTCCCATTAATTGCATCATTTATATATATTGTATATCTTCATTTTTAACTTTCATTTTTACAATACCATTCCTGATTTATCAGCAATAACATCAAGAAATCTCTTTACCACACATTTCACTTTACTTGCTACTTACTCTCTTTTCCACTTTTCATTTTTTATTCATCAATTTAGGAAAATTATTTCTATTTCTTTCTTCTTTTTTTGGTAAGCCAAAAATAAATGTGAATACAAATCATAAATCATGGTTCATAATCAAATAACATCAGTGTGATGTGTGCATCTCAAGAATGTGATCAAGATTAAGCATTACAATAAAATTGTACTTAACAAAAGAGAAGTTATCTCCCCATAACAACTGTGAAACTGTGAGAAGTCCTTGTCCTTCTCAAGATTTTCACAAAGTCCCACATTTTTCTCCAATTAAACCGTTTCCTTCAAGTACCACCAGCACTTAAGGACAAAGACACCATTTTATATTTAATTTTACTTGTTTAATCTTCTCACCATTATATGCTTTTCATGAAAACATAATTTTCAGGTACTTTGGACTTTTTTGTGGGGGTTTGTCTCTGAATCTAATATCCCTTTCATTTTTTTAATGGAAACTAAACACATTAAATTTAGTTAATTCACAAATACATTCAAGTATCTATTAAAGCAAAATCATCTCAATTAAGTTTACACAGTTCATTCTGCAAAATAAACTCTAAGCCTTACCTTAACACAACCTTCTGATACACTGAATTTAAACACCGCCTGAAAAGGTTTCCGGTCAATAGGACATGAAGGCAGTGTCTGAAAAATCATTAACAAATTATAACTTTACAAATGTCTCTTTAAAATAGGTCCAAATTAAACTATAACATTTATGGTAAGTTTTTCACTGGAATAGGAAACAACAGAAAAACAATTTTTTTTTCTTTCAAAGATAAAGATCAAACACTTTCTATCTGTGTCATGTCACAAATAAATACTGTAGTTTTAAAAAATTCATTCAAACATTTACTGAGCAACTACTGTATGCTAAATAAGTGGAATACAATGAACAAGAAAAAGAAGATTGCTGTTATCAAGATAATACCTATTAAGACCTGCTCCCCAGTTGAGAACTATAGCTACAATGAAAGGAAGCTGGGCTGAAATCATTAGTTCTGTGATCCAAAGCACTTGAGAAATCCTAAATAAGCTGTAAAAGGAATGGCTTGGACAGGTCCCTCACAGATTTTAATATTCTAAGCCAATATTTCCCCCCAAAGAAATCTTGAGTAAGCAGCTGCACCAGCAATTTAAAAGGAAAAAAAAAGTAGATATGAAGAAAAGGAAAGACTTCTCCACTCCTCCCTCAGTCACATAGGTACCCTTTTCAGAAGTAGTTTCTTACATATCTTTTTGGAGATATCAATGCTTATACATAACACGTTGTATCTTTTAAATATAAAATTCAGATGCTAAACTGAAATGTTGTATTTCTCTTAATTTCCTATCTTAGATTGGTAAGTCTTAGACTGGCTCATATTACTATTTCACAGCTACCCCATTCTTAATATGTATGTCATACCAGTTTCGATTTATATCTTTTATATAAGTTGAAAATATTTTCATATTTAAGGGCTCTTAAACGATCCTTTTCTTTAAACCATCTATTCATGCTTTTTGCCTAATTTTATTAGCTTGCTGTTCTTTTACTAACTGCATTAGGCTTTCTTTATAGATTAAGAAAAATTGTCCTCTGCCCACTCTGTAACTCTAAATCTTTATTTTGACACGTATTATTTCCTGTACTTTCAAAATTAATATGCGTCAACTCTTAATTAACAGTTTCTCTGGTAGTATTATTAAATGTTTATATAGGGAAAGGTTTACATTATTTAAATATTTTAAGATAAAGTATGTCATCTACTAGGGTAAAAGGGAACTTTCTGCAGTCTATGAAGCCCATACTAAAATGTGATATTTTAATACCTACGGTTATTAAAGTAAATCAGGATTCTAACAACTTAATAGTAATAGTCTAAAAGAAAAGACAGTAATCAAGTTTTGATAAATAATCCTATATTCTCTAGTGGAAAAATGTGATTTTGCTTTTCTTGACTTTGGCACAAACCAAGATAAACCAAGTGCAAGCACAACAGAATGTGTGTGGCCCTTGATCATATAATACATTTTCACAAAAGCTTGTGAGTTACTTTGGGAGCAGCCAAAACATAAACTGAATTACTTTTTACTACCCTGCTAAAAAGTGATTTTTCTTTTCCTAAGTAGAGAGGCCTTGATCAAATGCTTTACACCGTATCTGAATTAGGAAATGTGACCTTCCTTACTATATTAAGTCAGTTTAGATTGGTAGAACCCACCTCAGCTTACTTCCAAGTACCATGGATTTAGGATGCTATTACTTTCTCTTCAGAAAAATTTGACCTTAAAAAACCACTACAAGGAGCAACAAAGCTGCCCATACCTTTTAAATAATGCATTGCAAATAACAAATCTAGTTCAAAGAACTCAGCATCATAACTGTGTGACTGTTCTTTATATTAGCATTTACTGCATAAAATGTCTTAGCCTAGAAGTTGTGATAACACATTTATAACTCAAAAGAATACTCTATCGTGGAAATCTTCAAGTACTTACTTTTACTGAAGTTTCAAAATGCATTTTCTATTTTAAAGGCAAATTTAGGTAATACATAAAATAATAAAATTTTGCTTCCTTCATTTAAAAAAAACTATTATCTATTTTAATAGTTAGATTTAATAGATGCATAAGGGCTCTGGATTTACTGTCTATTTTCATATTCTGCCCTGTCTATGCATGCGTGTGCTTAGATGCTCAGTCACATCCAACTCTTTGTGACCCCATGGACTATATAGCCCGCCAGACTCCTGTCCATAGGATTTTTCCAGGCAATACTGGAGTGGGCTGCCATTTCCTCATGTTTAATGTTAAGCAAATTACATAGCCTTTCTATGTCTCTTTTGTGAAAATGGGGATGATGATAATAATCTCTGAGGTTTCTGCAGGAATTAATGGCACACACTGAGCATTATGTAAAGTCTTCCAAACGTCAACTGGCTTTATAGCACTAATAATAAAAAAGCTTGGTTCACTAATGAAAACTCACAATATGATGTACATATACATGCAAGAGACAAGAATTGTTAATGATGTTTTAATTGGACTTTTCAAAGTTCATGACACATATGGACATTAAACTATTTTTATATATTTCAAGTTGTAAAACTACAATCCAAAAAGTCACTGTGTTAAAGGAATTTAAATATCAGATATAAGTCAGATAGACCAAACCTTTCTAAAACTCTGAAATTACACAATCTCATCTTCTTCATTATTAAATTTCCTCTGCTGACATCAGCTAAATGGCACTCTTTCCTTTACCATGTTCAGAGTATCAGAGTTCTAACCTGAGTCATTCCATTTTGATCTCTTACAGATAATAAAGAGTTTTAAGTAAGATTTTGGTTTTGTTCTTTTTTCTGTAAGCATAATTGTCATGGATATGTGTTAGGTTTCATGTGAAGAAAGGGTTTCACTGCTATTTAAAAAACAAAAAGAAAAAACAACAATAAAAAGTAGTAGTTTGGAAAACTACTGCTATATATTAAGATAATCTGTATATACTTATATTTCTTAAAGATAATCTAATTAACACTAGAAAATAATAGATATTCTTTGGCTCAGGCTTAGCCATTAGAAAAAATTCTTAAAAACAGGTTATCCTCCCCAGATTTTTTTTTAAAAAAGCATATATGAGAAACTAAGCTATCTAAAATAGACAAAATACCTTTTGCTATGGCTACTGACAAATCATAATATCTATTTCTGACCTTAAAGCAGTTTAGCAAAGCATTTCAAAGGGGAAACAGAAAATTCAGTTATCCTAAGTCTTCACAGCATACTTCAGTAAACAGTGATTAAAGAAGAATTAAACGAAAAAAAAAAAAAAAGAAACAGATTTTTAAAAATTAAGTGGATCTTTAATTTTTCCTTAATATATACGCTAAGGAAACTATAAGAGTACCTTATATTAGCATATGCTAAAGCTCAAAAACACCATCATTAATAGACACTAAAGCACAAAATATATATCTATGATGATCAAATAGCTTTAACAGGGAAAAAAGGTTTTAAATAATGGTTTGCACTGGCCTAACTTTAAAGCATTCCTGAGTATTCTTCATCCTCATAATCCAGCAGATATTCAGAAATTCTCAAAGATATTCTAATCTTGAGTTTGTGTCACTAAAATAACTAGTTTTTAAGTTGTGTAGTTTTAAAAATTCACATTTAAAACTAATGAAATTTAAAAATACACTTAATTCTGCTTTAATGTATTTTTAGTTCTGAAGAAAATCATCCCAAATTTTACAACAAAAATTAATACACTTTGGTTATTCACCATTTTGAGTCTATATATATATATACATACTCTTTAATTATTCACCTATTTTAACTGACAATGACTTCTATTTTAACAATTTTAAAAGTATCTAATTTAATTAGTTTCACAATCAAAGTAATAGAATATCATTCAACTTTGTGATACAGCTACTAAATGAACAGAATTTGATCACTACTTTACAATGTAACGTGTATTATAAGAACAGAGCATACATTTTACTGTGAATGCTCTCTAGTAAAGTTATAGCAGTTAAGGAGGTGATTTCAATAGAAAAAATAATCTTCCTAATGATTTCAGTAAAACATACCCTAGTATTCTGAAGCGTTGTAAATTCCCAGCTCAGACAACCCCATATTTAAATGTAAGAACAGGAAACCTTCCTTATTTGGGAATTCAGGATTCTTGATTTCTAATATTTCTTGCTTCCTGCTGCTGCTCTATCCTCAATCACAAAGGCTGCCTACCGATAGCCCCTCCTAGAGAGAGAGAAGCAAGTGTTAAAGGTAAATGCTTAAAGACTAAATCTCAGTACCTATGCTTTAGGTAGGTTTGTCTGTCCATGGGAATCTCTAAAACATCAATCTCTCTTACTAGTAAATAGAGCATATTATATAAAACTCCAGTTCAAAATCAACAAAAGTGGTTTAGGAATTACACTATCACAGGTTGATGCTTATTTTAAAGCCATTCACCAGGACCTATCCTTTCGCCTTGATGGTCCCAAGATACGTAGTCTGAACCCCTGATGAAAATGCTCACCTGTAGTCAGCCTACATATACACTACCACATTTAACCAGTTCTTTCAAGATAGTCCTTGTCAATGCATATTAATGAAACTATGGTTCTTTATAATCCACTTTCAGGAATGTATCCCCACAAGACAAATGACTGTCAGTGATAAAATTAACAGCAAGAATACAGTTTCTCTAACTACTCAAACTTTCATTTTCTTAAACATGTATTAAAACAGTTGGATAGAATTACTTTTAATCTTTTTCTCTTTTGACATTTAATAGTTAGGACTTTCTTTTTCTAGCACAAAAAGAGGAAATCCCATAAACTATCAATATAAATCATTTTACAAATTCTGACATTTAAAATTAGACTATACACAAATATACATCCAACTGGTAAAAATAGAATATTAAATGAAAATCTATTATATATATGCTTTGAATATGAGCATTCACAATATAAACATATTCTTTTTTTTTTTTCAAAGATTATACGAAAGAATTAACCTACAGAGTGAAAACAATGGGGAATTTGGAATAATCAGTCACAAATTCAAGTTCTGGAGAAGTCAGAACTAGCAACCTCTATAATCTACTTTAAGGATGAAGACAGACAGCCCTGAATCACCTACTGTATAAGTTGCAATAATTAAATGAATTAATGTATTAACAATGCTTTATAAAGATAAGGACTAATGGTAGTGCTCCTCAGATATGTTTAAATTATTGTTCACTGAGAACTATTTAAAGATTTGGTTTAGTTCAGGAATAAAGAAAGATTAAATTTTAGCAAAAACTGTTGGGAAAATCCAGGTAATAAAACTTTGCTGAATTATGTTACCAAATAATAATCTAATCATCAGAATGATATATTAATTTTTCTACCCACTGCTTAAGGGAACACCTGTATAAAACACATCCGTAGTCATATCAGTCAACTAGTCATATTTTGATTTTTTTGGTATTAATTCAAAAATATACTCCTCACCTGTCTGCATTGAACACTGTTGTCTGACTTCTTCAAGAACCATATATCAAGACAGTAAGACTCTTCATTTCTAGTCTCATGAGAGAAAACATACCCTTGCCAATTGTCAAATTTTTATTTCATTAACCTTATTTTCTCAAACTGAAGCTGTCAGCAAGTTGAGGGAGGATAATTTGTTTATAGTAGGAAAGTTAATCACATTTAATAATTACTTAAAAAATAAGGGGAATATTTACATTACTTTAAAGTGAAAAGAACCCCAACAGATATCAAGAACCTCCTAATCATAATATCACATATTCCTTTAGATAGAGTTTAAAAAACAAAAAACAAAAAAAACCTTAAACACTTCAAACATGAAATGTTTCCAAGTCCTCAAACTTTAACCTTTTAAGGGTCAAAATTTTAACCACTTCTTGACAACCTGTCAAACCATAAATCTTATTTTCTTAACGTGTGTGTGTGTGTGTGTGCGTGTGCGTGTGCGTGTGCGTGTGTAGCTTACCCTATTGTCTATTGAGTATCATAATTATGACTGGCTGTGAATACTACAGCCATGCGTCAAACTACTGTAGCTTTCACCTTTCTAGTTATCTACTTTCTTTAAAATGTGCAAACTAATCAATATTAAACTTAGGTGTAAACTAAATGTCCTCAATATGTTTAGACTGCATTTTTGCTCACAGTAAAAATACTTAACTTTCTAAGTAGCTGGTAAAGTTTAATGTATTGATTCTTTAGTTCCAGATTCTCAGTTCTAATACTGATGCTTTAAAATAGCAAGAATTTCAACTTTCTTAACGTGCCAATTACCATGTCTTTGTTTAGATTAATATTCTATTTCAAAATCATCATTTTTATTTTATCAACCAACATGCTTACCATCTCTTGAGATCCTTGAAATTAAACACAGAGTAGAGTAGACATGTTTAATTTCAATTTCTTCTAGTGTCCCTAATGGGAAGCCATTAGGCTGTGGGCCATGAAGATCATTTCCATTATTCTGAATCTTTCTGCCCTAGGTAAAGTAGATGCTATGAAATATCCAGCAACTAAATTCAGTTTCTTACTCACTTTAAAGTCCTCATCTAGCTTTTGTTTTAAATAACCACAGAATCAAAATTTTAGAGCTTAAAGAAATTGAAACTAATAGTGACTTTGGATGTAGGTATTTTAAGAACACAAGAAATTCCAGGAGTGTGTCCAAAATAAATATACTAGACTATTATATGCTTTAATTTTCCTTGTTTCTTATGGAGAATTTCTTCAATGCCTAAAATATTATGGTGACAGTAAATAAATGAGTTCTTCTTGGTTCTTGTTAACAGTTCCTAATCATACTTTAGTGAATCTTGAGTACAAATCTTAAGATAGCTCAGCAGAACTTCTGAAAGCCAGAGAAAACTAGGAAGGTGACCCAGAATACATTTTGTACTTTTTTCTCATGTAGATTTCCAATCACTGTAAATCTCACTTTTGATTTCTAACTTCCTACTAGAAGTGAACATTAGTAAAATTTAAAACTATGGGTCAATTTTTTAAAAGTATTTTTATTTCAGGCTATCTCTTGAAGTATTTAGAAACAAATTAAGAGTTCAGGATCCTTGCCCTGAATAACAAATAACCATTAACACAGTAATTTAAATGAAAGAATATATATGAAAGCCTTATTAGCACAAGCCTGGCCAGTTACTAAGAGACTCAATATGGACACATTGCTAAAACCAAAATCCAAAGTAAACTACATGCCTCTTTTTAAGAATAGAAGGAGGCTGAGGAAAATGAGAAGAGATATCTTAATAACTAATGGTCATGAATAACTACACTAGTGAATATGAAATCTGTTTCTATTTGTCAAAGCGCTTATATACCTCAACATATCTAATTTTTTATCATACCAATAAAAGATTCAAACTGAAAATTTAGTTCAAATCCTAAGTGATTTGTTAACCACTATTCATTTATTGTTTACATTGAACATTTTATTAGAAGACTATGTTCTTGTTACTGTTCAACTTAAATGGCTTATTTAATTGATGTATGCTATTCCCATTATGGACAATGAAATAATTCAAAATATTCTGTTTATTCTCTACTTTCAAAGTTAACTACTTTTGTTTAAACAATATCGCAATTCCCATACTCTCTAACACAATTAATGGTAGTACAGCAGATAAGTATTTTCTTTTTAAAGCAATTTGCTCCAATAAAATGTTTATATCCAAAGAAGTAACACAAAACAAGAAAGAAAACATTATGTATGTAACCAAGTATTTTCAACCTAAAAATATTCAGCAAGAGTTTAAAAACAGACAAGTTTAGCACTATTTAGTAGAGCTGAACATGTACATAGTCTACAACCTAGTAGTACCACTTTAAGATTCACACTCTAGAGAAACCTGAACTTGTACACCATGATAAAGCTAATGGTTGTATCAAAAATACATGTAGTGTAATGAAGGAGGTGAATCAAGTCTATTTTATATATTCTAATCTCCAGAGAAAAAACACACACTCAAACCATGGTTGTTGAACCTCCCTATAATGTGGTCACTGCATATAATCTTACGAAAAGCATCATATTGAAGACTTCTGCCCATCTAGTAACTGTTTCTCTACTGGAAACAGCTTCTATTTTTAAGATAGCTAATCACAGAGCAAACCGTGGTACACAAATTTAACACAGATGAAATCATTAGTTGGGTGGCAGAGAAAAATATGCATTCTCATTTCATTAGTAAACACTCCTGCAAACACACAGGACTGTTCAGAATTATACTAAATAATTAAGCTCAAAAGATTTTTTCCCAAAATACATTTTCACCTATCCTGAGTCCTTTCTTGCCAAAGACCAGTTTAGACTTTTATCTAATTAGAACTGTTTCAAGTATACTGTTATGAATTCAAATGGTATAACAAATTCGTTTTTCCTCCCCCCAGAACTTGGCCATAGTCAGTACAGTTATGTTACCTTTTCCACACTATTAATGAAATATAGGTAAGACACAGAACTGTGAAACCCCAATTATGCAAAAGGCAATTAATTCTAATGTGCTTAAGGACAACAAACAATTTGAATGCAGCTAATACTAAAAATATTTTTAAGCTTTATTTCCTTTACTTTTACACACTGACAAATTACTAACTCAAAAAATATAGCATGATCTGTGTGACAAGTTTTCATTTCACAATTCATAACTATAGGGCTCATAATGAATACTCACTGTACAGTAGTATTATGATCTACTTGGCACAAACTGTATCAACATAATACATTAAAAGTCCCAAATTTTTCTATTTCTCAAACATTTACTATCTATGAAGAACCTCAATAATATCTCTAACTTTTAAATTAGTTCATAATACGGGAATTAGAAAATGCAGCTATAAATTTATTTCTGCCTCTTAAGCTATGAGACCTTGGCCAAGTTATAGAACACAGAATCCAAGTTTCCTCATCTGTAAAATGGAAAGACACTGTTACATCTGTTCTGGTTATCCCACAAGGCAGATATAAGGAAGTAATTTAATAATCTATATAAAAATTCTCTGAAAAATATAAAACACAAAGCAGAGAGAAAGCATTATTAGTAGTAAGCAGATATAATCACAAGAGGGTCAAGAACACTGAAGATGAATTACTGTGTTTCTACTGGAAAAAAATACCTATTTTCCAATCATTTTAAGGTATGCATTTATAATTTTTGTATTACAAAAGCACAAAAAGCTGAATATATAAAGTTTAGAAGAGAATATTTAACAAAATTGGAGCAATACAGAGACATTTGTCCTAAGTGGAAAAAAACACATTACTGTGAAATAATTTATGAAAGGCAGTATCAAGTCTGTAGGTAGAATGAAATCATGCTAGGGAATTAAAATACAATAATATTTAATATTTAGACTCACCTCTGCCCATTTAAGAATACAGGTCAAGCAGAAGACATGATTACAGCTTTCTGGAAAACCAATTTCCTTCTCTAACAGGCAACTGAGACATATTGGACATCTATCAGCTTCACTGTACAACACACCAGTGGTAGCAATATTATCTTTGTTTTCTTCACCTATAAAGTAAAGCAGTCAGTCATATATGCTTTCAATTTCTCTAGACCAAATGACTTATGTTTCTGGTAGTATGATGGACTCAATACTCTAAAGGGCCCTCCTTCTACAAAGCAATTAGATACAGTATAAGAAACAAACCTCTTGAGCACAATACCTCCAATGTTTACTAATTTAAATTTAAGGAGGAGTGAAAAGAATTTTTCATGAATTTAATTTTAAAACAATAATCATATAGTTAAAATATTTAAAAATTTAAAAAAGGTTATAGCAACAAATCTCCCAAGCAAATCCATCTCTATGTATTCAGTTCCACTCAACACAACAAGTAACAACTGTTAAGCTTGTTCTGTGTTCTTCCAAAGACATAATGGAATGCATAGACAAGCAAATACTAATACATATTCTTTTAAACCTCCTTCTTCAGACAAATGCTGGAATACCATACACACCAGTTTGAGTTTTTGTTGTTGTTTCAATCTAAAGATGGGACAATCGCTTGTTTTCAACCTTTGGCTACTGCAAACAATGAAAAACTTATTTCCCACTTTTAATAGTATATCAGTAGGATAAATTCTTAAAAATGGATTTATAGACCAATGTGTCTGTACATCTGTAATCTGAATAGATACAGCCAAAAATTATACCCCTTAGGGTTTGTACTCATTTAAACACCAACCAGCAATGTAACCAACACACAAGCAGCAAGCAGTGCTTGCTCAAAAGTGAAAGAAACTCCAAGATGTGACATAAAGTAAAACAAAAATGAAGGAACAGTCAGCTGAAATGTGACCAGTATATGCCAAGCAAATGGAAAAGCTGAGATCACCCTGAGAACACATATTCATACTAGTGTTTAGATCTGGAGACTAACCTTTAGGACCAACCCAGGTAGGGAAACTGACCCTAGGAGATTCCCCTTTTAAGCCAAGACCCTCACATGGGGTTAAAGTGGTCCCAGCATGGGTTCAGAAAAAAAAACAAATACATATAAATCCTCTGAATGAAAACATCCCTAATTTAGGCCCTCATGATTCCACACCTCATAATCAAACATCACCAAGCCAAAGAAAATAAGTTGACTTAAGTAAGAATCAGCAGAAACAAGAATGTGCTTAGATTTATTTTTATATTTTACATACTATATTCATCATAAATTTATTTAGATATCCACTGGCTTCAAACATTAGAACTTTCAAATACTACATTTTTGTTGTTTAGCTGCTAAGTTGTGTCTGCCTCTTTGCGACCCCATTTACTGTAGCACATCAGGTTTCTCTGTCCTTGCTATCTCCTAGAGTTCGCTAAACAGTAGATTAGACCCAGAAGAAAAAAATATCTATGAACTAGAAGAACTGAAAAACTGAAGAAACTACCCAGACTGTAAGAAACAGAAAAGGAGATGTAATCTGTGAAAGAGAGTTTGGAAAATGAGGTCAGAACAAAGTCTAATATATTAACTGAGGTTCAGAAGAAGAGAGTAAAGGGCAGGCAACAGTTAAAGTAGTAATGGCTAAGAAATGATAAAACAAATAAAAAACACAATCCAACAGATAAAGGACACACAAGGTATACTAACTAGGAGAAAAAAAAATAATTCACATTTAGAAACAATGTTGCCAAACTGTACAACATCAAAGATGAAAAAAACATATTAAAACCAAAAAAGAGGAAAAAGACAGATTATCTACAAGGGAATGACAATTAACTTGAAAGGACATTTCTTGACAGCTAGTAAGAAAACTAGAAAACAGCCCAAACAGGGAAAAGAAACAAAACTTCAGAGTGCTAAGAGACAAAATAATTATCAATCCAGAACTGTATTATCATTCTTTGAAAAGCTTAGAAGAGGATAAAATTTAAAAACACTTAAGCATTTACCACCAACAGACTTTCACTGGTGCTGCTGCTGCTAAGTCATTTCAGTCGTGTCCGACTCTATGCGATCCCACAGACGCCAGCCCACCAGGCTCCCCCGTCCCTGGGATTCTCCAGGCAAGAATACTGGAGTGGGTTGCCATTTCCTTCTCCAGTGCAGGAAAGTGAAAAGTGAAAGTGAAGTTGCTCAGTCGTGTCCAACTCTTCATGACCCCATCCATGTACTGCAGCCCACCAGGCTTCTCCGTCCCTGGGATTTTCCAGGCAAGAGTACTGGAGTGAGGTGCCATTGCCTTCTCCAGACTTTCACTAAAGGAAAGTTTTTTGTTTTGTTTTGTTTTTTTCAGAAAGAAAAAAGAGAATAGAAAAAAAAAACAAACAAAAAGAAGACAATAATGATAAAAAATTTGAACAAAAAAATGTCAATTCTGAAATCAGCAGGGAGCAAAAATTTAAGAATAAAAACAGTTCAATGAACTAAAAACCCTGACTGATTGCAACAAGACATGAGAAGAGTGAAAAAAAAAAGTATGCACTTTCTATTTAGGCAGCTATTTCAGAGTTTAAGAACAACGAAAATACGTAAACAAAAAAACATGTGCTAACAGTTTGGAAACACTAAGTTTTGCTTTCAACACAAAAGCTTTATAAAAATTAAGTTACCTTGCATATCTTCATAGTCCTGATCACTCACATTTAGAGTATATATAGTTTTCTTCTTCATTTCTCCTTGAAAAAGGATTTCCTACAGGATGAATGATAACAGAATTTTTATGTTTGCCTTGTACACATAATATACATAATTAATTTTTTTAAATCCCAAACTCTAAGACATTATTTTACACATAAAAAAATAAAATATGAATCAAGTCAGTAAATTTTCTGGATAATCCAGTATACTTTTCTACTCCCTGCCACCAAGCACAGTCTTTCTGAAAGGAGAAGCCTTATACAGGTATTAAGTAACAAAGACTCATGATAAATTTTGTGGTACAGACATGAATACAATTGGAGCTTAGAGAAAAGAGATCAGTTTGGACTGGAGTTTTTATTGAAGTTGATAGGTTATGTATTTTAAGAAGCTTAAACACATTTAAGCAGCAACACAGAATGAACAAATAAAATGGCATATAGGTAGGCCAATCTGACAACTAAGAGTAAGTGGTAAAAGTACAACTGTGTGTATATACTGAGGAGGGATGGGCATGTAAGGCAAGAAGTTCATCTGAAAGATTACAGTGAAGGTAACAAGAGCAACATAAATCAAGCTGAGCTAGATTATAGATGGATCTCTAGTGATTGACTGAGAGGTTTAGATTCAATCTTATAGATTCCTCTGAAGATTGACATGATGTAAACAATATACACGAATCTTTTTAACGGAATGATCTGCCAAACACAGAATGGATTATAGTGGGGAGAGATTAGAAGGAAAGATGTTTGCATAGTTAGAGTAACTGGCTGTGAAATTTATAGAGAAGCAAGACATTAAAGAGCTGAAGTATTTCCAACATTTGGTAACTACATAAATACAGGGAAAGAGTAAAGATTATTTTGGCCTAGAAGACTAGGTAAATGGTGATTACAAGAGACAAAATGAGGAACAGTAAAGAAAATTAATTTATTACTTAAGAGGAACAAACTTATGAGGTAAAATTACTTTTTAAACCAACTCTTAGAATTCTAGGGCTTCCCAGGCAGCTCAGTGGTAAAAGAATCCGCCTGCAATGCAAGAGACTCAGGAGACTCCCAGTTTTACCCCTGGGTTGGGAAGACCCCTGGAGGAGAAAATGGAAACCCACGAGTACTCTTGCCTGGAAAATTCTATGGCAGGCTACAGTCCACGGAGTCACAAAGAGCTGGACACAACTGAGCATACGTGCACACTTTAGGATTCTTTCTTGAATTACTGCAAGACAAGCAATTGCAAAGAACTATTCAAATACATTTTGGAGTATCTAGGCACAAGAAACCACTAAGTTCATCAGTTATGAGTCACCCATGTGTGTATGAAGTAATTTTTTCTATTAGATTTTTAAATGCAAACCTGTGAATTTCTACATTAAAGGTTATGTATTGCCTAGGAAAATTCTCTATTAGGTTAAGTAGGGAGAAATGCAAAGGCCCATACTTTGACTCAAAACTCAACCAGAAACTAACATATATAGAATAATTTAAAGGTTTTAATAAGTTAAAAATTAGAATTTCAACTCGGTTTCAATCATAGTCTGCCTTAATAAACATAGAACATCAAGAACAAAAGGAAAACCTTTCACTCAGCCTACATGCACAACATTTGTTATACTTTTGGTACTATTCTTTAGGTATCATGTAACAGCTTATCAAGGTAAATACATTGACTTCTCCAAGTGAGACGGGCCAAGAGGTTTTAAGCAGAGGCCCGCTCCAAGACCACTGCATTCATCTAGAGGGGGCGATTACAATGGTTTGCACTAAAGGAGAAGCAAGGGTGATAAAAAGTGCTCAGATTACAGCCGTTTTCAAAATACAGCCATCAGGATAGACTGACTATGGCATATGTGTTAGAGAAGATCCCAGGATAACTTAACGGTATTCAGACTTGAGTAACCAGAACGACAGAATTGCTGAGATAGAACACTTCAAAAATATTCAGATAGTCATAGGTTGTTGTCACACTTGATGTTTACTCAGAAGGACAGGATCAATATCACTTGAGGACCTGCCACAAATGCAAGATACCTCAGGCAGCACCCTAGCTAGCGAGGAAGAATCTGCGTTTTATCAAGTTTTGTGTAAGACTCATATACACAATAATGCCTGAGAAACACTACTACAAACAACTTCCAAACCAAGCTGATTTTAGAATTCTCTCCCATTATGACTGAGAATTCAAAAAAAAATTGTAACTTTTGTCATAAGCAAATCCGTGCTTATGACACTGCCTAGCAATCAATAACAAGCAAACAAGCATCAAATGCTAACCATTACTATTAATGCAGATCTTCCATCCAAATCCGTCTTAAACAAAACCAGGAAGCACCTCCAATTAACTACTCAAAAATTTGATACTCCCTCTAAGGATATTATTAGTATTTTTATTTTCCCTTGAAGAAATCATAAAAAAGGGTATTTTTCAGTGATGCATGTGTTAAGGAGGATTCTATCTATTATTATAAGCCAGCAATCAAAAGCTGGCTAAGTATTTTCTGTAAATAAAGTTTTGTTGAAGAACAGTCATGTTCATTTCTTTGAATTTCCTATGGCTGCTTTTGCACTACAATAGCAAAGCTGAATAATTACGACAGAAACCACATACTTGGTGTGAAATGAAAATATTTCCTGACATATTAATCAACAAGAAATGACACAGCCATCAGCAATTTCTGGCCTCTATATGTGAATGAGGACTCCCACAACTGAGATCCAGCGGATGCTGCCACCCCTTGCGATGACTGCTGAGGAGCTGGGGGAAGCAAGCAGCAAGGTGAGCAAGGAAGCAGGGCTGGCCCCAGGCGGCTGAGGGGCACGTCAGAGGAGTGAAGGCAGCGAGCCCAGAGGCCTGCGTCTGCCCAGACACAGAACGCTAAATGCCTTAACCTGGTAGCTGATCTTTGACTTCAGACTGCCTGCTCCCTTTGTTGCAAACTTGTATATAGCCTGGCTTCCCCTCCTGCCCCCTTGGAGCAGATTTCTCAGAAACACTGAGATGCTACCTCCCGGGCTCAGAGTCCTAAACATTCCCACCAAATAAAATAACTCTACTTTCAGGTTGTGACCTATTTTTTTGTCGACAGTGGCAAAGTCTACAAAAATTACGATCGGCCCTTTTCAGAAAAAGTTTGCCAATCCTATTAAAGACTATAAAAGGCTGCCTCTTTGGAGATGTGGCTCAGTCACTGCAAAGCCCCTCAAGCTTTCTTAAGTATAGGCATTGATTTACATTTGTATTCAACTGGTACCGCAGCACAACAGCTACTTATTATACATCTGAGTCAATGCTTCTGCAATGGTTCCTTGAGTTTCTTTCAAAACTGCCTGAAGGCCATGTACTTTTGTTGGTTTATGTACATTTATTTTATCAATCTGGCTTCTAGAGTTGTCAACTTGTTTTCAACTCTGCTTTAGAGTAGGTTGAGGCAATTAACTCTTTCAGCTTAATGGTTATTTCCTTTCCAGCTTCTCTGCTACATAATCCACTTAACTGCTTCTGATCTGTCACTGTTAACTTTTAAATCTCTTGCAGAATGCTCCCCTTAATTTTTTTTCCTACCTGATTTCCACCATAAAGCAATCTTATTAGACTTTATAAATAGACCTGTTTGCCTCAAGTGGGCTATTTTGACAAGCTTTGTTTAAAATAGTCTTTATTTGTATGTTTGGTGCTGGAGCTGTAATACTAGCACTCTTCAGCACAGATAGGAATGTCCTATTACCACAGGTTTTAAAAAAAACTGTTTGCATTCAAACACTAACTAGTCTGACACTTACTAGTAGTGTGACAACTTCTTTAAGCCTGTTTCCTCATTTACAAAATGGAAATAAAGTAGTAACCCATTTCAGTCATTATGAAAATCAAATTACATAAACATGTAATCCATTTAAAGTGTTCAGTTCAGTTGCTCAGTCGTGTCCAACTCTTTGTGAGCCCATGAACCGCAGCACGCCAGGCTGCGTGTCCTGTGTGCCTACCTGTCCATCACCAACTCCCAGAGTCCACCCAAACCTATGTCCATTGAGTAGGTGATCCCATCCAACCATCTCATCTTCTGTCGTCCCCTTCTGCTCCTGCCCTCAATCTTTCCCAGCATCAGGGTCTTTTCAAATGAGTCAGCTCTTCGCATCAGGTAGCCAAAGCATTGGAGTTTCAACTTTAGCAACAGTCCTTCAATGAACACCCAGGACTGATATCCTCTAGGATGGACTGCTTGGATCTCCTTGCAGTCCAAGGGACTCTCAAGAGTCTTCTCCAACACCACAGTTCAAAAGCATCAATTCTTCTGCGCTCAGCTTTCTTTATAGTCCAACTCTTACATACATACATGACTACTAGAAAAACCACAGCCCTGACTAGACGGACCTTTGTTGACAAAGTAATGTCTCTGCTTTTGAATATGCTGTCTAGGTTGGTCATAGCTCTTCTTCCAAGTAACAAGTGTCTTTTAATTTCATGGCTACAGTCACCATCTGCAGTGATTTTGGAGCCAGGAAAATAAAGTCAGCCACTGTTTCCATTGTTTCCCCATCTATTTGCCATGAAGTGATGGGACCGGATGCCATGATCTTAGCTTTCTGAATGTTGAGCTTTAAGCCAACGTCTTCACTCTCCTCTTTCACTTTCATCAAGAGGCTTTTTAGTTCTTCCTCACTTTCTGCCATAAAGGTGGTGTCATCTGCATATCTGAGGTTGAAGTTTCAGACAGCACAAAAGAAGTACTCAACAACTAGCACATGTGCACAAACACATGAGTAACTCCCCACCCAAAGCAGATTTTCGGTATTCCCTCGGATTCAAGATGATAAATCTGTATGACTCTCATTAAGAACAGACTTTCATTATTTTCACAAACAAATCTGTAAAACTCCTGTATTACAAAGAATATCCACATATGGAAAGAATGATATCAGTAAAAAGTTTACAAAACTTAACCTATCAAATAGTTCTTCAAACAAAACTTACACAAGGATAAGTAAGTTACTTATTCTACATGGACATTATTTATTAAGATTCTGGTTTATCTGAAAATAAAAATGTTGAAGCAAGACACAAAATCTAGGACTCACACAGTAAACAGCCCTAGGATTTTTGTATCTTATTTTCTACTTTATATAGACATAGGAAAAGAAACACTAAAAGCTGTAACATACAGCTGTCTGTGTACTCAATTGCTCAGTCATGTCTGACTCTGCGACCTCACAGACCTCATAGCCTGCCAGGCTCCTCTGTTCATGGGAATTTTCCATGCAAGAATAATGCAGTGGGATGCCATTTTCTTCTCCAGGGGATCCTCTCAACCCAGGGATCAAACCCACATCTCTTGCATCTCCCAAATTAGAAGACAGACTCTTTATCACTGCACCGCCTAGGAAGCCCACAACATATGGCTACTCCAAGAAAAAAGAAAAGGTCATGTTCAAGTAAAGTTCCAACCACAATTTCCTAAGATTCTCATTTATTTCCTAATAAGTATACATTATTTATGAGGTTTCTTACCCTTAAGATTCTTCAGGTCGAGCAGTCAGGTAACCAGCTTTCCATCAAACTTATCTGGAGAGGGAATTATGAAAATTAGTCCTATTTCACTTCACTTTTAACTTGGGCACAAAAGAAAGGAGACTAGGAAAGTACAAAGAACTACTTATTACAGAGGGCCACCAGTTGTGAGTATAAATTTATTCAGAATGTAAAACATTTTAAGAGAATGACTATATGCCTGTAAATATGAAGACACACACAGGTCCTGGAGGCAAACAATAATGAAACTATTTTGTTCAGGGAGAGAGAAGCACAAGAAATCACATTTCAGCATATAGGAGAAAACCAACAAAAAACAAAGTAACAGAAAATTGGAGGGAAAAAAAAAAAAACTATCCCAACAGACTTCGTCTCATCACCTAATAAAGCAATGTAGAAAAAGATACACAAAAGATATTTAACCAGCCCATAAATTCAACAACTATTAGTATTTAAATTATTTCCTGAACTCCAAATTTTAAGAATCCTGCTTATTCCTCTTTCTTAACCAGCCTCACAGAACTCCCCACATTTCTACAGTCTGCCTATATAATTCACCTGGTATCTAGTCTGCTAAGTCGCTTCAGTCGTGTCTGACTGTATGACCCCTTGGACGGCAGCCCACCAGGCTCCCCCATCCCTGGGATTCTCCAGGCAAGAACACTGCAGTGGGTTGCCATTTCCTTCTCCAATGCATGAAAGTGAAAAGTGAAAGTGAAGTCGCTGTCATGCCTGACTCTTAGCGACCCCATGGACTGTAGCCCACCAGGCTCCTCCATCCATGGGATTTTCCAGGCAAGAGTACTGCAGTGGGGTGCCGTTGCCTTCTCCAGTATCTAGTCAGCACTCCCTATTTTCTAGGCACCACCAGGCCTTAAGCACTGACACACCTGATTAAAAAAAAAAGTAACAGCATAGCAGGTGCTATAATGGCAGTAAGCAGGGGATATTACAAAAACACACAATAAGCACCATATCCTTGGAACATATGCCTTTGTAAAAAAGGCTTCTCAACTAGAACCATAAAGATTTAAAATGTATTTTTCTAACTCTCCTCCCCCCACCAAATATTCTGTACCATTATAGCAATTCTATCCTTAAATTAAGGACTCAAAATTTGAATTGTCAAAGTAAACATGATAGTGAGGATCTTAAATTTCATAATAAATGAATGATATACACAAATAGGTAAATTGATTTTCTGATTATTTTATACTTCCTCTGTGGAAGTGACAATTAGGCAAACATGAAAGATACACTGTACCTAATTCCACACAATAAAATTTTATCCCCCCAAAAAGCTTTTCAGACTAATGTCTGGACATATATAGGTGGAAAGAAGTATTTATTTTCTTTCTTGAAATTTTATAACATAGTACATTTTCATACAATTTATCTGAATATATTAATATCTAACTGAACATCATGAAATTAAAAAAACACACTAATTTTTCTCTATTCATGATCACAATAGTTACATATTTTTCCAGCATCAAATTTAGTTACAATACCAACCAACAGTAAAACTGAAATAGATATGAAACTCAGAAGACTTACAATCAATTTTTTTTCAACTTTTGCTTTATTGGATTCATTTACACACAGCTATGGTCTTTATGTTTATATCCCCTCAAAATTCATGTTGAAGTCCTAACCCCTAAGAGTAGACAGTACTGTTAATAAGTGGGACGTATGGGACATGCTTAAGAGGGTGAATTGCTCATGAAAGGGATCACTGCTTTAGAAAAGAGGCTCTAAAAAGATCCCTAAGCCCTTCCTTCTCAAGGAAAATCTGAGACCTGGAAGAGGGCCCTCATCCAACCATGAAAGTACCCCGTTCTCCAACTTCTAGCCTCTGGAACTGTGTGAAATAAATCTGTTCTTTACAAGCCACCCAGTTTTGGTATTTTGTTACAGCAGCCCAAACACACTAAAACACATGCTCTGCTTTCAGTTACTAATGCACATTAGTCCCTGGAACAGCTTTCTAGTTCAGTTTTCAACAGGGTTATTTGCTTGCTTGTCAGTAGTTGATCAACAAGAGCAATTTCAAGGAAACTTTCCATATTCAATTCTTTCATCCTGCACCTATATACAAAAAAGTTTTGTTTTCTCAGCACTGTTTACTGATGAACAAACAACTCTATGTCTTGTTGTTTAATCAGGTAAAATGAAAATAAAGAAGCTGAAGACATCCACATTTATAGGTTTTATATACAGGTTCCACTCAATCCAGGAAGTAAAAGTATGTCTTCAAAATGTCTCTAATATTCTTGCAGTGTCTCCAACAGCAAGCAAATGTCAAGAAGGTCCACTAATATGAATCATGTCACATCATACTATGCTATGATAACCAATAACCTAATTATTAGAACAAAACATTTTTTAAAAGTTAAAATGAATAAAAAATAAAACATTTTCAAAAAAGCAAGCCATTTAATCCTCAGGCATAGATTAAAACATAGATTAAACTGAAATAGGAGAAGTTTTTCAAATGTAATATAATTTTGGAAAATCAGAGTTCATGAAAACTGCTGTTACTCTGAAAGAGAAACTAATGTTCCTATTTCCTTCTACACTTAATGTAGCATAATCTCCTAGATAAAACCTGTACTGTTATACATGGCAGGATCATACATATGTTGAAAAAATGAGACATAATTGCCACTTTCAACTATAAAATAAGATGCAAGTTGACATAACATTATAAAATAGATAATAAGTGAAATGGGGAAGTTTCCATTCTATGTGAAATGCATTAAGTACATTCTATCTTGTTAACCTCACTGAATCAAACTATAAAGTCTAGACAGAATGAATGGAGAAGCTAACTGAAAATTAAAAGCGAAACAGTAACAGGTAGTTTGGGGACGAGCCCCAAATCAGATATATTATCAAACTGGTAATGTGTTTATAATTCTTTCCCACCGAATTTATGCCCCAAAGTTAGGCTTTATGAAACCTGAAACCTATAAAGTGACCACTGTTACAGAGAGAAACAAAGACACAGACAGGGGAAGAGAGAAGGAAAGAGATATGCACACTGGCACAAGCAAGCATTTACAGGTGCTCTAAGAGAGCCTCCAGCTCTGCCTAAGCAGTAGGAAATGGGTCTCCTAATACTCCATAGTGAGAGAAATCTTTGTTTTTTCCTTTCTGTTCTTCATTCCCCATGAGCCAGTTCCCAAGCAATCCTGTGGTGGTGATGGCTACAAGAGCAGCAGCAGAGTCAGCGTAAGCCTAAAACTCTTAGGGAAAGGCACCATCCACAATGACTGCAGAAACTCTGGGTTAACCTCGTTGATTACTCTCCTGCCTTCTGGTCCTTTGGCTTCAGGTGTGATTGTGGAAAATACATAACACCTTGGTGCAAACAAAGACTTAGCTTTCTAGCCAGAGGACAGAAAGGTGTGTGTGTGTAGGGAGGGAAGGAGGTAGTCTCAGGGATCTAGGAAATAATAGAGAGAGCTTGAGACAGTAATCTGTAAACTGTTCAAAATGTCCAAAAAAAAAAAAAAAGTCCAAAATAATTTCAGAACAACTTTATAAAGAGAACCAAAACATTTCAAATGCTCATCTATGTCTGCTTCATTGACTATGCTAAAGCCTTTGTGTGGATCACAACAAACTGGAAAATTCTTAGAGGTGGGACTACCAGACCATCTGACCTACCTCCTGCAAAACATGTATGCAGGTCAAGAAGCAACAGTTAGAACTGGACATGAACAGATTGGTTCAAAACTGCAAAAGGAGTAACTCACAGCTGCATATTATCACCCTGCTTCTTTAACTTGTATGCAGAGCACATCATGTGAAATGCTGGGCTGGATGAAGCATAAGCTAGAGTCAAGACTGCCGGGGGAGAAATATCAGCAACCTCAGATATGCAGATGACACCACCCTTATGGCAGAAAGTGAAGAGGAACTAAAGAGCCTCTTGAAGAAGGTAAAAGAAGACAGTGAAAAAGTTGGCTTAACACTCAACATTCAGAAAACTAAGATCATGGCATCTGGTCTCATCACTTCATGGCAAATAGATGGGGAAACAATGGGAACAGTGACAGACTTTATTTTGGGAGGCTCCAAAATCACTGCAGATGGAGACTGCAGCCACGAAATTAAAAGACACTTGCTCTCTGTAAGAAAAACTATGACAAATCTAGACAGTGTATTAAAAAGCAGAGACATTACTTTGCTGACAAAGGTCTATATAGTCAAAGCTATGATTTTTCCAGTAGTCACATATGGATGTAAGAGTTTGACAAGAAAGAAGACTGAGCAACGCAGAACTGATGCTTTCAAACTGTGGTGACAGAGAAGACTCTTGAGAGTCCCCTGAACTGCAAGGAAATAAAACTAGTCAATCCTAAAGGAATATGCTGAATATGCATTGAAAAGACTTATGCTGAAGCTGCAATACTTTGGCCACCTGATGCAAAGACCAGACTCATTGGAAAAGATCCTGATGCTGGGAAAGACAGAGGCAAGAGGAGAAGAGGACGACCGAGGATGAGATGGTTGGACAGAATCACCGACTCAATGGACATTTGAGCACTGTCCATTGCTTCCCTGTCAAGTGTGCTGCAGTCTGTGCGGTCGCAAAGAGTTGCAGATGACTGAGGGACTGAACAGCAACAGCAACGAGGAAAGACAATGGACAGAATCCAATGCCAAGAGACACTGGGTGAACTGTCTGACAAAGATTTAAAGCAGGCAATAAAAATGTTCCAGCAAGTAAAAGCAAATCCTCTTGAAACACATGGAAAGCTAGAAAATCACAGCCAAGAAACACAAGATATAAAGCACCGCCAAATGGAAATATTAGAACTAAAAAATGCAGTAAGTGAAACAGAAAAAACACTGGACAGACTTAAAGAGCAGAACGAAAGTCAGTGGACTTAAACACAAGAGCAACAGAAACTACCCAATCTGAAGAGCAGAAAAATATGGGGGGAAATATCATTAGTGTCTCAGGAACTATAAAAGCCAAGAGTCAATTTTGACTCTTGCAAGCTAGATCTATGCCTTTGGCCCCTTTTGTTATTATAATCACAAATAATGGCCTGCCTCAGAGAACCCTGCCCCCTCTGCCTGACCCTTAAACTAAAATGCCTTTGTTTAGCTCACAGGGAGATAAGCTAACCCTGCCCACTGGGAATGACCCCAAACAACAGCACACTCCCCTGCCTGAGGCACTGTAGAAAAGACTCTACAAATGGACATCACCAAATGGTCAGCACCAAAATCAGATGGATTATATTCTTTGCAGGCAAAGATGGAGAAGCTCTATACAGTCACCAAAAACAAGACCAGGAGCTGACTGTGGCTTAGATCATGAACTCCTTATTGCCACATTCAGCCCTAAATTGAAGAAAGTAGGGAAAACCATTAGACCATTCAGGTATGAAAGTGAAGTCGCTCAGTCATGTCCGACTCTTTGCGACCCCGTGGACTGTAGTCTACCAGGCTCCTCCGTCCATGGGATTCTCCAGACACGAATAATGGAGTGGATTGCCATTTCCTTCTCCAGGGGATCTTCCCGACCCAGGGATCGAACCCAGGTCTCAGGCATTGGAGGCAGACGCTTTAACCTCTGAGCCACCAGGGAAGTCTAAACCAAATCCCTTACAATTATACAGCAGAACTGAGAAATAGATTGAAGAGACTAGATCTCACAGACAGAGTGTCTGATGAACTATGGATGGAGGTTCCTGACATTGTACAGGAGACAGGGAGCAAGACCATCACCAAGAAAAAGAAATGCAAAAAAGCAAAATGGCTGTCTAGGGAGGCCTTACAAATAGCTGTGAAAAGACAAGAGAAGCAAAAAGCAAAGGAGAAAAGGAAAGATATAAGCATCTGAATGGAGAGTTCCAAAGAATAGCAAGGAGAGATAAGAAAGCCTTCCTCCGTGATCAGAGCAAAGAAACAGAGGAAAACAATAGAATGGGAAAGACTAGAGATCTCTTCAAGAAAATTAGAGATACCAAGGGAGCATTTTCATGCAAAGATGGGCTCAATAAAGGACAGAAATTGTATGGACCTAACAGAAGCATAAAATATTAAGAAGAGGTGGCAAGAATACACAGAAGAACTGTACAAAAAAGATCTTCACGATAATCAGGATGGTATAATCACTCACCTAGAGCCAGACATCCTGGGATGTGAAGTCAAGTGGGCCTTAAGAAGCATCACTACAAAGCAAGTGGAGGTGATGGAATTCCAGTTGAGATATTTTAAATCCTAAAAGATCATGCTGAGAAAGTGCTGCACTCAGTATGCCAACAAATTTGGAAAACTCAGCAGTGGCCACGGGACTGGAAAAGGTCCGATTTCCATTCCAATCCCTAAGAAAGGCAATGCCAAAGAATGCTCAAACTACCGCACAATTGCACTCATTTCACATTCTAGCAAAGTAATGCTCAAAATTCTCCAAGCCAGGCTTCAACAATACATGAATTGTGAACTTCCAGATGTTCAAGCTGGTTTAGAAAAGGCAGAGCAACCAGAGATCAAATTGCCAACATCTACTGGATCATCAAAGGAGCAAGAGAGTTCCAGAACAACATCTATTTCTGCTTTATTGACTATGCCAAAGCCTTCGACTGTGTGGATCACAATAAACTGTGGAAAATTCTGAAAGAGATGGGAATACCAGACCACCTGACCTGCCTCTTGAGAAACTTGTATGCAGATCAGGAAGCAACACTTAGAACTGGACATAGAACAACAGACTGGTTCCAAATAGGAAAAGGAGTATGTCAAGGCTGTATATGGAGAAGGCAATGGCAACCCACTCTGGTACTCTTGCCTGGAAAATCCCATGGACGGAGGAGCCTGGTGGGCTGCAATCCATGGGGTCACTACAAGTCAGATACGATTGAGCAACTTCACTTTCACACAATGGAGGAGGAAATGGCAACCCACTCCAGTGTTCTTGCCTGGAGAATCCCAGGCATGGGGGAGCCTGGTAGGCTGCCAACTATGGAGTTGCACAGAGTCAGACATGACTGAAGTGACTTAGCAGCAGCAGCAGTAAGGCTGTATATTGTCACCCTGATTATTTAACTTTATGCAGAGTACATCATGAGAAACACTGGGCTGGAAGAAGCACAAGCTGGAATCAAGATTGCTGGGAGAAGTATCAATAACCTCAGATATGCAGATGACACCACCCTTATGGGAGAATGTGAAGAACTAAAGAGCCTCTTGATAAAAGTGAAAGAGGAGAGTGAAAAAGTCAGCTTAAAGCTCAGCATTCAGAAAACTAAGATCATGGCATCTGGCTCCATCAGTTCATGGTAAATAGACAAAGAAACAGTGGAAAAAGAGGCAGACTTTATTTTGGGGGGCTCAAAAATCACTGCAGATAGTGACCGCAGCCAAGAAATAAAAAGACCCTTACTCCTTGGAAGAAAAGTTATAACCAACCTAGACAGCATGTTAAAAAGCAGAGACATTACTTTGCCAACAAAGGTCTGTCTAGTCAAGGCTATGGTTTTTCCAGTGGTCACGTATGGATGTGACAGTTGGACTATAAAGAAAGCTGAGCACTGAAAGAATTGATGCTTTTGAACTGCGATGTTGGAGAAGACACTTGAGAGTCCCTTGGACAGCAAGAAGATCCAACCTGTCCATCTTAAAGGAAATCAGTTCTGAATCTTCATTGGAAGGACTGATGTTGAAGTTGAAACTCCAATAGTTTGGCCACCTGATGCAAACAGCTGACTCATTTGAAAAGACCCTAATGCTGGGCAAGATTGAAGGCAGGAGAAGGGGGCGACAGGATGAGATGGTTGGATGGCATCACCGACTCAGTGGACATGGGTTTAAGTAAACTCTGGTAGTTGGTGATGGACAGGGAGGTTTGGCGTGCTGCAGTGCATAGGGTAGCAAAGAGTAGGACATGTCTGAGTGACTGGACTGAACTGAACTGCCTGAGGCTTGCCATTGTAGGAGGTATTTACAAGAAAAGGACTTTCTTTTTTCCACACCTCCTTCCCCACCCCCATCTCTGATCCATAAAAAAACCTGGCATCCAGACCCCAGACAAGGTGGTTATTTTGAAACATTAATCTGTCACCTTCTCTGTCAGTTAGCTTGCTGAATAAAGTCATGTTTCTTGCCTCAACATCTAGTCCCTCAGATTCACTGGCCTCTCCTGCAGCAAGCAGAATTGGTAACAAATTTGGCAAGCCAGCCAGGAGCCTTGCTGCTCCTGGCTATCAGGCCCAGATCAGGGAATATGGAGACAAGGCCCTAAGCAGCTGCTGGGACCATTGACAAGTGTGACTTATTGTGTCTGTGAGAAACCTTATTTTTAATCCAACCTCTTTTGTAAACTGATGCATTTTACACTGCTGTACCTGACTCAGTCTGAAACCTTGAAATAAGAACTGATGCCTGTGTGTTTGTATGTGCTATTGTCTTTGGAAAACATTGTCATGGTTGATCTGTAAAAGAGCCCTATTTTACTGGCTTGAACAAAAGTTAGTGCTTACAAACCAAGCAACTCTAAATACAAGAGAAATTAAGCTAAATAGATTTCAGGTTTATGTGAACTGAGAAATATTCACTATTAAATTAGTACCTGGAATTAATGTTAAACTTGGTTGATCTAACAGGCATGTCCTGAGTCACAGCATTAAATGGAATATTAAGTACAATACTTTCATTGTTCCTGAGTTTAATATAAGCTAAATAAGATTTCTTGTATCTGTTACAAATCTGTCAGCAAAAAAAATAACTCAATGTGAAGAAACTTCTGAGTAAATAAAGTGCAAATGAGAAGAGTTCAAAGTGTACTTTTAGAAATATATGTTACAGGATCTCTCCAGAAATTCTGTAACTTAAAAGCTAAAACTGGGCTAAAATAAGTGATGAAAGGTTTATGGAAAATGGACCCCCAAAAGGGTTTTATATGTGATCAGTGAGGATTAACTAAGTTTAAAACAAGTTTAATTGAGTAAATGAATCTTAAAGTAAGCTAGTGCAAAACTAAATTTGGCTTTTCTCTCTGCTAAAACAGTCAAATTTTCTGAAGATGTTAAGCTGAGTTTAATAACAGATTATGTTTATTTACATTTTAAATAATCTATTCAGTTCAGTTCAGTCACTCAGCTGTGTCTGACTCTTCGCAACCTCATGGCCTGCAGCACGCCAGGCTTCCCTGTACTTCCCCAACTCCCAGAGCTTGCTCAGACTCCTGTCCATCAAGTCAGTGATGCCATCCAACCATCTCCTCCTCTTTTGTCCCCTTCTCCTCCTGCCTTTAATCTTGCCCAGCATCCGGGTCTTTTCCAATGAGCCAGGTCTTCACATTAGGAGGCCGAAGTATTGGAGCTTCAGCTTTAGCATCAGTCCTTCCAATGAACATTCAGGACTGATTTCCTTTAGGATAGACTGGCTGGATCTCCTTGCAGTCCAAGGGACTCTCAAGAATCTTCTCCACACCACAGTTCAAAAGTATCAATTCTTCAGCACTCAGCTTTCTTTATGGTCCAACTCTCACATCCATACGTGACTACCAGAAAAACCATAGCTTTGACTACTGGTAAAGCAATGTCTCTGCTTTTTAATACACTGTCTAGGTTTGTCATAGCTTTTCTTACAGGGAGCAAAAGTCTTTTAATTTCATGGCTGTAGGCCCCATCTGCAGTGATTTTGGAGTCCATGAAAATAGTCTCTCACTGTTTCCATGGTTTTCCCATCTATTTGCCATGAAGTGATGGAACCGGATGCCATGATCTTAGCTTTTTGAATAGTGAGTTTTAAATCCACTTTTTCACCCTCCTCTTTCACTTTCATCAAGAGGCTTTTTAGTTCTTCTTCACTTTCTGCCATAAGGGTGGTGTCATCTGCATATCTGAGGTTGTTGATATTTCTCCCTGTAGTCTTGATTCCTGTTTGTGCTTCATCCAGTCCAGCATTTCATATGATGCACTGTGCATATAAATAAGCAAGATGACAACATATATATAGCCTTGATGCACTCCTTTCCCAATCTGAAACCAGTCCGTTGTTCCATGTCTGGTTCTGTTTCTTCTTGCTCTGTATACAGGTTTCTTAAGAGGCAGGTATTCTCATCTCTTTAAGAATTTTCCACAGTTTGTTGTGATTCCAGAAAAACATCTACTTCTGCTTCACTGACTACACTAAAGCCTTTGACTGTGTGGATCACAACAAACTGAGGAAAATGCTTGAGGTACTTTCTATATTTGCCTTTGAAGTCTTTTATTGGCCCTTTGGCTAAGTTTCACCATGACCCATGGTCCTGTTGTATTTTAAAATGTATTCCTGGGGTGGCGTGTTCCCTTGACAGGACTTCCTAAATCAAATTATAAAAAGTTCCTTTTACCTCCTGCTAGCTGAGGAGTGCTTCAAAGGTCCCTGAAGCACAAGGAGAGATGTTAAACTAATTAGGTTCACTTGGTATGTTAAAATGTAAGGAAGGTGTTATCAAATAATAAATTTTAAGTTATATGATAAATCTCTAGATATTCTAGAGATTACAGAGTTTCTAAGAATCTGATATGTCCTGGTAGAATATTATTAATCATATTTCTAGTTATTTCCTGAAAGTGTCATATGTCCTAACAGTAAGCAGGCTGCTTTGTCAATGGGATTGTAATCTAATGAAAACTGTGTCTTTTTTGAGTCTTTTGTAGACAGTTACAGTTAAAAATGTCTCCTTTTCGAGATTTATAAAAAAGACTTTGGATATATACATGTTGCTGACTTTCAGACCATAAAGCTGAACTGAGTAAGAAACTGAAGAATTCTAATGCAAAACCTAATGACTTCATAAAGCTGTTAACAAAAAAGATTAGCTACATAGGACTGAGTAAACAAGTTAATATGGTTATAATTTTTATGGTTTCTATCTAAAAAGATTACTGGCTTAAATCTGTTCTTTCCAAGTGTAAGGAAAACTTTCTCCTTAAATTAATTATGACTTACAGTAACTTGGTAAATCATACTTTTGTGAGTAAAATTGAAATATTTATCTTTTTTGTCTCTACCTGGTTGATCCTGCCAGTAGCATATGCTTGTCTCACATATTAAGCCATCCATATCTAAGTACGCATGAACTGTGCAGTGAAACTGCAAATAGCTCATTAAATCAGTTATGGCTCCTTTGATCTCTCAATTATTGCAACTGTATTACAACTAGTTACACTAATCATTGTTTAAATTTGCTCCTTTTTTTCAAAATGTGCTTGTCTCCTTGCTGCACTATGCCACTGTCAATGTTACTAGCTGCATTACTTATATTCTAATTTATAAAACTTATCTCTTGCAATAACCAATGCACAAATCAGGCCTCCAACAAAACATCTATGGCTAAATATTTTGGGGAAATAAATGTAATAGTGTGAGTCTAGGTACTGGAAGAAGCAACAAGGGAAAATGTTTCCTGGATAATATTAATAAAGAATTTTAATTATTGATGGGGCCTAGTCCAAAATTTAACACCTAGAGTGACATAGTAAAAATTTTCACCTGATTTGGGATGAGCCTCACAGGGCTACAGGACAAAATTTGATCATGAAATGTCTCCCAAATATTGGTCAAGTTCCTGACTAAGAGGGGAGGATCTGAGAAATGGAATATTTCCTATAAGCCCTTTAAAGTAAGCCAATGAGCTCAAGGAAGGGGAATCAGAGAGCAGTCACTCCCTATAGTGAACCATGAGGAAACTCTGAGAATGCAGAATTACAGGCCCCAGATAGTTGACATATACACACACACACATATATGTAAGTGTTTTAATGAGCCCTGACTCTTGCATCTTCCCATGGATAGAAGAATGCTAAATTTCTTGAGATGTTGCCTCTTGGGTTTGAAGCTCAATATTTCTAAGTCTACATGTATAAAGTTAACACTTTTCCAAGAGAACAAAGGAAGACAAATCTCAACATCTGGAAAGCTGTCATTAATGGCAGACACTCCCAAAAAGATCCTTCTGACACAGCAATTAGAAGGGTCATTGTCCCTTTTCCCACAAGATTGTGGAATGGACTTTTGACAGCAGGGAAATGTATCCAGCAAGAGTCAATTTTGACTCTGGATGCTAGATCTATCTTTTGTCGCTTTTTTGGTTATAATCACACATAATGGCATGCCTCACACATGGCCTCCCTTGTGGCTCAGCTGGTAAAGAATCCGCCTGCAATGCAGAAGACCTGGTTTGATCCCTGGGATGGAATGATCCCCTAGAGAAGAAGGGAAAGGCTAAGTTCAGTCACTCAGTCATGCCCGACTCTTTGTGACCCCGTGGACTGCAGCACACCAAGCTTTTCTGTCCATCAACAACTCCCAGAGCTTGCTCAAACTCATGTCTGTTCAGTTCATGATGCCATCCAACCACTTCATTCTCTGTCATTCCGTTCTCCTCCTGCTTTCAATCTTTCCCAGCATCAGGGTCTTTTCCAGTGAGTCAGTTCTTCGCATCAGGTGGCCAAAGTAGTGGAACTTTAGCTTCATTATCAGTTCTTCCAATGAATACTCAGGACTGATTTCCTTCAGGATTGACTGGTTTGATCTCCTTGTAGCCCAAGGGACTCTCAAGAGTCTTCTCCAACACCACAGTTCAAAAGCATCGATTCTTTGGTGCTCAGTTTTCTTTATGGTCCAACACTCACATCCACACATGACCACTGGAAAAACCATAGCCTTGACTAGACGGACCTTTGTCGGCAAAGTAATGTCTCTGCTTTTTAACATGCTGTACAGGTTGCTCACAGCTTTTCTTCAAAGGAGAAAGCATCTTTTAATTTCATGGCTGCAGTTATCATCGGCAGTGATTTTGGAGCCCAAAAAACTAGTCTCCCACTGTTTCCACTGTTTCCCCATCTATTTGCCATGAAGTGATGGGACCAAACGCCATGATCTTAGCTTTCTGAAAGTTGAGTTTTATGCCAAATTTTTCATTCTCCTCTTTGACTTTCATCAAGAGGTTCTTTAGTTCTTCTTTGCTTCCTGCCATAATGGTGGTGTCATCTGCATATGTGAGGTTATTGATATTTCTCCCAGCAATCTTGATTCCAGCTTGTGTTTCATCCAGCCCAGCATTTCGCATGATGTACTCTACATATAAGTTAAATGCTGGGAAAGGCTACCCACTCCAGTATTCTGGCCCAAAGAATTCCATGGACTGTATAGTCCATGGGTTCACAAAGAGTCAGACGTGATGAGCCACTTTCACTTTCAATGGCATGCCTCAGGAAACTCTGCCCCTTCTTCCTGACCCTTAGATTAAAATGCTTTTGTTTAGCTCGCAGGGAAATAATCTGACCTTGCCCATCTGTGAATAACTATAAAAAACTAACACATTCCCTTGTGTAAGGCTTGCCATTCTAGGAGATATTCAAAAGAATTAAATGGTCTTTTTATTTTGTTCCCACACCTCCCCCCATCTCAGACCCATAAAAGAACCTGGCATCCAGACCTCGACAAGATGGTTATTTTGAGGCATTAGTCTGTCACATTCTCTGTTAGCCAGCTCTTTCCAAGTAAAGTTGTATTCTTTGTCTCAACACTTTGCCCCTCTGATTCACTGGCTTGTCAACCAGTGAGCAGAGTGAGCTTGGACTCAGTAACAGAACCTGTGGAACAGTACAAAACCCTAACATTCATAGTGAGAACTTAAGAAAGTGAAGAAAATAAGTTTGGGATGGCAAGGGGATAAAGAAAGACAGGAAAGGAAAGGAGAATAAGAAAAAGAAATAATTGCTGGAAACTCCCTAATTTGTTGAACGACATAAACCTCTGTATTCAAGGAGCTCACAAACATCACATAATATAATTCCAATGAAATTCATTACTGGACAAATCACAGTCAAACTGTTGAAAACTACAAAGGAAAAATTTTACAAGTTGACTGAAACAATAATGCATTACTTATAAGGGGAAAGGAGGTTAATGATTTGAGTAACTGATTTCTGTCAGAAACAACATACGCCAGAAGTGAAACAATCTTAGTTTAAAATGGAAAAGAATTTTAAAAATCTAGAATCTTCCAACTGTGAAATTACCCTTAGAGAACAAATATGGAATCAATGAAATTGAAATCAGAGAACCAGAAAAAAAAAATTTTCAATAAAACCAAAAGCTCATTCTTTCAAATGGTCAATAAAATTGAAACCTCTGAGAAGACTAATTTTGAAGAAGAGCGCTGAATAGACCTGGTAGTATTTAAAGAAACTGAATTTGTAGCTAAAAGTCTTCAGAAAAAGAAACCTCCAGGCCCAGCCAATTTCGCTTGTGAGTTCTACTATGCTAATGAAGAAACAACACAATCTACTTCCCAATTCATTTCATAAGTCCAGCATTAAAAATCAGACAAAGACAGTACAAGAAAAGAACAAATTGACATACTGAATTTCACAAAAACAATCTACAATACATACATTTACACAGTGGAATACTACTCAGTCACAAAAACTAATGAACTGGTGTTTCACTCAACTCAGAAGAATCTTAAAGGTAATAAACTGTGTTAAAGAAGCCAGCCTCAAAAGGTTACATACTACATAACTGCATTTATATGACATTATCAAAACAGCAAAATGTAGTACTGAAGAACTGTTTTCAATGGCTGCCTAGGTTAGGAGAAGGTTAAACTACAAACACAGCACAAGGGAGTTTTCTGGGGGTGATGGAACCATTCTGAATCCTGAGACTGGTGGCAGTAATAAAAAACATATACATGTATTAAAATTCACAGAACTACATGCCACAAAAAGGTCCATTTTACTATATGTTAATAAATGTCAAAATGTTTTCAAAGGTAAAGACTAACATGAGAGAGCAATTATGGGCTAGAATATGACTCAATTTTTTTCCACAAAGGTACTGTTTTCACTGAACACTTCACTCATACTCTCATTTTTTATCACCAACACGGAGATCACCCAAATTACATAGCCACATTTGGGCTTGAGAGGAGGTAGGATTCCTGCATTTCTATAGCACTGAAAGGTCTCACAGACAGCACCTATCTATTGCTTTGGAAGACAGAGATTAAAAGCAACAGACGCCACTTTGCAACCCCTCTAAATCCTAAGACAGAACTGTAAGAAGAGATTCGTTCCAAGGCCTTAGTGATTGTATAGAGCGAGCAGACTATTCATTGTATGCAAGAAGACAAGCACTATAGCTGGCTCTTAGCTGCTGCCGCTGCTGCGCCACTTCAGTCGTGTCAGACTCTGTGCGACCCCATAGACGGCAGCCCACCAGGCTCTCCCGTCCCTGGGATTCTCCAGGCAAGAACACTGGAGTGGGTTGCCATTTCCCTCTCCAATGCATGAAAGTGAAAAGTGAAAGTGAAGTCTCTCAGTCATGTCTGACTCATCGCGACCCCATGGACTACAGCCTACCAGGCTCCTTTGTCCATGGGATTTTCCAGGCAAGAGTACTGGAGTGGGGTGCCATTGCCAGCTCTTAGCTGGGTTACTCTAATGTAATAGTTGTTCACTCTATGAGAAGAATATTCCTACAATGCAGTATTTTATCTAAAAAAAAATAATAATCATAATGAGTGCCTTCTACATACCTGGATAGTTTAACCACAAAGAGCTTGAGAAAGACACTATAATGCAGGGTTCCACTATATCTCAGTTCTAGAATAGTAGCATGTTATGTGTCCTCCAATTACTTCAATATATACTTATGCAATTCTTCTCTAATAAATCCGAGCCTTGCCTAAGATATGAAGGAAGGAATAGAAGGAGGAAGTAATTATGTTATCTTCAATTGTCCTTGAGATTCTCACCTCTATTTTCTCAAATCTATTTATTAAAGCACTAATTTAAATGATAAACGCAAACCAAAAGCTCTTAGATGTTTTGTTTCTTTCCATTAGCCATTCCTCAACATTTATTACCAGTCCACTGAAGGCATGAGTCTGGAAAAATAGAGTTTACATTTAGAAGACTAAACCTGAGAAATCTGTATGCAGGTAATGAAGCAACAGTTAGAACTGGACATGGAACAACAGACCGGTTCCAAATAGGAAAAGAAGTACATCAAGGCTGTATATTATCACCATGCTTATTTAACTTATATGCAGAGTACATCACGAGAAACGCTGGGCTGGAAAAAGTACAAGCTGGAATCAAGATTGCTGGGAGAAATATCAATAACCTCAGATATGCGGATGACACCACCCTTATGGCAGAAAGTGAAGAAGAACTAAAGAGGCTCTTGATGAAAGTGAAAGAGGAGTGAAAAAGTTGCCTGAAAGCTCAACATTCAGAAAACTAAGATCATGGCATCTGGTCCCATCACTTCATGGGAAATAGATGGGGAAACAGTAGAAACAGGGGCTGACTATTTTTCCGGGCTCCAAAATCACTGCAGATGGTGACTGCAGATATGAAATTAAAAGATGCTTGCTCTTTGGAAGAAAGGTTATGACCAACCTAGACAGCATATTAAAAAGCAGAGACATTACTTTGCCAACAAAGGTCCGTCTAGTCAAGGCTATGGTTTTTCCAGTAGTCATGTATGGATGTGAGAGTTGGACTATAAAGAAAGCTGAGCACCGAAAAATCGATGCTTTTGAACTGTGGTGTTGGAGAAGACTCTTGAGAGTCCCTTGGACTGCAAGGAGATCCAACCAGTCCATCCTAAAGGAGACCAGTCCTGGGTGTTCACTGGCAGGACCAATGTTGAAGCTGAAACTCCCAATAGTTTGGCCACGTGATGCTAAGAGCTGACTTACTGGAAAAGACCCTGATGTTGGGAAAGATTGAGGGCAGGAAGAGAAGGGGACGACAGAGGATGAGATGGCTGGCTGGCATCACCGACTCAATGGACATGGGTTTGGGTGAACTCCTGGAGTTGGTGATGGACAGGGAGTCCTGACATGCTGCTGTTCATGGGGTCGCAAAGAGTCAGACACGACTGAGCTGAACTGAACTATTAGAGAAAAAAAAAAAAAGAATAATGCAGTTTTACAGACAACTCACAACAAACCTCTCAGGAGGACTACAGGAGCTCTTGGGATCAGTAGCAATGTACCCTTATATCTGGTAAGCAGAATGACCAACAGGAAAGCAAATCCTGAGAGGGAGCATGGAAGTAGAGAAAGAATTACTATCTTTTTATACTTTTCTTCTAACCCCAAATAAGAAAACTAAACTATTTCTTTAATTTAATCTTTAATCTACCTTAGAGAGACTCCTGAATTAAAATGGTAACCCCAGTCTACCTATTTCTCAAAAAAGATGGGAAAATTATGTAAAGCACAGGAAACATTTGCAAATAAATCCCAAGAATTAAAGGAAAGGAAATACTGACAATAAAATACCATACACAAATGCTTGTTAGAGAGGAATGGAAATAGGTTTCATCTACAGCAGTGGGGGAGGGAGGAAGACAAAGTTCAAAACATTGCTTCTGAAATACTGCTCACTTCTGTTTAAACAAGACTTTAAAAACTTACGCTACAGAATTTCAACTCCATAAATTAGTCTCGAGCACAGATACTAAATGTCATTCCTTGACCAGTTCCTTAAGTAATATCACTTTCTTTGTACTAATCCCTTCCAAGTTGGTATAAGTTGCTATAGTAAAACTAATATGGATGGGAGGGGTGGGGGGACCTGCTTTGTGTAGTACAAAGGACATCCACTCTCTCTCTATTCTAGGTATGCCTATTGTCTGACTTTCTCAAATTCAACCTAAGTAGCTATCTCAGAGATAAAATTTTATTCTGTTACATTAAGTGTATGATCGATGTGTTCTCAGATCAATTTTTCACACGTAACTTAAAGCAGCATTTCACAATACAGTACTATTCTAACTTAGAAATACATTACAACATACTATGAAAACTTATTAAAAAAAAAAAAAAAAACACACACACTCCTCCATGCTGGCATCGGGCATGGCAGATCCTGGGATTCTCTCTGCAATGTAATCTTATCACAAATGCTTCAAATGCCCCAAGAACTTGACTTGACTATGCTTTTCACACTGCTTCTAGCCATTACTTTCTGATATATCGTAAGTTATTTAACTCTTACAGTAGTTTGTGAAGACGATATCTCCATTTTACATACAGGGAAAATAAGTAACTTGTCCGAGGTCATAAAGCCAGTGGTTTAGTAGGAGGACTGGAACTCACTAGCCCTTTGCCAGAAAATAAAACAAGTATCAATCCAAGTCACTAGGCATTAAAAACATTCAAGCAATGAGAAGCAGTAACACATTTAATGACTCAAATGACTACAAAACTATTAAGCTGTTATCTGTTATTTGCAAGATACTCAGGATCCAGCACCATGCACCACACCTTAAAGTAAGTACCCAATAAACACCTCTGAATGAATGAATTATAAATATGTATAACAAGCCTGTCTAACTCAATGAAATCACAGCCCTGTCTAACTCGATGAAACTATGAGCCATGCTGTGTGTAGGGCCACCCAAGACGGATGGGTCATGGTGGAGAGTTCTGACAAAATGTGGTCCACAGGAAAAGGGAATGGCAAATCACTTCAGTATCCTTGCTTTGAGAACCCCATGAACAGTAAGAAAAGGCAAAAAGATAGGACACTGAAAGATGAACTCCCCAAGTCAGTAGCTGCCCAATATGCCTCTGGAAAAGAGAGGAGAAATAGCTCCAGAAAGAACAAAGAGGCTGAGCCATGCAAAAACAATGCACTGTTGTGAATGTGACTGCTGATGGAAGTAAAGTCGGATGCTGTAAAGAACAATACTGGACAGGAACCTGACATGTGAAGTCCATGAACCAAGGTAAACTGGAAGTAGTCAAACAAGAGATGGCAAGAGTGAACATTGACATTTTAGGAATGAGCTAAAATGGACCAGTTCAGTTCAGTTCAGCCACTCAGTTGTGTCCGACTCTGAGACCCCATGAACCGCAGCACACCAGGACTCCCTGTCTATCACCAACTCCAGGAGTTCACCCAAACCCATGTCCATTGAGTCGGTGATGCCATTCAGCCATCTCATCCTCTGTCGCCCCCTTCTCCTCCTGCCCCCAATCCCTCCCAGCATCAGAGTCTTTTCCAATGAGCCAACTCTTCGCATGAGGTGGCGAAAGTATTTGAGTTTCAGTTTCAGCATCAGTCCTTCCAATGAACACGCAGGACTGATCTCCTTTAGAATGGACTGGTTGGATCTCCTTGCAGTCCAAGGGACTCTCAAGAGTCTTCTCCAGCACCACAGTTTAAAGGCATCAATTCTTTGGCGCTCAGCTTTCTTCACAGTCCAACTCTCACATCCATACATGACTACTGGAAAAACCACAGCCTTGACTAGACGGACCTTTGTTGACAAAGTAATGTCTCTGCTTTTTAACATGCTGCCTAGGTTGGTCATAACTTTCCTTCCAAGGAGTAAGCGTCTTTGAATTTCATGGCTGCAGTCACATCTGCAGTGATTTTGGAGGCCAAAAAAATAAAGTCTGACACTGTTTCCACTGTTTCCCCATCTATTTCCCATGAAGTGATGGGACCAGATGCCATGATCTTCGTTTTCTGAATGTTGAGCTTTAAGTCAACTTTTTCACTCTCCTCTTTCACTTTCAGCAAAAGGCTTTTCAGTTCCTCCTCACTTTCTGCCTTAAGGGTGGTGTCATCTGCATATCTGAGGTGATTGGTATTTCTCCCAGCTATCTTGATTCCAGCTTGCACTTCTTCCAGCCCAGCATTTCTCATGATACACTCTGCATACAAGTCAAATAAGCAGGGTGACGATATACAGCCTTGACGTGCTCCTTTTCCTATTTGGAAACAGTCTGTTGTTCCATGTCCAGTTCTAACTCTTGCTTCCTGACCTGCATATAGGTTTCTTAAGAGGCAGGTCAGGTAGTCTGGTATTCCCATCTCTCTCAGAATTTTTCACAGTTTATTGTGATCCACACAGTCAAAGGCTTTGGCATAGTCAATAAAGCAGAAATAGATGTTGTTCTGGGACTCTCTTGCTTTTTTGATGATCCAGTGGATGTTGGCAATTTGATCCCTGGTTCCTCTGCCTTTTCTAAAACGAGCTTGAACATCTGGAAGTTCATGGCTCACGTATTGCTGAAGCCTGGCTTGGAGAATTTTGAGCATTACTTTACTAACGTTGAGATGAATGCAACTGTGCGGTAGTTTGAGCATTCTTTGGCATTGCCTTTCTTTAGGATTGGAATGAAAACAGACCTTTTCCCATCCTGTGGCAACTGTTGAGTTTTCCAAATTTGCTGGCATATTGAGTGCAGCACTTTCACAGCATCATGTTTCAGGATTTAAAATAGCTCAACTGGAATTCCATCACCTCCACTAGCTTTGTTCGACAGAATGTGGTCCACTGGAGAAGGCAATGGCAAACCACTTCAGTATTCTTGCCTTGAGAACCCCATGAACAGTATGAAAAGGCAAAATGATAGGATATTGAAAGGGGAACTCCCCAGGACAGTAAGTGCCCAATATGCTACTGGAGATCAGTGGAGGAATAACTCCTGGAAGAATGAAGGGATGGAGCCAAAACAAAAACACCACCCAGTTGTGGATGGGACTGGTGATAGAAGCAAGGTCAGATGCTGTAAAGAGCAATATTGCATAGGAACCTGGAATGTTAGGTCCATGAATCAAAGTAAATTGGAAGTGGTCAAACAGGAGATGGCAAGAGTGAATGTCGACATTCTAGGAATCAGGGAACTAAAATGGACTGCAATGGGTGAATTTAACTCAGATGACCATTATATCTACTACTGTGGGCAGGAATCTCTTAGAAGGAATGGAGTAGCCATCGTGGTCAACAAGAGTCCAAAATGCAGTACTTGGATACAATCTCAAAAATGACAGAATGATCTCTGTTCGTTTCCAAGACAAATCATTCAATATCACAGTAATCCAAGTCTACGCCCCAACCACTAATGCCAAAAAAGCTGAAGTTCAACAGTTCTATAAAGACCTGTAAGTCCTTCTAGAACTAACAGCCAAAAAAAGATGTCCTTTTCATCATAGGGGACTGGAATACAAAAGTAGGAAGTCAAGAGATACCTGGAGTAATAGGCAAGTTTGGCCTGGGAGTACAAAATGAAGCAGGGAAAAGGCTAACAGAGTTTTGCCAGACAATGCACTGGTCAAAGCAAAGCCTCTTCCAACAACGCAAGAGACGACTCTACACATAGACAACACCAGATGGTTAATACAGAAATTAAACTGATTATATTCTTTGTAGCTGAAGATGGAGAGGCTCAATACAGTCAGCAAAAACAAGACCAGGAGCTGACAGTGGTTCAGACCATGAACTCCTTATTGCAAAATTCAGACTTAAATTGAAGAAAGTAGGGAAAACTCCTAGACCCTTCAGGTATGACCTAAATCATAGATTCAAGGGATTAGATCTGACAGATAAAGAGTGCCTGAAGAACTATGGATGGAAGTTCATAACAGTGTACAGAAGGTGGTGATCAAAACCATCCCCAAGAAGAAGAAACACAAAAAGGCAAAATGGTTGTCTAAGGCCTTAAAAATAGCTGAGAAAAGAAGAGAACTGAAAGGCAAATGAGAAAAGGAAAGATATACCCATCTGAATGCAGAATTCCAAAGAATAGCCAAAAGAGATGAGAAAGCCTTAAGTGATCAATGCAAAGAAATTGAGGAAAGCAACAGAATGGGAAAGACTAGGGAACTCTTCAAGAAATTCAGAGATACCAAGGGAACATTTCTGCAAAGATGGGCTCAAAAAAGGACAGAAATAGTATGGACCTAATAGAAGCATTAGCTATTAAGAGGTGGCAAGAATACACAGAAGAACTACACAAAACTGATCTTCATGACCCAGATAACCACGATGGTGTGACCACTCACCTAGAGCCAGACATCCTGGAATGTGAAGACAAGTGGGCCTTAGGAAGCATCCCTACAAACAAAGCTAGTGGAGGTGATGGAATTCCAGTTGAGCTATTTCAAATCCTAAAAGATGATGCTGTGAAAGTGCCACATTCAATATGCCAACAAATTTGGAAAATTCAGCAGTGTCCACAGGACTGGAAAGGTCAGTTTTCATTCCAATCCCTAAGAAAGGCAACGCCAAAGAATGCTCAAACTACTACACAACTGCACTCAACTCACATGCTAGCAAGGTAATGCTCAAAATTCTCCAAGCTAGGTTTCAACAGTACATGAACCAAGAACTTCCAGATGTTCAAGGTGATTTTAGAAAAGGCAGAGGAACCAGAGATCAAATTGCCAACATCCACTGGATCATACAAAAAGAAAGAGAATTCCAGAAAAACATGTACTTCTGCTTTATTGACTATGCCAGAGCCACTGACTTTGTGGATCACAATAAACTGTGGAAAATTCTGAAAAGGACAGGAATACCAGACCATGTTACCTGACTCCTGAGAAATCTCAATGCAGATCAAGAAGCAACAGTTAGAACCAGACATGGAACAACGGACTGGTTCCAAATTAGAAAAGGAGTACGTCAAGGCTGAATCTTGTCACCTTATTTAACTTATATGCAGAGTACATCATGAGAAATGCCAGGTGGGATTAATTACAAGCTGGAATCAAGACTGCAGGGAGAAATATCAATAATCTCAGATATGCAGATAATACCACCCTTATGGCAGAAAATGGAGAACTAAAGAGCCTCTTGATGAAAGTGAAAGAGGAGAGTGAAAAAGCTGACTTAAAATTCAATATTCAAAAGACTAAGATCACAACATCAGGTCCTATCACTTCACGGTAAATAGATGGGGAAACAATGGAAACAGTGAAAGACTTTATTTTCTTTGGCTCCAAAATCACTTCAGATGGTGACTGCAGCCACAGAATTAAAGGACGCTTGCTCCTTCAAAGAAAAGCTATGACCAACCTAGACAGTGTATTAAAAAGCAGAGTCATTAACTTTACTGACAAGGATCCGTCTAGTCCAAACTATGATTTTTCCAGTAGTCATGTATGGATGTGAGATTTGGACCATAAAGAAAGCTGAGCACCGAAGAACTGATGCTTTTGAACTGTGGTGTTGGAGAAGACTCTTGAGAGTCCCTTGGATTGCAAGGAGATCAAACCAGCCAATCCTAAAGGAAATCAGTCCTGAATATTAATTGGAAGGACTAACGGTGAAACTAACGCTCCAATAGTTAGGCTACCAGACGCAAAGAACCAACTCACTGGAAATACCCTGATCCTTGGAAAGATTGAAGGCAGGAGGAAAAGGGGACCATAGAGGATGAGATGGTTGGACCGTATCATTGGCTCACTGGACATGGGTTTGAGCAACTCAGGGAGTTGGTGATGGACATGGAAACCTGGTGTGCTGCAGTCCATGGGGTTGCAAAGAGTTGGACAAGACTGAGCAACTGAACTGAAAAACATCCTTAGGTAATATTTAGTCAGCTCATTTGTCAGGCATGATCTTAAATTAAATACATACATGTTATGTTCCACAGAGAAAAAAATAACACTGGTGAAATGAATAGGAAGACAGAGGTTCTCAGCAGATAAACAATAACTATGTTTTTTAAACAAAGAAAGAAACAAATGGAAATTTTAGAACTGAAAAAACACAATGTCTGAAATAAGATCTTAAAAACAGGATGGAAATGTAAAGGAATGAGTCAGTAAATGTGAAGATACAGTAACAGAAATGATCTGATATGAAGATCAGAGAAATAAGACTGCAAGAAAATGAAGAGTCTCAGGCTCCTATGGACAATATAAAAAGTTCGATTCATGCCCAGAAAAAGGAAAAAGATTGGTATAGAAAAATATATTTGAAGAAATAATGTTCAAAAAACCTCTCTAACTTGGTGAAAGGCACAAATTTAAAAATTCACAAAGTTCAGGGTGCATCAAATAGGATTAACTCAAAAGAAAGATCAAAGAAGCAAAAATGGAAAAGACATTTCAGTTAAGCAAAACAAAGAGAATTTATCACCAAAAGGGCTACTTAAAAGAAATGCTTCAGGCTGAAGAGATGACACAAGAAACAAAATTGAAATTTCATTAAGAAAGAACAACAACAAGAAAATAGCAAATATTTAGGAATATATGAGATTATTTTTTCTCCTCTCAAGTCCCTTAAAAAATATATAATTATTTAAAGCAAAGGCTATGTTTCACCCCAGACCTAACAGACACATAGATATCAACAAACCTGGAGCACAGAATTAGAGGTAGAGAGAATGATTACTTTATATCAGGAAATGAACTAAATACTCTGGCACACTTCTGCACATTTAAACACCAAGCCACAGTACATTAAAAAAAATTAAAACACCACCAAGATTCAATATTACCACACTGCTTAAAAGGCTTTAAAATCATTCACTAAACAGAGCTAACTTAAAGTTATGAAAGACAGAGATGGAGTTAGGTGCTATTACCACCAGACTCAGGTAAACATTACTGAAAATAGGTGAGGACACTGTGTGTGCTCACTGTGTGTGTCCAACTCCCTGTGGCCCCATGAACTGTAGTCTGCCAGATTCCTCTGCCCATGGAATCTTCCAGGCAAGATACTGGAGTGCGGTGCCATTTCCTACTCCAGGGACTCTTTCTGACCCAGGGATCCAACTGGTGTCTCTTGTGTCTCCTATACTGGCAGGCAGATTCTTTACAACTAGCGCCACTACTGACAGTCACCTACGAGAGGTGACAATCAGCATATGTGACGATCGGTATTCAGAGCCAGGTATGATTGACTCTAAAACCTATAGAAACAGAAAACTGATTTTTAACCTTACTGTTAAGATAACAGTTAAAAAAAAAAAAAAAAAAACTCCCTTAAAAGTACATCTGAGGGGTTTCCCTGGTGGCACAGTGGTTTAAAAAAAAAAAAAGAAGAATCTGTCAATGCAGCAGACACAGGTTGGATTGCTGATCTGGGAAGATTCCAGGTGCCACGGAGAAAATAAGCCTGTGCACTACAACTACAAAGCCCATGAACCTCAAGTACTCAAGCCTAAGCGCCTAGAGCCTGTGCTCCACAAGAGAAGCCACCACAACGGAAAGCCCACACAACGCAACTAAAGAGTAACCCTAACTCGCTGCAACTAAAAACCCTACACAGCAACAAAGCCCCAGCACAGCCAGAAATTAATAATTTTTTAAAATACATCTGAGAACTCTAGGGTACAGAAAGAAATAAGGAGAAAGATTAGTCTTATCACTAAGAGATGTGAGAATCTCAAGAGGGTTTATATTAAAACTTGAGAACAAATTTCTCTAATTTTCACTAAAATTGTTGGTACAATTATCTTTTGTAGAAACAAGTAAGTATAACCTTTAAAAGTACATGTCGGTATGTTACAATTCCACCTGGATGTGTTAGAAGCTAAGTCTGTGGGCAAAGTGTCCATACCAGCGATGGTAAGATAGCCCAGAATGAGGTATTAGAACTCAAGCAGAATGGCAAGATGCTCTGCATGAGGTATGAGAGAAGCCTGGAATGAGGAATGCATCCTGGTACAAGGTGTCAGAGCCCTAGCAGAGTGAAAATGTTATGCAAGACAGGGGAGGGAGCAGCAATGGCAGCAGGAAACTGGCTACATAGCTGGGATTGATCCTATAAGTAAATAACTAAGGGTGATGGGAGGTAAGTAATTCCTTTTAAGAAAAGGGAGTTATAAACTCGGAGGAGAAAACTGGGGGAAAAAAAAACACTGTTTATTGGAAAAACTGGCACCAACTCAATATATAGATGGAGATATAAATATAGCAACAAAATCTTGGTTTCTGAATACCTTTCTCCACTAAAAGAAGCCACACCTTGGAGAAATGGTTGATTCCAGGGCTGTGGCAAGGAAAGTTTAAGCTGAGCCTGGAACATTTTCTTTTCAAAAGGTAAGGAGTGCTCAAAGCAAGTCAGAATAACACAGAAACTAGCTTGAAGTGGCTTTCATCACTAGCCAAAGCTGGGGCAATTTGAGAATCAACAAACAGCAAGTTTGATAAGGATCGAGTGTAACATAGTCTCAAAATACTTTCCCACAAAGTACTTATTAATTACTAAAAGGGAGGGAAACTCTTCAGTAAAGAGGCTTGGAGACTTCACCTTACTTAGGACTTCCTTGGTGGCTCAGACGGTTAAGCGTCTGTCTACAAGGCGGGAGACCTGGGTTCAATCCCTGGGTCGGGAAGATCTTCTGGAGAAGGAAATGGCAACCCACTCCAGTATTCTTGCCTGGAAAATCGCATGGATGGAGAAGCTTGGTAGGCTACAGTCCATGGGGTCACAAAGAGTCGGACACGACTGAGCTAACTCACCTTACTTAAGTGATCAAAATGCACATCGTCAGTAAGGGGACAAATATAACTATGCCATTTGACAGGATGTAACATGAACACAGTATCATCATGGTACTCCTATCAAAAATGCACAATCTGAAGGAGACACCAGGCAAATCCAAATCACTGGACATTTTACAACAAAACTAACCTGTAATCTTTTTAAGTGTCAGGGCCATGAAAATCAATGAAAGACTGAGAAATTGTTCCAGGCTGAAGCAATGTAAAAAGACATTATAATTAAGTAAATGCAACAGAGAATTCTGAACCGGATCACTTTGTTACAGAGGAAATCACTATGAAAACTGGCAAAACCTGGATGATGTTTGAGTAGATGGTAGTAATATACCAATATTAATTTCCTAAGCTTAATATTGTTCCTGTAATAGAATGTCCCTGTCCTTGATTGGGGCAATGAGACTGCAATCTACAACTTACTCAGTTTTTTGCACTAACTTGGAACTTTTGTTAAAGTTTGAGACTTAAAAAAAAAAAAAAAAAAAAAGATTACCCAAAATATTCCCTTACAGCATCTAAAGCTAGAATATAAGCGAAACAGTACTCCTCTTAAAGAAAATTGTTTCCATCTATTATTATACAGGAAACGACTCTATTATTTACGGGATTCTTTTGATCTATATCTGCACTGTCCAATATAGTACCACTGTTCTGTTTCCCATTGCACTGACCACATTTCAAATGTTCCCCAGTCACTGCTACTTCAGTTACTATCAGCTACTACATAGGGGAGCAGAGATACAGAGCACTTTAATCATCACAGAAACGTCTACTACTAGACAACACTGAGGCAGAGTTTGGGAAGTCAACAGATGTGATAACTAACTAAAGGCCAAAGACTCAGACAGACGTGGGCATAGATTCTTAGCAACTGCTCTCACACTTAACAAGTCATTTGACTTCTCCAGCGCCTCAGACTCCTTTCTGTAAAACAGATTAATGCACCCAGCACTGCAAGGCTTCTGAAAACATCAAATGAAAATTAATGCAAAATGTCTAGAACACAGTAGTTGGCACACAGTAAATATGATAAACAATAACTGTGGGCAAGAATCCCGTAAAATAAACGAAGTAGGCATCATAGTCAACAAGAGAGTCCTAAATGCAGTCCTTGGATGCAATCTCAAAAACGACAGAAGGATCTCTGTTCATTTCCAAGGCCAACCATTCATTACCACAGTAATCCAAGTCTATGCTCCTACCAATAATGCTGAAGAAGCTGAAATTGAACAGTTCTATGAAGACCCACAAGACCTTCTAGAACTAACACCCAAAAAGGATGTTCCTTTCATTATAGGGGACTGGAATGCAAAAGTAGGAAGTCAAGAAATACTTGGGAGTAACAGGAAAATTTGGCCTTGGAGTACAGAATGAAGCAGGGCAAAGACTAGCAGAGTTTGGCCAAGAGAACCCACTGGTCATAGCAAAGAGCCTCTTCCAACAATACAAGAGACGACTCTACACATGGACATCACCAGATGGTTAATACAGAAATCAAATTGATTATATTCTTTGCAGCCAAAGATGGAGAAGCTCTATGCAGTCAGCAAAAACAAGACCTGGAGCTGACTGTGGCTCAGATCATGAACTCCTTACTGGCAAATTCAGACTTATATTGAAGAAAGTAGGGAAAACCACTAGACCATTCAGGTATGACCTAAATCAATTCCATTACAAGTATACAAAGGAAGTGACAAATAGATTCAAGGGATTAGATCTGATAAACAGAAGAACTATGATGGGTGGAGGTTCATGACATTGTACAGGAAGCAGTGACCAAGACTACCCCAAGAAGAAAAATGCAAAAAGGCAAAATGGTTGTCTGAGGAAGCCTTACGAATAGCTGTGAAAAGAACAGAAGCTAAAGGCAAAGGAGAAAAGAAAACATATACCTATTTGAATGCAGAGTTCAAAGAATAGCAAGGAGAGATAAGAAAGCCTTCCTCAGTGATCAATGCAAAGAAAGAGAGGAAAACAATCGAATGGGAATGACCAGAGATCTCTTCAAGAAAATTAGAGATACCAAGGGAATATTTCACGCAAAGATGGGCACAATGGAGGACAGAAATGATATGGAGCTAACAGAACCAGAAGATATTAGAAGAGGTGGCAAGAATACATAGAACTATACAAAAAAAGATCTTCATGACCCAGATAACCACAATGGTGTGATCACTCACCTAGAACCAGACATCCTGGAGTGCAAAGTCAAGTGAGCCTAGGAACAAAGCTAGTGGAGGCGATGGAATCTCAGTTGAGCTATTTCAAATCCTAAAAGATGATGTGGTGAAAGTGCTGCACTCAATATGCCAGCAAATTTGGAAAACTCAGCCGTGGCCACAGGACTGAAAAAGGACAGTTTTCACTCCAATCCCAAAGAAAGGCAATGCCAAAGAATGCTCAAACTACCGCACAATTGCACTCATCTCACACTCTAGCAAGGTAATGCTCAAAATTCTCCAAGCCAGGCTTCAACAGTACACGAACCCATGAACTTCCAGATGTTCAAGTTGTATTTAGAAAAGGCAGAGGAACCAGAGATCAAATTGCCAACATCCGCTGGATCATCAAAAAAGCAAGAGAGTTCCAGAAAAACATCTCTTCTTCTTTATTGACTATGCCAAAGCCTTTGACTGTATGGATCACAACAAACTGCGGAAAATTCTTGAAGAGATGGGAATACCAGACCACCTGACCTGCCTCCTGAGAAATCTGTATGCAGGTCAGGAAGCAACAGTTAGAAATGGACATAGAACAACAGACTGGTTCCAAATCGGGAAAGGAGTACATCTAGGCTGTATACTGTCACTTTGCTTATTTAACTTATATGCAGAGTACATCATGAGAAACGCTGGGCTGGATGAAGCACAGGCTGGAATCAGGATTGCAGGGAGAAATACCAATAACCTCAGATATGCAGATGACACCACCCTTATGGCAGAAAGTGAAAAAGAACTAGATAGCCTCTTGATAAAAGTGAAAGAGAAAAGTGAAAAAGTTGGCTTAAAGCTCAACATTCAGAAAACTAAGATCATGGCATCTGGTCCCATAACTTCATGGCAAATAGATGGGGAAACAATGGAAAAGTAACAGACTGTATATTGGGGGGTGCTCCAAAATCACTGCAAATGGGGACTGCAGCCATGAAATTAAAAGACGCTTGCTCCTCGGAAGAAAAGTTATCACCAACCTAGACAATATATGAAAAAACAGAAACGTTACTTTGTCAACAAAGGTCCGTCTAGTCAAAGCTATGGTTTTTCCAGAAGTCATGTATGGATGTGAGACCATAAAGAAAGCTGAGTACCAAAGAACTGATGCTTTTGAACTGTGATGTTGGAGAAAACTCTTAAGAGTCCCTTAGACTGCAAGAAGATCCAACCAGTCCATCCTAAAGGAGATCAGTCCTGGGTGTTCATTGGAAGGATTGATGTTGAAGCTGAAACTCAAATACTTTGGCCACCTGATGTGAAGAGCTGACTCATCTGAAAATACCCTGATGCTGGGAAAGATTGAAGGTAAGAGGAAAAGGGGATAGCAGAGGATGAGATGGTTGGATGGCATCACCAACTCAGCAGACATGAGTTTGAGCAAGCTCCAGGAGTTGGTGATGGACAGGGAAGCCTGGCATGCTGCAGTCCATGGGATCACAAAGTCAGACTCAACTGAGCAACTGAACAGAAGTCTCTTCTATAATGTGACTGGATGATTTCTTAATCTTTGATCTCAGTATTTCTAGATCTAGTTAAGCAATTTCAGGAGCATCAGTTTGAAAATAAGCTTACTATCCTGCTTGTTCAAAAGGCTAATGAGCTCCATGTTGTTAAATGCAAAGAAAAATCTTTTTTCTCTTTTTTTTGGCCTTGCCATGCAGCTTGTGGGATTTTAGTCTCCTAATCAGGGATTGAACCTGGGCCCTGGGCAGTGACAGTCAGGAGTCCTAACCACTGGACTGCCAAAGAATTTCCCAAAGAAAAGTCTGTTAGTTCTCACTTTACTCAACTCTGATCATCACTTAACCCTACTGACTACTCTCCCCTTGAAATACTCTCTTCTTTTGGTTTCTGTAATACCCTCAACTCCTATTTCTCTGTCCTTCACAGATTCTTTGGGACCTCACATTCCTGTAACAACTTTTTTTTTAAACGTTAGAGGCTACTGTGATTCCATTTTAGCAGCTCTCTTTTCCAAGTTATAGACCTTTCCCTAAACAATTTCATCTATAGTTTCAACTACCTATATGCTGCTGCTGCTAAGTCGCATCAGTGGTGTCCGACTCTGCGCAACCCCATAAACGGCAGCCCACCAGCCCATACCTCTCCTTGGAACTTTAGAATCAAGTATCTAATTGCCTACAGAAATATCCCTGTGAAAGCTCCAAAGCTCAAAGTCACTAGTCAGAATCAGAAGAACCCTGGTCTTTTTTTTTGGTACCACCATCAACTCATCCATTTAACTCAAGAGTCATCTTTCAAATTTCTCTCTCCTTCACCTTCAATCCAGTGAGCATGGCCTGATGATCACACGTTTGTCCACCTCCACATTTCTCATCCTAATTCAAGCTATCCTCATCTACTCTGGACTGCTACTGCAAAAGTCTTTACTAATGTCTCCATATCCATTCTTGCCGTCTCTCCTTCCTTTCAATACACATCACCACAATCCTAGTTCTGCCTTCTGGGACTCCCAAAAAACAAGACTAACCTGACTTCTAAATGACAACATTTCGAAGAATAAGAAGGTTATACCACTCCACTCTTAGCCAAGCATTCTTAGTTTTCTCTATATTCTGACAAACCACCTTCAAGATCATGTTCTGTCATCCTGTCCTTTAAACTGAATAGATCTTAATGCATAGATACAAGTAACCTAGCAGTTTATACAAAAAAATGAAACTTGCATAGCCTCAAATTTCAAGCCACAATTACTATTTTTAATGTTTTCATGTGTTTAGCTGCTGCTGCTGCTAAGTCGCTTCAGTCGTGTCCGACTCTGTGCGACCCCACAGACGGCAGCCCACCAGGCTCCCATGTTCCTGGGATTCTCCAGGCAAGAAAGCATGTTAATATTTGTTAAGTACCTACTATATATCAGACACTGTTCAGTGTTCAGGGACAAAACAGTGACCCAAACTGACAAATCTCATTCTTATAGAACTTGCTTTAAAGAGAAAAGTACAATAAACTTAAGTTAGTAAATTATACAGCATCTTGGAAAATGTTAAGTGCTATGGAGAAAAACCTGGCTTAAAAAGGGCTAAGAAATGTAGGAGGATGGCCTGACGCTTTAAGAGTAGTCAAAGAAAATCTCAGTAGTAAAGTAGAGAAGTGTAGCTAGAGAAACTGAAGTCAGAGAGGAAGACACTCAAAAAGTCTCAGATCCTGGCAGACCATAGTAAGAGCTATATATTTAACTATGACTGAGAAGGGAAGCCATTTGAGAAGAGAAGTGACAGGATCTGATGTATTTTATCAGGATCACTCTGGCTGCTGAGTGTTAAAGACTCTAGGGAACAAAGGTCATAGTGAAACATCTCAGAATGTTATTCTGTGAGAGATGACAGTGTTGTTTTTACATTTTATATTGAACTTTTATGTGCACCAGGAATTACAAAGCCACAACTTAAAAAAAAAAGAAAAGTGAGGGCCATAACAATGAAAAGACAAGCATTGGGAACAGAAATAAAATGATACAGGGTATTTTAACTCCAGGCTCTACTCAGTGCTACTAAAAGTTTATCACCATCAGATGCAAGATTCAATGTAAAGCTATTAACTTATTCTTTGAGACAGGGGATATAATTAAGATTATTTCACTGGGGAAGGTAAGTCAAGATTCAATTCATATCACTAAAAGACAACCGTAAATGATGCCAGAGCTTACTAAAAAGACCTTACAATGAAAATTATTCTAGGGCTGACTCTTCATTATTTTTGTACCTGCCATTCTCCTTAGTTAGGTTTTACAGCTATGTCTCACTGATGAAACTTAAAAAACAAAGTATTAAAAGTAGATGAGTAATATAATTCTACACTTTCTAATTACTAAAAGATGCTACTGGTAACAGCACTGATTCATCCTATCTCTGATTAACAGCATAACCTTTCAAGAAAATTGCCTGAAGTACTGGTTAGGGCCCAAAGGATTGTAGGGAAGCTGAATGACCCCTGAACAGTTTCGATGTTAACCCATGAAACCCGTTGTGGTTGGTTTAGTTGCCAAGTCGTGCCCCGCTCTTGCGATCCCATGGACTGTAGCCTGTCAGGCTCCTCTGTCCATGGGATTCTCCAGGCAAGAATACTGAAGTGGGTTGCCATTTCCTTCTCCAGGGGATCTTCCCCACCCAGGAATCGAACCCAGGTCTCCTGCACTGCAGGCAGATGATTTACCAACTGAGCTATGAGGGAAGCCCTTTCTTTGTTGAAGGATGACCAAATAGGAGACAGAGCTCTCAAAAAAAAAAAAAAGAGCTTAAGTATAAAAAAGCCTGAAATAGAGGGAATTTCAAACATTTGTTTAGTTAGCAAATAGAACTATATAAGCAATGAAACCCATTACTACCACCTAAAAGCATACAAAAATATGCCCCTTAAAAACTTTCCATGACTTAAGTTTCAAGTAGCATATTTAGGAACAATTTTCCATTTTCTTCCAGTTTTCTTCCCCCTCAACGTAGTGAAAATGTCTTTATAGCATAAGTACACTTGAGTAAGCAGAGATCCAAATCCTACCCTGCCAAAATCTTAAGAGGTACTCAAATTCTCAAGCATAAAGGTCACCAGCTCAACGAAAAATGTACTGATTATTAAAATACTTGCAAGCACCGAAGAAGAAAACACTATAGCGGAAAAAAAATGCAGTTACAATAAGAATTGCTAATCTTTAAACAATTCTTCATAATGCATAAACAAAATACAAAGTAAACTCAGATTACCTTTCATAATAGTAAAACAAAAGAAATAAAAAAGACAATTTCATTTCTTCTGCCAGTTCGTTAAAACAACAAAAACAAAAGTCCCACAAACTTTACTGCAGCTCTTAGCAAACAGCAAAAAAGTCAAATGATTAGGCCAACTGCCAAAGAAACAGGGAAGAGAAAGCAATAGCGTGGAAAAAGACTTGATTACATATCAAAATTTTAATACCAATAAAACACAAAACCCACATTTAAGAATGTACTTCAACATCCTGCTGAGGTAAGTAGTCATATGCACGAATCAACTTTTGTTTTATAATGAAAAAACGCATCTATTAAACATGCTTTTTCCAATATTCAGTGAATTTTCCAAATTGGGAAAACTGAAGAACGGCATCTACTAGCCAAAGCACTATATTAAAAACTTTTTGGTCAGTTCTGCCTGAATATCTTAGTTCACTAGCAGTGACAAAAATATTAAAATGTAAACCAAAATGACTGAAAAACGCTCAACTCGTAGACACTGTGTACATAACAGGGTACAGAAATACTTTTGAGAATATTTTTAAATTCCATATTCGTATCTGAATGTTTTATTCAACTACTCTTAAATCAGGCGCTTACTTTCAGAACAATTTTTCAAAATGGGGGGACAGAGCAAGGCGGCCAGACATCTCTAAAAAATGTTAATGGTTCAAAATTTCTAGTAGCTAAGGAGGAGCGACTGATGGAGCCAAGTTGAGACCTCCCGGCCCTCTCATCAGACGGGGAAACTGGTTTAAAAATCGAAGGTGGGAGAAGAATTTGGAATTCAGAGTATGGGGTAACGCGGATGCTCTGAAACGCCGGCTCTTCCCTAGTCGCGCACTCCGAGAGGTCACCGCGCAGTAAAGTTTGGTTTCACAAACGGGCTTGGACGCTACTGACAAAAGCAAAGTCTCCCAAGTCGAGAGAGAGCCGGAGTCGGGGAGCGCCCGGAAGCCCAGCAGGACACAGTGCCCCGCAGGGACGGGGTTGGACGTGTGGCGACCCCGCCGCGGAGAACCCTAGGCTCAACCCACTCCCCCAGGACCCCGGGCGGGGACGGGAGCCGCCGGCGGAGGCGGCGGGTAGGCCACAAGGAGGAAATGGGACGGGGTACCGACAGCGAGGCGGTGGCGGCCGACACGGGGCCGCCCTCGCGGGGGTGGCGAGAGGAACGCGGGGCCTCCCCGCCTCAGCCTCCCCCGCCTCGAGAGGCGGCTCCAACTTTCCTCCGAGCGCAGAACGCCGCCTGGGCCGCGCGGGATCCCGAAACTTTGTCCGCCCTCCCATCGCCCCGGGCCCCCTCTCCCTCACTCCGCCGGCCCGTCCACCCCACCCCGCAGCGACAGCTGCCTGCGCCCGTCCACCCCCGGGGTCGGCCCGTGTTTACCTCAGGCCGGAGGTCGAGGCACAGGCTCCGGCGGCGGCGGCAGCCCCACTGCAGGTCCCCAGGTTCCCGTCACGCCGCCGCCAACTTCCCCAACATGGACTCCGTCCGCTTTGAGGTATTCCGGGGGCCGCTGAGGCCGGCTCTGCTGGCTGGCGCGGGAGGTGGCGGCGGTGGAGCAGGGAGCGGACCCGGGCTGCGCTGCTCCGCGCGGCTTGCGCCACCGCTGCTCCCCCTCCCCCCGCCCCGTCTGGCCTCCTCCCGCTCCGCTCCGCGCGTCCCCTTCCCCCTCCCCCTCTTCTCCCCTCGGCTAAGCCGCGCCGCCACAGGTCGGCGCGCTACGGTGACGCCGGCGGCGGCGGCGGCGGCGGACCCTTCGCTGTTTCCCTACCAGCTCGCACTGGCCCTGCGTGCACGACTGCAGCGCTCAACCAGACCTCAGGGGGGCGCTGGCAACCCACCGTTTGCGACGGAAGAACGTGACGGGCGGAGTCAAGTCACGCGGCCTGCGAGCAGGAGGGAGGGCCCCAGCTCGTGGCGCGGGCTTCTGGGAAACGTCCTTAACGCCCGGCTCTCCTCCCACGCCGCGGGTTCTGCGCCTGCGCGGCGCGCTGGAGTCAGCCCTGCGTTGCCGGCTGTACACCCCAAGCTGCAGAAGACAGTTAAGAAGGCTCTCGGGGAACAGGACATGAGGGGCTTTGTGCGGCCTTTACTATCCTATCTGCTATTGAAAACTGTTTTGTTGTTTGACAGTGGATCAAGTTTTCTTCCTGCAGCGTTACCCGCCTGAACTACATCCTGCAGGGAGGCTGAAGTGGCCCCTACTTAGCTCACCTCTTTCTTCCCTCCCAGTGGGCATTTTTAAAACGCTTTGAAGAGGTATCCTACGTGACTCATCAAGCCTAGGCATGTCCCCGTATCTAAATTCCCACAACAAAAAATTAAATGTGATCCTGATCCACGTGGTGGTTCAGTTCAGTAGCTTAGATTTGTCCGACTCTTTGCGACCCCATAGACTGCAGCATACCAGGCTTCCCTGTCCATCACCAGCTCCCGGAGCTTGTTCAAACTCACGTCCATCCTGTTGGTGATGCCATCCAACCATCTCATCCTCTGTCTTCCCCTTCTCTTCCTGCCTTCAGTCTTTCCCAGCATGAGGGTCTTTTCCAGTGAGTCAGTTCTTCGCATGAGGTTGCCAAAGTATTGGAGTTTCAGCTTCAGCATCAGTCCTTCCAGTGAATATTTGGGACTGATTTCCTTTAGGATGGACTGGTTGGATCTCCTTGCAGTCCATGGGACTCTCAAGAGTCTTCTCCAACACCGCAGTTCAAAAACATCAATTCTTTGGAGCTCAGCTTTCTTTATAGCCTAACTCTCACATCCATACTTGACTACTGGAAAAACCATAGCTTTGACTAGCCAGACCTTTGTCCGCAAGTAATGTCTTTCCTAACCACCAAGGTAATTTGGTGGTTAGATAGAGACAGGTGATGATTCATTCAAGAATACGTCGGAGACTGCGATATGGAACTTGTGTACCATTATTGATTTTTTTGGTCTTCCCTGCTGGCTCAGACAGTAAAGCGTCTGCCTACAATGCAGGAGACTCCAGTACTCTTACCTGGATAATCCCATGGACGGAGGAGCCTGGTAGGCTACAGTCCATGGGGTCCCAGAATCGGACACGACTGAGCGACTTCACTTCATCGATTCTTTCTCCGTAGGGTCATCAAATCTCTAATTTTATCTCGGATATACCTTTCACACTGCTTTTTAAGGTCACCGACCCTTTAACCACATAGTTTATCTTCAGGACAAATCTTCACACTTCTGACTACTCTTCCTGCTCTGGGTGTCCTTCCCCTCTCTTCTATCCGAGGGTCTTTGCANAGATGTGTATAAGAGACAGCCCCGCAGCCCCGCAGAGCTCTGTCCCTGGGCTTCTAACTTGGCTCACTCAGGTCTCAATCACTTCCAGGCTTAGCTGTCACACGTTTTGGGGTCGTCTGCCTCCTTCCTTACTTTCTATGGGCTTTGCACTCCCCTAGTCACGCTGAGGGCTTCCCAGGTGGCTTCCCAAGTGGCGCAGTGGTAAAGAATCCACCTGCCAATGCGGGAGACCAAGGAACGACAACTGATTGGATCTCTGAGTGGAGAAGATCCCCCGGAGGAGGGTATAGCAACCACTCCAGTATTCTTGCCTGGACAATCCCATGGACAGAGAAGCCTGGTGAACTATAGTCCGGGGGGTCCTGAAGAGTCTGACGCCTGCACTCCTGGATAGCAGCCTTGCAGAGCCATGCCTGGGATGACTTTCCTTCCTGCTTTTCCAGACCCCTCCCTCATTGGGTACCCTTCTGCTGCACTCGCCAGACAAGGCTGTTGCCGGCGCCCCCTCCTCCTCACTTCTCTGCACCCCATTCTTGTGCAATGTGTTTGGTCAGCTCAATGTGTTTGTCCGTCTCACACAGTGAGCACTGGGACAGTGTCTTAACACTTTCCTAACAACAGCTCCTGGCACAGTGCCTGTGCTCAGTAAGGACTTGGTAAATAGTTGTGGGAGGAATGTATGACTGGCAGGCTTGTCTTTGAGTCTTACAATGTATAGTTTTGGATATGAACTTTGGGAATTCAGATGGGCTCTCCCGTGTTTGGGATATTTGAAGGAACAATGATATAGAGGAGTTTATAACAACACATTATAAAGAATGTGATAAAGGATGACTAAGACAAACACTGAAAACTTTGTTTAAAGAATGTGATACAACCAGATCAACTAGCACTGTTATGAGCCATCCGACTGAGAGTATAATTTTGTTGTGTGCATACACACACACATACACACGCATACACACGACCTCATCCGGTTATCTTTAGCTCCAGATAGAGACTCGTAGTACACCATTCTTATATAAAAATTTATGTAAAAATCTCTTTACATATTTGTTCTGTGAAAAATGTTCTTTCATAAAAAATAGTCAAAGCTAAAATAACATTCTCCAAAGAAAAAGCTATAATTTTTAAATTAAGAATAACAGTATATCAGTTCAGCAAAACTAAACACAGATCTTTTGATGCATTTATTTACTAGCAAATAATAAAATTGTCACTTTTTTACAGTTGACCTCCTAGGTATCATGGGACCATGTTTAAGAGAAAAACACTCAGCGCTAATGTGCAAGTGGTTTTTACTTTCATGTGCAAGTAGAAAAGAGGATGGTGGTTTGTAACAGGCTGTCTCCCTTGGGAAAAGGACAAGTGTATTTCTGTGCATGCACTATTCTCCTAATGATGTTTGCATGATGATTTATTATTTTCTCTATTTTTCAGTATTTTTTATTTATGATAAAGAGATACTGGATTTTAAATAAATAAAAGATGAACTATAAGATGTAGGAGTAAAGATTGATATACCAATCATCACTGTCAGAATTTTAGGTTTTATTATAGCCATAAAAAAGCACAAATGATGCACATGGCAAAACAATCTTCAACTGAAAATCCAATTGGTGTGTTGCCCTTAGACCAGTACTTAACATGTCAAATCTGTCATACAGCAACAGAAACCTATATTAGCATCTTTAGAAATGAAAGATAATCAGTGTATTGATTTTGACAGAACTTTATCAGAGAAAACTGCTGTTATCAGTTTAATTCTTCTGAACTGAGTACAAAATAAAAATCAAATCAAGAGGGTTAAGCATAGCATAAAGACACTTGTTTACATGGGAAACATGGTTCTAAAATAGACTCTGTCACTTAAGACTTTTGCAGTTTTGAACAGTTGGTGTAATTTTTCTGGTCCTCAGTTTCCATATCTGTTGATACTACAGTGGAAGTTTTTAGTTTAATGATCTCTCTGGCATTTTTATAGCAGAAGTGTATGAATTCAAAAGATGTACAGTTTAAGACTCTTATAGGCAAAACACAATTGTCTTTATAAGAAATGAAAAAATGCATGTTAGTTTACAGAAATTTTTTTAGGCTAGTGGTTTATGCTTGTTTTCACAACTGAAGAATTTTAATGAAGATGATACTGATTATTGTCCAGTTGTCTTCTGTGTGGAACTAAATTTATTTCAGCAACAATCATTTGGGTCTCTATTATCTGGAAGGTGCTGTGAGGTGGTTATAGATAAATTAACAGTGTGCCAGAGACAGTTTGGTGGGTACAGATCAATATAAAAACTAAGGAAAAATAAAGGGAATAAAAACAAAGTGCTGGGTGGGAGCAGGGGTTGTCAAATAAGGAAGAGAATGCAACAAGCACCAAGGACAATTTCATGAAAGAGGAATCTGAACATAATGCAGTCAGGTGTAATTCCAAATTTGAGACTCTAGTTCCTCTTAGGTTAGTCTCCCATTCCCACTTTGTTACCTCCTCTACATTTTTACCACTCGCTTCATGTCTCACCCTACAATCACTCCTGCTGAGCCCCTCAATCCTGAACCCAGCAGACCTTATCACAGTCTTTATAGTAAATAACTTCCTCAACCTCTTTCCCTATACCTACAAAGTCAATCTATAACTGTCAGTATCCACCACACACACGTTTCCTCCGTCACAAAGAATCATCTCTTCTTTCAGTTAGGGCTCAGGTTTCTACTGGTGCTGTAGATCATTTTTTCCAGACTTTGAAATTTATAGACCATTACCATTTCTAACAGCTTGGGAACTGACATAGCTTTATTTTTTTATAATCCTGACAAATCACAGTATGCATTTTTAAAGCCCTCCCATCTCTTACCACCACGATTTCCTAAAATAAATGTATTTGCACCACCAAAAAACTAAATTTTTATGAACTACTCTGTTCAGTTTTTTTGTGGTTTTTTGTTTTGTTTTGCTTTTGCGTTTCCTTGTGGAACAGTGAAGCTACCAGCCTTGGTACATCTGGGACTCTGCACTGTTACAGATCCCCTCAGGGCCTGCTCCATGGCTTACTCTAGCTTCAGCATTTTCAACCTCTTCTTTACTGTAGATTAATTTATGCCTTCTCTTGAAATCTAAAAATAGTTTCCCTTTTAAGACACTTCCTCATTTCACTTTCTATTCACTTTTTTAAAGGTTCAGCTCAGTTCAGTTCAGTCACTCAGTTGTGTCCGACTCTTTGCGACCCCATGAATCGCAGCACGCCAGGCCTCCCTGTCTATCACCAACTCCCGGAGTTCACTCAAACTCACGTCCATCAAGTCAATGATGCCATCCAGCCATCTCATCCTCTGTCGTCCCCTTCTCCTCCTGCCCCCAATCCCTCCCAGCATCAGAGTCTTTTCCAATGAGTCAACTCTTCACATGAGGTGGCCAAAGTATTGGAGTTTCAGCTTTAGCATCATTCCTTCCAAAGAAATCCCAGGGCTGATCTCCTTCAGAATGGACTGGTTGGATCTCCTTGCAGTCTAAGGGACTCTCGAGAGTGTTCTCCAACACCACAGTTCAAAAGCATCAATTCTTCAGCACTCAGCTTTCTTTACAGTCTAACTCTCACATCCATACATGACCACTGGAAAAACCATAGCTTTGACTAAACGGACCTTTGTTGGCAAAGTAATGTCTCTGCTTTTCAATATGCTATCTAAGTTGGTCATAACTTTCCTTCCGAGGAGTAAGAGTCTTTTAATTTCATGGCTGCAATCACCATCTGCAGTGATTTTGGAGCCCAAAAAATAAAGTCTGACACTGTTTCCACTGTTTCCCCATCTGTTTCCCATGAAGTGATGGGACCAGATGCCATGATCTTCGTTTTCTGAATGTTGAGCTTTAAGCCAACTTTTTCATTCTCCTCCTTCACTTTCATCAAGAGGCTTTTTAGTTCCTCTTCACTTTCTGCCATAAGGGTGGTATCATCTGCATATCTGAGGTTATTGATATTTCTCCCTGCAATCTTGATTCCAGCTTGTGCTTCTTCTAGTCCAGCGTTTCTCATGATGTACTCTGCATATAAGTTAAATAGGCAGGGTGAAAATATACAGCCTTGATGTACTTTTTAACAATTCAAACAATACAGAAGTATATAAAGACATTCAGAAATAGAAAAAGAAAAAGATAGTTATCCCATCCCAGTCTTAGATAAAACCAGTGTTAAGAAGATTGATGTTTCCCTCCATACTTTTTCCAATGGTTATAGAAACACATATGTACAGAGGTTTTGATTTTTACTTTTATAATCACAACCAAATATATTTTTCAGCAACTTCCAGTTTACAATGGATACTATTATCTAGCTCATGTTTTTTAGGTAGCTGCACAATATTGTATTACTGCAGATGGTGACTGCAGCCATGAAATCACTGCAGCCAAAATCACTGCAGGTGGTGACTGCAGCCATGAAATAAAAAGACACTGACTCCTTGGAAGGAAAGTTATGACCAACCTAGACAGCATATTAAAAAGCAAAGACATTACTTTGCCATCAAAGGTCCATCTAGTCAAGGCTATGGTTTTTCCAGTGGTCATGTATGGATGTGAGAGTTGGACTGTGAAGAAGGCTGAGTGCCGAAGAATTGATGCTTTTGAACTGTGGTGTTGGAGAAGACTCTTGAGAGTCCCTTGGACTGCAAGGAGATCCAGCTGGTCCATCCTAAAGGAGATCAGTCCTGGGTGTTCATTAGAATGACTGATGCCGAAGCTGAAACTCCAATACTTTGGCCACCTCAGGCGAAGAGCTGACTCATTTGAAAAGCCTCTGATGCTGGGAGGGATTTGAGGGCAGGAGGAGAAGGGGACGACAGAGGATGAGATGGCTGGATGGCATCACTGACTCAAAGGACATGAGTTTGAGTGAACTCCGGGAGTTGGTGATAGACAGGGAGGCCTGGCGTGCTGCAGTCCATGGGGTCACAAAGAGTCGGACTGAACTGAACTGAACAATATTATATAGTATTAAGGTACTGTTTTTGAAGCCATTCTTTTATTGATAGATAATGTAGATTTGTCCAGTTTTGTGTCATTATAAACAATGCTGAAATAAGTATCCTTTGCATGTATCTTTTTAAATTATGCAGCTTTTCTGTAGAATTGAGTCCTTTAAGTGAGATTATTGAGACAAAAGACATATGCATTTCTTATTTTAATAGATAATACTGGTAGAGAGAATGTGCCATTTTGTTTTTGTCACCCAGCATCCACTTCCTCTTTTTCTGGTATCAGATGAGTTCCCCTTCTCTCTTAATCTTTGGGGTTACAAATGGTATTGACTTGACTGGCTTCTGTATTTGATGATATAATATCTCACTAGTTGTAACTGTTCTATCGTTCAGAGATGGGCACATGACTCAATTCAGGTCAATAAGAATTAGATCGAGGATATTTCTTCTCTGCTGGATTTGTTGTAGGAATATAAGCTTTCTTTTTGAAGAGAGCCCTTTACTGAAAATGACTTCCACTCAGAGGAAGGAAGAAAGAAAGTAGATTCTAATGATAATACTTAAGTAGATTTGATTCAGTTGTAACTAGATTTTAAGGCACGTGACTATAAATAGCTTTCAGATTTGACTTGGGTTTTTTGTTACTTACAACCAAAGATGTTTTGAGTGACACACTGTCAGGTTACCTCTAGAATTATGGCACTTCCCACTCTACTCAATGGTAGAATTTCTCTTTCTCCATCTCTTGCCAAGACTAAAGCATGAATCTTAAGTTTTTGTCACTGTAATATATATTAAATACTATCTCACTGTTACTTTAATTAGTGTTTCCCTAACTACCAGTGGGGTTGGACTCTCTTTTGTATATTTTGGGGTGTTCGTAGACTTTGCATGTTTTTATATTGTCTTCATCTTTTTCTGATCTTTTTATAAGGTCTCTTTTATGTTAGGTCTTTTAACTCTTGGTATTCCATATAGGTATGTGCTACTTTTTTTTTTTTTCATAATAATCTTTTGCCTTTGCTCACAATGGCTTTATCATAAGTTTTAATTTTTATGTTGTCAAATTTGACCTTTCACTCTTAAATCCGTTGCAGTTAAGTTCATGCCACCACAACTCCATTGAAACTGCTCCTGGAAAAAGTCACCAGTGACCTCATAAATGCCAAACACAATGAACTCTTTACAAAGCTCAACAAACAGTTATTATCATATATTAACTGTGCTATTGATATAAAAATAAGATATTGTCCTTGTCCTTAAAGAACTTACAATTTAGTGCAACAGTCAAGCAGATGAACATAATGTCAATATGTAATTGATGCTAGATGTTGAGTATGTGTTATGGACTGAATTGTGCCCCCCTCCCCCCACAAAAAAAACTCTTGTGTTTAAGTCCTAACCCCTAGTACCTTAGAATGTAGTGTTTGGAGATAAAGTCTATAAAGAGGTGATTGCATTCAAGTAACATCTTTAGGGTAGGCCCTAATCCAGTGTGACTGGTGTCTGTATAACAAGATATGTGCACCCAGAGAGAAGAACATGTGAAGGCAGAAGGTAACCATCTGCAAGCCAAGGAGGGCGGCCTCAGAACAAGCATCCTGCCAACACTTTCATCTCAGGCTCCTAGTCTTCAGAACTGTGAGCAAATAGCAAGAGGTTCCTCTTATTTAAGAAAACTTGTTCCACTCAGTCTGTAGTACTTTGTTATAGCAGCCCTAGCAAACCAATAGTTTGTCTCCATAACATCTCTTCCATCACTCCCCCTTGTGTACCATCCATGTGGTTGTGGAAGCAAGGATTAAATTCATTCCAGCAATGAACTCTGGTTATTTAAGCCATTCGAGGCAATCCTGTACAGTAAGTAGTTTACAAAACCCAGACTTTGGCCAATTTGTGTCAGTGAAACTTGAAGAGCTGGTGACTCTCAGAAAACTTTTTCCTTGTTCTTCAAAGAAAGCTAGTAAAAGCCTGCTCTCTTTCCATTTGGATGGAGAGAGCTGAGACCGTAAACCCTGGGATTACTGCATCTACTGTTCTCATGAGCAAAGCTAGCTTTAGAATCATGCTGCTTCTTTGGAAGGCAGAGCAACGAAATGGAGGAAGACTGGATCCTTGATGTTATTTAGCCACCAAGTCAAATTAATCCTGATACCTACCCTGTTATGTGAGCCAGTAAATCCCCTTTGTTATTTAAGCAATTTTGATTTTAAAACTTACAGTTCAAAAGATCCTAACAGTTATAGGATTCACAGGGAAAGGAACCAACCATAGACTGAATTCCTGAGGAAATATACTTTGACATGGGAGATTGGGGTGCAGAAATTTCATTAGGAGGTGTTTTGGGGGTTACATCTGTGGTGAAAGTGAAGGAAGCAGGTTTGGCCAGAAGAAGAAGTTGAACTGAGAAGGCACAGTGGTAAAGAATCTGCCTGCCAATGCAGGAGATGCAGGAGATGCTGGTTCGACCCCTGAGTTGGGAAGATCCCCTGAAGGAGGCCATGGCAACCCACTCCAGTATTCTTGACTGGAGAATCCCATGGACAGAGGAGCCTTGTGGGCTACATTCCATGGGGGCACAAACAGTCAGACACGACTGAGCCTGCACGCACTCAGACACACACAGATAGTCTAACAAAGGCCTCAGCCATTCCTACATGGAGATCTGAAGACTTTATGCCACCTAGTGTCAGACTTTATGTTTTTGGGCTCCAAAATCACTGCAGATGGTGATTGCAGCCATGAAATTAAAAGACGCTTACTCCTTGGAAGGAAAGTTATGACCAACCTAGATAGCATATTGAAAAGCAGAGACATTACCTTGCCAACAAAGGTCCATCTAGTCAAGGCTATGGTTTTTCCTGTGGTCATGTATGGATGTGAGAGTTGGACTGTGAAGAAAGCTGAGCGCCAAAGAATTGATGCTTTTGAACTGTGGTGTTAGAGAAGACTCTTGAGAGTCTCTTGGACTGCTAGGACTTCAGTCCATTCTGAAAAAGATCAGCCCTGGGATTTCTTTGGAAGGAATGATGCTAAAGCTGAAACTCTAGTACTTTGGCCACCTCATGTGAAGAGTTGACTCATTGAAAAAGACTCTGATGCTGGGAGGGATTGGGGTCAGGAGAAGGGGACAACAGAGGATGAGATGGCTGGATGGCATCACGGACTCGATGGACGTGAGTCTGAGTGAAGTCCAGGAGTTGGTGATGGCCGGGGAGGCCTGGCGTGCTGCTATTCATGGGGTCACAGAGTTGGACACGACTGAGCGACTGAACTGAACTAAACTGAACTGAATGACCGATCATATTAACTAAAACCAGAAAAGTAAAGTGACTTTCTTGAGTCAAGGGCAAGTTCTGGAGAAGGATTCAGTTGAAAACTATCAGCCTCCAACAGTTCCCGCAGCTGGTGGAATGGCTGCTTCAATCCTGAATGGGGAGATCTCTGCACCAGGATGTTCACAACTGACTACCCATTTATATGTAAAAAGTTCTAGGAACAGCTCTTCAAATATTCTGTTGGGTAGCTGTACTCAGGGAGAAGCTTACTAGAAAATAATTGGTAGGATTAACTACAGCCCTGGAGGCTGCTCTTGGGGCCATAATTGAGGCAGATCATCCATTTCTACTCTTTGTAGATGGCCCTCACTCTGTTGGTCTAGGTAGCTTACTTAATGCAGTGATCCAGACCCTGTTCACTTTCACTAAGGGGCCTGACACCTTCATCACTAGGTCCATTTCTAGTTGTATGCTGCACCTGTCATGTACCACCTGAATTCGGCAAGTGAAAACCAAGACACAGATGGATTACTTAAATATCAAATATTTTCTTTCTTATCCCTGTTGCCTAACAGCTATCTAATGAAAATCAAGGTCAATTTCCTTGCCTGCTGGTTTCTTGGAATGAGGAGCCTGAAGTGACCAGACAGCAGTTAGGGTTTAGTAGGACTCTTCCTGGAAGCGTTTCCCCTCTGGAGGCCAAAGCCTCTAACCTCTAGGGAAAGAAGGTTAAAAATTCCCCAGATGGATCACTGGGAACCAGTATACAGGGGTACTCCCACTTCCAACCTTTACCTAGCAAACTCACATATTCTTCCTATTGGAGATCCTGTGCCATGTAATGAACATCAATTTAGAGTGGACCTTGAATCCTGGAGAGTGGGGCCCCTCCTTACAGGGTATTCTTTGCAAGCTAGCACCTCAGCTGAATCTTTAACAGGTCCCTCCAATGCTCTGTCAAGCAGTTTGTCTAGGTGGTGTAGTAACTGAAAAAATCAGTGGAGTCCATGATCATGTGCCCACGGCTACACCAACACCCTGGTCAGTAGACCACACACTTTAAACCCTCAGTGATCTCAGTGATACTGGATAATTCCCTTCAAGTAGGAGGTCTAAGTTGGAATATGTCTAAATTCCAGTCAAGATAGATTGATACTACTTCCAGGAGGGAATAGGTCCAATGTAGGGGATGGGTCCAACATGCCACCAAGTATCTGGTACGTTTCCTACAGGGATGGTACCATATTGAAAGCCAAGCATTTGGTCTCTGTTACTGGCAGGTTGGGTGTTTGACAGTGGCCATAAACAGATAAGTCTTGGTAAGTGGGAGCCCTTGCCACTGGGTCCATGTATAATCTCCATTCCTGCCCACATTCTTACCACAAAACATGCCTGTTTCTGTTGGACAAGCAGTAGTGTAGCCAGTGGCAGAGGCTAGCCAATGTCATCTGGACAAGTCATTGTTTCCTGTGGTTGTCCAGTGCCTGTTCTGTGATAGATGCTCTCCACTGGGCAGAAATGTGAAACAAAGAGCTCCATATTTCATACTGCTTTCATGAGTATGAAATGTCTCTTTTTCCAGACTTCTTTATTTCCCCTCTCCCCATCTTTCCCCCTTATATGGTTTGTCATCTCATGAGTTAGCGGGAGCTAGGGCTGTATCCCATCAAATACCTTTAAGTAGTCCAAGTCTGGGCCTCACTTGATCTTAAATAGCAAAGTGCTTCGCATGGTTCTACCAACAGAAGCAAAGAGAAGCCTGGAAGTGGTAGGGGCCCAGACGTGGTAGGGACTTCAGGACAAGTTGGTGTTCATACACTTATGGAAGAAGAACAGATAATGCAGCTCACTTCTATAGAAATTACCAGGAATGTGGATGTCCTCACAGCACAAGACCACACCACCTTCCTGCCTAGGTGTAACTAGTTAACCACGATGATTGCCTGGACACCAGAAGGTTGCCTCAGCTATTCAAGTTCCAGGACCTGCCCCTCGACTTCTTTTGCAGCTCTCTGGGAAAAGTCAAGAAACTATTCTAAATACAAAATGTATATAAGCTCTCCTGCAAATAATATGCTCTGATTCCAGAACCCTCGGTAACTGTGTTGTTATCTCCCATTGGGGCTTACCATAAACTTAAATTTTTGCACAGCCAAGAAGTTTCAGATATACAAATTCATGAGGGAAAAAGCCTTACAAATCTCGTTATTAGGGAACAATTCCTGTCAAATCAGTAACATCCCAGTGAGCCTCTTTTTAGACCTTATATGTATTCACATAAATAAAATGACCTATGTAATTTTACAATCTGCTTTTTGAGTCAACAATTTGTCAATGAATCTGATCTACATAAATTATTTAACCAGTTTGCTGTAGTGTTAACTGGGTGGTACTGCCCTCTAGAGTACGTTTTGTGTCTTGAATATTTACACATTGAAATACATATTATTTTATTGCAAATTACTTTCTCTTTTATATTAGGTATATTTTGTTGTAGATATCTATGACTTTCATTTCAGGACTATAAAGGGAGTGTTAAAAAATATTTATTGTAAGAAGGGGACTGAGTTGGCTGGGGTTGAAAAGCTTTGCTTATAGATGGACATAGAGTATTTCCTATTTTCAATATTATGAAAGTGCTGATGAACATCTTTATGCAATCATCTTTTTGGAGTGTGTTCACTGTGTTAAAGGGTATGCATTTAAAAATCTTCACACACTGCACCAATTTACTCACATATCAACAAGACATGGGAGTGCCAGTTCCCTCACATACTCACCAACAGCAGTGTAATCTTAATGCTTGGAAGGAGCTCTTCAGAGGTAGATAAAATTGTCTTAAAACTTGTGTTTCATGTCCTGGGGTAAATCTAGAGGTCTCCCCACCCCGCTCCATATTCTGAAAGTTCCAAAAATGTATTCTCATTGGTGTACAAGGGTTTCAACTTCTGCACACTCAACAACACTTGTAATTTTTTGTTTTTGTTTGTTAAAGGAAAAAACTCCTTATTTCATTTTTATTTGTACAGTTTAGAGATAAAAATGTGAGGCAAAGTTTAACTCCATATTTGGAAATAATATACATTGGATTTAGTAGGGCTGAAGGGGATTTGAGGGTTTTTTGGGGGGGGGTTATGGATTTTTAAAATTTAATTTTTAATTGAAGGGTAACTGCTTTACAGAATCTTGTTGTTTTCCGTCAAACGTCAACAAGAATCAGCCATAAGTACACCCATGTCCCCTCTTTTCTGAACCTTTTTCCTATCTCCCTCCCCATCAATCTAGAAGATTGTTACAGAGCCCCTGTTTGAGTTCCCAGAGTCATACAGCAAATTCCCATTGGCTGTCTATTTTACATATGGTATTGTAAGTTTCCATGTTACTCTCTCCATACATCTCACCCTCTCCCTCCTCCCTTCCCCAGGGTCCTTAAGTCTGTTCTCTACTCAGCAATCCTACTACTAGGCATGTATCCTGAGGAAACCAAAATTGAAAAAGACACATGTACCCCAGTGTTCATTGCAGCACTATTTACAATATCTAGAACATGGAAGCAACCTAGATGTCCATCAACAGATGAATGGATAAAGAAGCTGTGGTACATACATGCAATAGAATATTACTCAGCCATAAAAAGGAATGCATTTGAGTCAGTTCTAATGAGGTGGAGGGACCTAGGGCCTATTATACAGATTGAAGTAAGTCAGAAAGAGAAACATAAGTATAGTATACTAACGCATATGTATGGAATCTAGGAAGGTGGTGCTGATTAATTTATTTTCAGGGCAGCAATAGAGAAACAGACATAGAGAACAGATTTTCTGTGTTTTTAATTAGAGCCATTCTATTGTGAATTTGTATCTCATTGTGATTTTATTTTCCTTTCCATGATAGCTAATGATGTTGAACATCTTTTCATATGTTTATTGATCATCTATGTATTTACTTTGGTGAAGTGTCTGCTCAGATCATTTACCCATTTTTAATTGGGCCATTTGTCTTTTAATTATTGAGTTGTAATAATTCTTTATATATTCTAGATACAAGTCCATACATACTTTGCAAATATATTCTCCCATTCTATGAATTATCTTCACTTTCTTGAAGGTATCCTTTGAAACATACATGTGTTTAATTTTGATGGTATCTAAATTTATCTGTTTCTATCTCTCTCTCTCTCTCTTTTTTTTTTTTGGCTGCTCCACAAGGCTTGTGAGATCTTGGTTCCTCCACCAGGGATTTAACCAAGTGAAAATGTCAAGTCAAACACCAATATGGTATATTGACACATATATATGGAATTTAGACAGATGGTAATGATGACCCTATATATAAGACAGCAAAAGGGACACAGATGTAAAGAACAGACTTTTGGACTCTGTGGGAGAGGGCAAGGGTGGGATGATTTGAGAGAATAGCATTGAAACACGTATATTACCGTATGTGAAATGAGTGACCAGTCCAAGTTCAATGCATGCAGCAGGGCACACAAAGCTGGTGCACTGGGACAACCCAGAGGGATGGGATGGGGAGGGAGGTGGGAGTGGGGTTTGGGACAGGGGGACACATGTACACCCATGGCTGATTCATGTCAATTTATGGCAAAAACCACCACAATATTGTAATTAGCCTCCAATTAAAATACTATTTTTTCTTTTGTCATTTGTGCTTTGATGTCATATCTGAGAAACCATTACTTAATAGAAGATCACAAAGATTTATGTGTATGTTTTCTTCCAAGAGTTTAATAACTTTAGCTCATACATTTAGGTCTTTGAGCCATTAATTTTTGTATGTCTATATGCACAAATTTTGTGCTTTTACATGTGGATATCCGGTTGTTCTAACATCATTTAGTGAAAAGACTTCCGTCCCCCATGAAACCATCATGCAGCTTTGTCAAAAATCAATTGGCTATAAATGTGAGGCTTCCCAGGTGGCTCAGTAGGTAAAGAATCCACCTGCCAATGCAGGAGACACAGGTTTGTTCCCTGGGTAGGAAAGATCCCCTGGAGAAGAAAATGGCAACCCACTCCAGTGTTCTTGCCTGGAGAATCCCATAGACAGAGGAGCCTAGCATGATGTCGCAAAGAGTAGGACACAACTAATTCCAGCATGGGACATAAATGTGAAGGTTTATTTTTAGACTCTCAATTCTATTCCATCGACCTATATGTCTACTCTTATGTCAGTTGATCTTATGTCTTGATTATGATAGTAAGTTTTGAAATTGGGAAGTATGGGTTCTTCAACTTTGTGTTTTTTTTTCAAGATTGTTTCAGCTAGTCTGAGTCTCTTGAATTTTCTTATGAATTTGGGGATTAGCTTATCAATTTCTGCAAAAAAAAGAAAAAAGGCAGCCAGAATCTTGATAGAGATCAGGTTGAATCTGTAGATCAATTTAGGGAGTATTGCCATCTTAACAATATTAAGTCTTCCAGTCTGACACCTGGGATGCCTTTCTGTTTATTCAAGTCTTCTTTCATTTTTTAAAAATAATATTTTGTAGTTTCCAGTATATAGTTGTATGAGGTTTTAGTTAAATTTATTTTTATTTTATTCTTTTTGATGCTATTACAAGTAGAATTGTTTTCTTACTTTTGTTCCAATTTGTTCACTGCAAATGTTTATAAATACAATTGAATTTTGTGTATTGATCTTATATCTTGCAATCTTAACCCATTTATTAGTGCTCATGGTTTTTTGGTGGATTCCTTAGGATTTTTCATATACAAGAGCGCATATATATGTATATATATATGCTCTGCAATCCTTTTCATGAGTAGCTGCATTCGATTTGTTAGCTCACTTCTGTCTTTTGCAATTAAATTGATTCTTCACCAATGTCCAGCTGTTAGCCCAAATGGAGCAGGGCTACTTCTCCTTGATTTTCCTCCAAACACCCCTGTGGTGATCTTTTCTCATTTACCTGTTACTTGAAATCTGAACTTCTTGTGAGTCTTGATAAGGAGAAAAATCCATTTCTTACTGTAAAAATTAAAGCAGTTCACTTCTGTAACTTACCTCGGTTCTCAGGCAGGGTGTACAATCAATTGGACACACGTTAGTTTGTACGTAATTTGGGATCTAGCACCATTAAAAATAAGGTAAGACTCAGTCTCTCTCCATAGTTGTGTTTCCCTATCAGAACCAGGTTTGAGGCATCATTTCAGTATTTTTTCCAAGTCTAAATCTCTAGCTCTCCTAGTGCTCCCTTGAGCTGCCTACTATCCTTTTAGTAAATCCCTTTTTGCTTAACTCAGAGATGCTTTTGTTAATGGCAACTAGTAGCTTTGTCAGATAAAAGCAAGACATTAATGTTACTCAACTTAAGCTGCTAATTCAGGAAATGATGTCAGAGATTCATCAAATAACCATACAGCAAATAATTTAAAATTGAATATTTGACTTCCCTGGTGGTTCAAAGGGTAAAGAACCTGCCTGTAGTGTAGGAGACCTGGGTTCAATCCCTGGGTCGGGAAGCTCCCCTGGAGAAGGGAATGGCAACCCACTCTAGTATTCTTGCCTGGAAAATTTCATGGACAGTGGAGCTTGGTGGGCTACAGTCCATGGGGTCACAAAGAGTTGGACATAACTGAGCGATTAACACTTTCACTTTAAGAAAAGAACTTTGGCCATTTCTCCCCACACAAGCTTCAGTCTTCTGAAAGGAGCTTTACCCCATTCTCTATTTGTTCTTATCTCTACCCGATCCCAAATCCCTGTTCATTTCTTAAGTAGAATGACATGCCTAATTCTCTTTCCTTTGCCAATCCTGAATAAGTTACCAAGATCTTTTCACAAATAAGGCAGCTCTTTCCCTAAAGCAAACTAGTCAAATATTTTAAAAATTTCACCATACTAGATATTCCATGTTGCTTTGTCATAACCAACTGACAAGAAACAAGGATATCACACTTATAAAAGCTTACATTTGTTGAGTCACTTCATTTCTTTTTTAATTGAAGACTAACATTTCTTCCTTTTGGCAATTACCTGTGATTTTGCTTACAGGGTTTTTTTTTTTTTTTCCTCTCGTTATTTTATAAATTATTTCAAGTTATTTATGTGTAGGGAATATTAGTATATGATCATATATATTGAAAATAGTTTCCCCAAGTGGTTGTCTACCATTTGTATGGTTTCATTTTTTTCTGTGGCTACACTCAGCAGTGGCCACAGGACTGGAAAAGGTCAATTTTCATTCCAATCCCAAAGGAAGGCAATGCCAAAGAATGCTCAAACTACCACACAATTGCACTCATCTCACATGCTAGTAAAGTAATGCTCAAAATTCTCCAAGCCAGGCTTCAGCAATATGTGAACCGCGAACTCCCTGATGTTCAAGCTGGTTTTAGAAAAGGCAGAGGAACCAGAGATCAAATTGCCAACATCCGCTGGATCATGGAAAAAGCAAGAGAGTTCCAGAAAAACATCTATTTCTGCTTTCTTGACTATGCCAAAGCCTTTGGATAACAAGCCTGTGTGGATCACAATAAACTGTGGAAAATTCTGGGAGAGATGAGAATACCAGACCACCTGACCTGCCTCTTGAGAAATCTGTATGTAGGTCAGGAAGCAACAGTTAGCACTCTACATGGAACAACAGACTGGTTCCAAATAGGAAAAGGAGTACATCAAGGCTGTATATTGTCATCCTGCTTATTTAACTTATATGTAGAGTACATGATGAGAAACGCTGGACTGGAAGAAACACAAGCTGGAATGAAGATTGCCGGGAGAAATCTCAATAACCTCAGATATGCAGATGACACCACCCTTATGGCAGAAAGTGAAGAGGAACTAAAAAGCCTCTGGATGAAAGTGAAAGAGGAGAGTGAAAAAGTTGGCTTAAAGCTCAACATTCAGAAAACGAAGATCATGGCATCCGGTCCTATCACTTCATGGGAAATAGATGGGGAAACAGTGAAAACAGTGTCAGACTTTATTTTGGGGGGGGCTCCAAAATCAGTGCAGATGGTGACTGCAGCCATGAAATTAAGAGACGCTTACTCCTTGGAAGAAAAGTTATGAGCAATCTAGATGGCATATTCAAAAGCAGAGTCATTACTTTGCTGACTAAGGTCCGTCTAGTCAAGGCTATGGTTTTTCCAGTAGTCATGTATGGATGTGTCAGTTGGACTGTGAAGAAGGCAGAGCGCTGAAGAATTGATGCTTTTGAACTGTGATGTTGGAGAAGACTCTTGAGAGTCCCTTGGACTGCAAGGAGATCCAACCAGTCCATTGTGAAGGAGATCAGCCCTGGGATTTCTTTGGAAGGAATGATGCTAAAGCTGAAACTCCAGTACTTTGGCCACCTCATGTGAAGAGTTGACTCATTGGAAAAGACTCTGATGCTGGGAGGGATTGGGGTCAGGAGGAGAAGGGGACGACAGAGGATGAGATGGCTGGATGGCATCACTGACTCGATGGACGTGAATCTGAGTGAACTCCAGGAGTTGGTGATGGACAGGGAGGCCTGGCGTGCTGCGATTCATGGGGTCGCAAAGAGTCGGACATGACTGAGTGACTGAACTGAACTGAACACTGCATGTGAAATCTTAGTTCCATAACCAGGGATCTAACCCATTCCCCATGCAGTGGAAGCTCAGAGTCCTAACCGTTGGACCACCAATTCAGTTCAGTTCAATTCAGTTGCTCAGTTCTGTCTGACTCTTTGTTACACCATGAACTGCAGCACACCAGTCCTCCCTGTCCATCACCAACTCCTGAAGTCTACCCAAACCCATGTCCATAGTGTCGGTGATGCCATCCAACCATTGCATCCTCTGTCACCCCCTGCTCCTCCCACCCTCAATCTTTCCCAGCATCAGGGTCTTTTCAAATGAGTCAGCTCTTCATATCAGGTGGCCAAAGTATTGGAGTTTCAGCTTCAATATCAGTCCTTCCAATGAATATTCAGGACTGATTTCCTTTAGGATGGACTGGTTGGATCTTCTTGCAGTCCAAGGGACTCTCGAGAGTTTTCTCTAACACCACCAGAGAATTCCCCACTTGGCATTGTTTATAATGAAATTTTGTTTTGTTTTGTTTTGTTTTACCAAGTAGAAATTTTGGTTTCGGTCTTTAGAAAATAAAACCTTTCAAACTTTCCTTTATAACGTCCAGATTTGTGCCATGCTTAGAAAAGCTTCTCCCACTGACTATGGCCCCAAGGTCATATAAATGTTTACCTGTCTTTTATTCTTCTCCATCTATAATTCATTAAAATTTAAGAAACTGATGTTCAGACTGATAAAAATGACTTTCCATGTTTATACAATAATTAAAGGTAGAAATAGACCATGGATGAGATGGCAGTCCTATTCATAGCAGTTATAAATAGTGATACTTTGTTTAACTTAAAAATTTCATTTAATATTAAGTGAGATTTTTTATCCTTTAAAAATTTGGGTTATTTTCTAGTTGCCCTCCTAGGAAATAGGAAGAAAATGCTTTCTCAAAAACACAATCCAAAGGACACAATGGGATTTATTAGACAAATATATACTCACCCTTGAGAATTCCTTTATTAAAATACATGGGAAATTTTGCATCAGTTTAATAAACTAGTCATGTAAGTCCCATTACTCAAGAGCTACCCTATAATAGTTAGAGCGTACAGAAGACAGAGTATTCACTACCATATTCTTTTTTGAAATGATATTTGGCACTTAAAAATTTATACACTCATATTCAGCTAAGAGCACACTTTTGCCAGCTACATAAATTATTATTAATTTTCAACTATCAGAATATGAAAGAAATTCTTATATCTTATTATTTTTAACAAGTGTACTTGCACACCTCTCAAACAAGCAGAAGATTAACATTCACTGGATATATATTCATTTCTTCTGAATTCACAAATTACTTTCACTAATTTCTGCTTTCTATTATAGGTTCATTTTTAAATAAAAGAACATATGTCTGTGAGATGAAATTATTCTCAGAAAGATCTATTTTAGTATACAGACAAGCAATAATTGATTATTTTCCAAATGGACTCTTTTCTTAGGTGAATTTAGTTTTAAACTAATTTAGTCTTGATGCTTTATATAACAACAAAAGACTTTTAAGTACAGTCTTTACTTTGATTGGGCTTCCCCAGTGGCTCAATGGGTAAAGAGCCTGCTTACAATACAGAAGACAAAGGAAATGTGGGTTCGATTCCTGGAGAAGGGAAAGGCTACCCATTTCAGTATTAATGCCTGGAGAATCCTATGGACAGAGAAGCATGGCAGGCTATAGTCCATAGAGTCGCAAAGAGTCAGACACAACTGAGCGACTACACACACACACACACATTACTTTGATTAAGTTCCAACATCTAGGAAATGAACCCACCTGTTTATACCTGCTGTTTACAATAAATATAAGTGAATTTGTTCTTAATTTTTCTGTTCCAATAATTATGATGAACATTTTATAACAGTCAAGCAACTTTAAAATATAGAACAGGAAAAATTAGCAATCATCATCCCACTCATACAATAATTTTTTTCATTTATGCATGCTTTTTCTTTCAATATTTCTTCATACAGTACACAGAGCACATAGTTGTAATTCGTTATTTTATGTTTTTATTTTTCTGTTATTATTTATTTTCTTGTATTTTTCCATTATTATTTTCTGTCATAAAACCTTTGCTATTGTCATTTGATTGAAATGAATTGAGTTACTACAATATTCCTATAAGATTGTTTTAGAGTTTAATTAATTATTGTTTTTCTTTCCAAGTGCTAGAATGTTTTAGTTATGTCTCTGTTGTTTATATTTCACATACCTGAAAAAGGATTTAAGGCTGTATAAAAACAAAAATTGAACTAGAAATAAAGCTTTGTAAAGAGTTTAATAAATGAAGAAGCTAAGGCACAGTATTAACATGAGTTTGTGCAAACTCCAGGGGACAGTGAAGGGCAGGGAAGCCTGGCATGCTGCAGTCTATGGGGTCAGAAAGAGTCTGACATGACCTAGAGACTGAAGAGCAACGACAAGAAACAGCATTAAATAACTAAATATCTCTACATGCTAAGTTGCTTCAGTTGTGTATAACTCTTTGTGACCCTATGGACTGTAGCCTGCCAGGCTCCTCTGTCCATAGGATTTTCCAGGCAAGAATACTGGAGTGGGTTGTCATGCCCTTCTCCAGGGCATCTTCCCAACCCAGGGATCAAACTCTTGTCTCTTACATCTCTTACATTGGCAATCTGGTTCTTTACCACTAAAGCAACCTGGGAAGCCCTAAATAGCTCTAACTTTCCACAGTATACCTTCATATAGCTGTAATAAGACAACCTAGGTTGAAAAGTGTGAGCCTGCAGGTATATAGATGTGACTTTACACACATTGGAGGGAGGGGGACAGGGAAAAGTATTTGCTTACAGAAATATTTACTTCCACTCCTTTAAAACAAAAGTTTCACCTATTCTACTTAATATTGTCTGTCAGATTTTGTGTTTGGGAATGCTAGTCTCTTAAAATGAGTTCAGAAGTGTTTCCATATTTGCTAATTTCTAAAAGGTTTGTGTAACATTAGCAGTACTTTTGCCTTAAATATTTTGCAGAATTCACTACTGAATCCACATGAACCTGACATTTTCTTTCTTTTGTTCATTGTCTTTGAAAATGAGTACATATTCAACTATTATTTTTTCAAAAAAATTTTCTGCCTCATTTCCTTATTATTTTCCTTCTATCATTTCAATTTCATATATCCTGGGACTTTGGTATTATCACACAGGTCTGTTAATATCTGTTCATTTTCTTTTAATCATTCTTTCTCTGTTCTTCAGACTGGATAATTCCTATTGATTTATTTTCAAGTTTACTGATTCTTTTCTTTGTTATCACTATTCTGCTGTTAAAATTAGTGAATCTGTGTTTCAGATATTGTGTTTTTCAGTTCCAGTGTTTCCATTTGATCCTTTTTCATAATTTTTCTCTTATGAGTCTCTTTTCAATTCATTACAGTACATTTTTCTCTACTTCATTAACTATGGATGAATAGTTAGATTAAGTTCATGTCTGCTGACTTAAGTCTGCTAATATTAATGTCTTAGTCATCTTTAGATTGGCCTCCATTCATTGTCTTTTCTTTGGATAAGAAATCACAGTTTCATGATGCTTCATGTACCATATAACTTTGGATTGTATCTTGAATATTGTGAATTTTATGTTGTGAAGATTTTGGATTATGTTACAAAGACTGCTGATCTCATTGGATGAGCATGCAGTTAAATCAGTTATTAAAGAGCAAACTCTTTCAGTGATGGGTCACATCTCAGTTTAGTTCTTTTACACCTAAGCTATTTTTAGTGTGCTCATAGTTCAGGGGTTAGCTAGAAATTTGTTTATATTTTAGATACAGAATTTAGGCATCCTTCTTTGGAATTTTTTCTAGAATTCCACTCACACCTTCTAGGGACAATGGTTACCCTGAACTCTGTATTTTCATTCTGTAGGCTAGATAGACTATAGATTGAGTCCTGAACATTGTCACAACTGTGTCCTGACCTCAGGCTAAACTGTCTTTTACCCTAGGAATAAATCTCCCTAAAGAAACAAAAGACCTGTATATAGAAAACTATAAAACATTGATGAAAGAAATCAAAGATGACACAAATAGATGGAGAAATATACCATGTTCATGGATCGGAAGAATCAATATAGTGAAAATGAGTATACTGCCCAAAGCAATCTATAGATTCAGTGCAATCCCTATGAAGCTACCAACGGTATTTTTCAGAGAACTAGAGGAAATAATTTCACAATTTGTATGGAAATACAAAAAAACCTCAAATAGCCAAAGCAATCTTGAGAAAGAAGAATGGAACTGGAGGAATCAACCTGCCCAACTTCAGACTATACTACAAAGCTACAGTCATCAAGACAGTATGGTACTGGCACAAAGACAGAAAAATAGATCAATGGAACAAAATAGAATGCCCAGAGATAAATCCATGCACCTATGGACACTTTATCTTTGACAAAGAAGGCAAGAATAGACAGTGGAGAAAAGACAATCTCTTTAACAAGAGGTGCTGAGAAAACTGGTCAACCACTTGTAAAAGAATGATACAAACACTTTCTAACACCATACAGAAAAATAAACTCAAAATGGATTAAGGACCTAAATGCAAGATAAGAAACTATAAAACTCCTAGAGGAAAACATAGGCAAAACACTCTCTGACATAAAACACAGCAGGATCCTCTATGACCCACCTCCCAGCGTAATGGAAATAAAAGCAAAAATAAACAAATGGAACCTAATTAAACTTAAAAGCTTTTGCACAACAAAGGAAACTATAAGCAAGGTGGAAAGACAGCCTTCAGAATGGGAGAAAATAATAGCAAGCAAAGCAACTGACAAAGAATTAATCTAAAAAATATACAAGTAGCTCAATTCCAGAAAAATAAATGACCCAATCAAAAATGGACCAAAGAACTAAACAGACATTTCTCCAAAGAAGACATACAGATGGCTAACAAACACATGAAAAGATGCTCAACATCACTCATTATCAGAGAAATGTGAATCAAAACCAACATGAGGTACCATCTCATGCTGGTCAGAATGGCTGCTATTAAAAAGTCTACAAACAATAAATGCTGGAGAGGGTGTGAAGAAAAGGGAACCCTCTTACCCTGTTGGTGGGAATGCAAACTAGTACAGCCATTATGGAGAACATTGTGGAGAGTCCTTAAAAAACTGGAAATAGAACTGCCATATGACCCAGGAATCCCACTGCTGGGCATACACACCAAGGAAACCAGAATAGAAAGAGACATGTATATCAATGTTCATCACAACACTGTTTACAATAGCCAGGGCATGGAAGCAACCCAGATGTCCATTGGCAGGCAAATGGATAAGAAAGCTGTGGTACATATACACAATGGAATATTACTCAGCTATTAAAAGAATGCATTTGAGTCAGTTCTAATGAGGTGGATGAAACTGGAGCCTACTATACAGAGTAAAGTAAGTCAGAAAGAAAAACATCAATACAGTGTATTAATGCATATATATGGAATTTAGAAAGATGGTAATGATGATCTTATATGCAAGATAGCAAAAGAGACACAGATGTAAAGAACAGACTTTTGGACTCTGTGGGAGAAAGCGAGGGTGGGATGATTTGAGCGAATAGCATTGAAATATGTATATTATCATATGTGAAATAGATCGCCAGTCCAGATTCGATGCATGAGACAGGGTGCTCAGGGCTGGTGCACTGGGATGACCCTGAGGGATGGGATGGGGAGGGAGGTTGGGGGGGGGAGCGGTTTCAGGATGGGGAACACATATACACCCATGGCTGATTCATGTCAATGTATGGCAAAAACCACTACAATATTGTAAAGTAATTAGCCTCCAATTAAAATAAATAAATAAACAAAAAATTTTTTAAATGTGAAATGTCATGTGCTACCCTCTCTCTCAATTTTTCATTTTTCCTCCAAAACCTGAGTGTTATTTTTTACTTGCTCTCCAGATTCTTCAAGTAATTGTTATTTTGTCCAAAGTTGATTACTTGTTATCTGTAGACAGATTAGTGTTTTAGGAACTAATTCAGTCATCATCAGCTTCCCTGGTGGCTCAGACAGTAAAGAATCCACCTGTCAATGCAGGAGATGTGGGTTCAATCCCTGGGTCGGGAAGATCCCCTGAAGAAGGAAATGGCACCCACTGTAGTATTCTTGCCTGGGAAATCCCAGAGACAGAGGAACCTGATGGGCTATAGTCCATGTGGTCGCAAAGCAGTAAGACACAACTTAGTGACTAAACAACGACAACACAATGACAATTTAACATTTTCCATATGCTGGAAAACTGTTCTGGGCATTTTATCAAGATAACTAATTTAATCCTTTCAGCAAGACTATGCAGCATGTACTATTATTATCCCATTTTGCAGATTAGGAAAGGGAGAGAGGTTAAGGTTACAACACTAGTGAAGAGTACAGCCAGGATTTCAATCCAAGTAGCTTGGCTCATGGGCTTCCTTGGTAGCTCAGATGGTAAAGAAGCCATCTACAATGCAGAAGACCCTGGTTCGATTCCTGGGTTGGGAAGATCCCGTGGAGAAGGGATAGGCTACTCACTTCAGTATTCTTGGGCTTCCCTGGTGGCTCAGATGGTAAAAGATTTTTCTGCAATGCAGGAAACCTGGGTTTGATCCCTGGGTTGGAAAGATCCCCTGGAGGAGGGCATGGCAACCCACTCCAGTATTCTTGCCTGGAAAATCCCACAGAGGAGTCTGGTGGGCTACAGTCCATGGGATCACAAAGAGTCAGACATAACTGAGCAACATAGCACACATAGCACAGCACACAATCATCTAAATAATTTCCTATTCAAATATTTTCTTTTGTAAAGCTGTTTTAGAAATTCTTGAGACTTTCCTGGTGGTCCCCTGGAGAAGGTTAAGACTCCCATGTTTCCCATACAGGGGCCATGGGTTCAATCGCTGGTTAGGGAACTAAGATCCCACTTGCCTTGCAGTTCAGCCAAAAATGAATAAATAAAAAATTAAAATTAAAAAGATCTCACAAGTGCCCTCTGTAAACTGCAAAATAACATGAACATAGTCAAAGAAAACAATCAACTTGTTATTAACAATGAAGTCTATCTCCCTCCTCACCAGATCTCCAGATTCACACACTATGTTAAAATAAAAAAAGATTTTTCTTTAAAAAAAAAACAGAATTAAGCTATACCCTTTCCTGGGCTTCCCAGGTGTCTCAGTCCCAAGGAATCTGCCTGTCAATGCAGGATACAGGTTCTTCCTGGGTCTGGAAGGTCGCCTGGAAAAGGAAATGGCAATGCACTCCAGTATTCTTGCTGGGAAATCCAATGGACAGAGGAGCCTGGCATGCTACAGTCCATGGGGTTGCAAAGAGTCGGACATGAATTAGTGATTAAAACAACAACAATACCCATTGCTATGTAGCTTTCTTTCTTCTTTGAATGTGTCTTGAACAAATTTCTAGGTTAACATAGGCACAGGTAACCAATTTTTAGTAATTTTGCAAGTCTGGATTTTTTGTGTGTGCCACACAGCATGTGGGATCTTAGCTCCCCTACCAGATATCGAATCTATACCTCTTGCAGTTGAATCCTGGTGTCTTAACCACTGGCTCACCAGGGAAGTCCCACAAGTCTACATTTTTCACTAGCTCTATAGAATATGAAGGTAATGTCTTGAAGATAGGAGTGACATTTCCTGTCAGTTCTTGCCACCTCAGACCCCAGCCCTAGTCTGGATTAGTGAAGAAAAAGAAACGGCAGCATCAGTACTAGATTCAGGATCCTTCGAGATTAAAAGAACACTAGAATCTTTTCCTGCAGAAGTTTAAAGCCACTACTACTGGAAACTGTTTAGTGTCTTCCTAGTACAAAGACAAGTTTCCTAAGAGCATTGTAAATAATCAGAGAAGAACACAGAAGAGAATTTTCTATTATTAAACCAACTGATGAAGCATTTTTTATGACAGCACTCTAAAGCTTTGTGTAACTAATTTCTTTTCCTTGTATGGTGGCTCATTAGAGTCAACTGGGAGCAGTTCCATGATAAAATAGGAACAGAATAACAGAACTGGATTTTTTTTTAATGCTGATGATTTTATAACCATTTATGGACTATTTAGCTGGAAATTAAAAGTTTATCTTATCTGTTGCCTATTTAATCATGTCACATGAACAGCTGGAAGGATAAATTTTCTTAAATCTAACATCAGCTGAGATCTTTATAACTAATCTATCTTTTTCCTTTACCATCATATAAAACTTTAACTCTTTCCCAGAGATATAAAACCTTTGCCTGAGAGATCTCTGTCAGGCTGTTTAAACACAATGCCAGAACATTCATTTTGTATGTATAGCTACAGAGATATCCAGATTGAGGGACATTTTGATAGAATTGATTGAATTTACTGTGATGTTAATATAATTTAAAGTTTAGTAGTGTTTCATCAAGATCGCTTTATATTCTGGTATGTGCTCAGTCATGTCCAACTCTTTGCAACTCCATGGACCATAGTCCACCAGACTTCTCTGTCCATGGGATTTCCCAGGTTAACAGTACTAGAGCAGGGTGCCATTTCCTCCTCCAGAGGATCTTCCTGACCCAGGGATCGAATCCACATCCCCTGCAAAGGCAGATGGATTCTTCATCACCTAGCCACTTGAGAAGCCCCATACTCTGGTATGGGTTAATGTAAAGGATCAAGAGTTTTGATTACAGATATCAGAATCTATTCTAGCAAGATTAAGCAAGAGGGATTTATTAGATGTTAACAGGTAGTTTATAAAAATTCTGAGAGGGCCAGAAAAGTAGATGTGGGTAGCTCCACAGCCACCACAGGACTGTCCTAGCAAAATACTGCCACTGCCTCACATTGATTGTCCCCTATTGTACTGGCAACAGACCTAGCACTTCCTCAGAACTTCTCCAGAAAACCCAGCAACTTTGCCATGATGTTTGCAAGAAGAATCAGTTTCCTCATGTGTATCTTATCTCACGTTGCTCACTTCTTTCGGTTAAGTCTTGTACAGCCCTGTCTGCCTAGAAGGACCCAGGCCACTTCTGGAGCCCAACGTGTAAGGGACATCAGGAAATGAATTTTTGGTTTCCCAGCCACTGCAGGTCAACTAGGCACACCCAAGGGGGTTGTGATGGGTGCTTATTACTACTCCGCTGTAGATGTGTTTGCTGGAGATGGTTTGTTGTGAAAGTGTTGAGATACACTCTTTTTATGAAAAAGAAATATTTTCCAGTACATAGGAGGCTTAAATGCTTTAGTTTTATTTGAGTTAAATGTCACAGAAAGGAAGCAAAACAAGACAGGTGCTGGCTTGAGTTGACTCAAGCTGGGGAGTTAGTGCTTCTTCTCCCAAAATGCATTCTGGCTACAAAATATTATGCACAAAGAGGCATCCTTGTGCAAAGAAGCCTCCTTCCCACACTCACTGTAGCTGAGAGTGGGCTCCAACAGTAGGTAAGGTGTCCTTTGCATCAGTGAGATGTGATTACAGAGCCGAGGCATCCAAAAAGTGGGTATGAATATCTGTAATCAGAAACTTAGATCACAAAATATAACTTTATTTTTAAATAATTGAATATGCTTTCTGTCTCAAGGCCCCTTTATAACTAATTCAAAAATTTAATCTGGTCACTTCCAGATCGACTCAGTCAAAGTAGTGCTTTGCTGCCATTTCTTGTTTGAATTTAATTTAAACCTGGATAATTCCATTTATACTTTCCTCTTCTAGGGAGATTATCTGAGTTCTGGGAGAACTTAGGAGCCAAGGCATGGTAGACAAAAGGGTATTTCATCTGTGATTTCTGATCTCCACAGATTCATGATAGGAAGATATATCTTTCTCCTAGTAGGTGCTTGGGCATGAATTGCATCTTCCCATGTCTGTGGCCTTTCTTCCTTGTCAGGGAAGGATCCACTCCACACATGATGCCATTAATTCATGACCTAGGACCTCTCTCCACTCTCTCCACCCAGCTCCTCTCTAAGCCTCTTTGTGACCTCCTCACCCCAACCCCTCCTATGCATCAGTTCAGGTCAGTTGCTCAGTTGTGTCCGACTCTTTGCAACCTCATGGACTGCAACATGCCAGACTTCCCTGTCCATCACCAACTTCCGGAGTTTAGCCAAATTCATGTCCATTGAGTCAGTGATGCCATCAAAACATCTCATCCTCTGTCTTCCCCTTCTCCTCTTGCCCTCAATCTTTCCCAGCATCAGGGTCTTTTCAAATGAGTCAGCTCTTCGCATCAAGTGGCCAAAGTATTGGAGTTTCAGCTTCAACATCAGTCCTTCCAATGAACACCCAGGACTGATCTCCTTTAGGATGGACTGGTTGGATCTCCTTGCAGTCCAAGGGACTCTCAAGAGTCTTCTCCAGCACCACAGTTCAAAAGCATCAACTCTTTGGTTCTCAGCTTTCTTTACGGTCCAATTCTCACATCCATACATGCTGCTGCCGCTGCTAAGTCACTTCAGTCGTGTCCGACTCTGTGCGACCCCATAGATAGCAGCCCACCAGGCTCCTCCATCCCTGGGATTCTCCAGGCAAGAACACTGGAGTGGGTTGCCATGTCCTTCTCCAATGCGTGAAAGTGAAGAGTAAAAGTGAAGTCGCTCAGTCGTGTCCGACTCTTAGCGACCCCATGGACTGCAGCCTATCAGGCTCCTCCACCCATGGGATTTTCCAGGCAAGAGTGCTGGAGTGGGTTGCCACGTGGCTACTGGAAAACTTCATATGCATAGCCTCCTCTATTATCAACATCCCTTGGTAGATTTGTATATATGTTACAGTTAATGTATCTACAATGACACATCATTTTCACTTAAAGTCTATAGTCTAAGGTTCATTTTTGATGTTATTCATTCTATGGGTTTTGACAAATATAAAATGACTTATATCTACCAGTATAGAGTCATACAGAATAGTTTAATTGCACTAAAAGTCCTCTGTGTTCTGGCTAGTCATCCTTCCTTTCCCCACAAATCCATGTGCCTAGTTGTGTCTTTCCCACAATGTCTTACAGTTGGACTCATACAGTTTGTGGCCTTTTCAAATTGGCTCCTGTCACTTAGTAACATGACTTTAAAGTTCCTCCATATCTTTTCATGGCTTAGTAGTTCATTTCTTTTTAGCACTGAATAATATTCCCTTTATTTATCCACTCACCTATTAAAGGACATTTTGGTGATGTCCAAAGTTTTGGCTTTATGAATAAAGCTGCTGTATGCATCCATATGTAGTTTTTGTGTGGACATAAATTTTTAACTCCTTTGGGTAAATAACAAAGAGGTGGTTGCTGAATTATACAGTAAGTATACGTTTAGTTTTAAAAAATCACTATTCTATTTTGCATTTCAACAGCAATAATGAGAATTCCTATTACTCTACATTCTAGGCAGCATTTGGTATTGTTACTGTTCTGGACTTTGGCAATTCTAGTAGGTGTATAATGGCATTTTGTTGTTTTAATTAACATTTCTCTAATGACATATGATGTCATTAGACATAATATGCATAGACTTCTTTGCCATTTGCATATCTTCTTTGTTGAAGTATCTGTTAAGATCTTTTGCCCATTTTTTAATTTGGTTTGTTTGTTTTCTTACTGTTGACTTTTAAGAGCTTTCTATTTTTTTTTTATAACAGTACTTCATCAGATGTGTCTTTTGAAGGGATTTTCCTTCAGTCTATGGCTTGTCTTTTTTTTCCCTTCCAATTTTATTGATATACAATTTACATACAGTACTGTATAAATTTAAGGTGTACAGCCTAATGATGTGACTTGCATACATCCTGAAACAATTATCACAGTAAGTTTAGTGAACATTCATTACCCCATATAGATACAACATTAAAGAAATAAAAGTTGTTTTTTGTGTGTGATTAGAAATCTTATGATTTAGTCTCTTAGCAACTCTCATATATAACCAGAGCAGTGTTAATTATACTTATGCTGTACATATAGTATTTATTTACCTTATAACTGCAAGTTTGTACCTTATAACTACAATAACTTTTGACTGTATGCATCCATATGTAGTTTTTGTGTGGACATAAATTTTTAACTCCTTTGGGTAAATAACAAAGAGGTGGTTGCTGAATTATATGGTAAGTATATGTTTAGTTTTTAAAAATCACTATTCTATTTCGCATTTCAACAGCAATAATGAGAATTCCTATTACTCTACATCCTAGGCAGCATTTGGTATTGTTACTGTTCTGGACTTTGGCAATTCTAGTAAGTGTATATCTGAATCCCTTATCTGATTCCCCCTCGCCCAAATCTGGCAATTGGTGTGAAACTGTTAGATCATATGATAGTTCTATTTTTCATATTTTGAGGAATCTCCATTCTGTTTTCCATTAGGCTGCACCAATTTATAATATACTCCCACCAACAGTGCATGAGGGTCCCATTCTCTCCATATCTTCTCAACACTTAGTATTTGTTGTCTTTTGGATAACTGTCATTCTGACATGTGTGAGGTGATTATCTTATTGTGGTTTTAATATGCATTTCCCTGATAATTAGTGATATTGAACATCTTTTTATGTGCCTGTTAGCCATCTCTGTGTCATTTTTAGAAAAATATTAATTCAGACCTGCTGCTCATTTTTTAATTGGATGTCTTGCTTTTACCTATATAGATATATAATTTTATTTCTTTTTGGCTGCCTGGGTCTTCATGCAAAGATGGGCTTGATAAAGGACAGAAAAGGTATAGACCTAACAGAAGCAGAAGATATTAAGAAGAGGTGGCAAGAATACACAGAACTGTACAAAAAAGAGCTTCACGACCCAGATAATCACGATGGTGTGATCACTCTTGTGTGTGGTCTTCTCGTTGTGGTGGCTTTTCTTGTTGCAGAGAATAGGCTCTGGGTATGTGAGCTTGTTGTTGCAGCATGTGAGCTCAGTAGTGGCAGCCTATGGGGTCTAGGGCTTCAGTAGTTGTGGCACATGGGCTCAGTAACTGTGGCCTGTGGGCCCTAGAAAGTGGACTCAGTGTGATGCATGGGCTTCGATGCTCTGGAGCATGTGGAATCTCCCCAGACCATTGACCTCGTGTCCCCTGCACTGGCAGGCAAATTCTTATCCACCGAGCCACCAGGGAAGTCTGGCGTCTTGTTCTTTTGATGTTGAGTTATATGAGCTGTTGATTGTGTGAATTGTTTGAACCCATTATCAGATATATCATTTGCAAATATCTTCTTCAGTTTAGTAGGCAGCCTTTTTAATTGACAATTTCCTTCACTGTGCAAAAGCTTTTAGTTTGTTGTAATCCCATTTGATTATTTTTGCTTTTGTTCAATATCTTGCCCGAGGAGAAAAATCCAAGAAAATATTACTTAAGCTGATGTCAAAGAGATTACTGTCTGTTTTCTTCTAGAAGATATATAGTTTCAGGTTGAGAAAGTAAATTCTTAGGTAGGTTGATAAGAAGTCTGGGGTCCCTGAGGAGAAAGGGGTCTGGGGCTCTCCAGTAGGAGAAAAGGACAAACTCTTATTCCACATTCCTTCTTCTTAATCACATAAAACATTTCTTTCTGTAAGCCCAGAGCTGATGATTACACCACAAAACAACTCATCTGCGGCAGCCGGTGCACTAAGCGCGGGCAGTGGCATTGGCCGGCGCACTGAGCATGGCCGAGAGCTGCCCCACGTCCGAGGTCAGGGGCAGCGGCCTGGGGTGCCGGGCTGCGATGGTGCAGGAAGGGCTGAGAGGAGCTACCCCGCGTCCGAGGTCAGGAACGGCGGCCGGGAGGAGCTAGCCCACAGCCGAGAACAAGGGCGACGGCCAGAGGAGCTGCCCCACGTCTGAGGCCAGGGGCGGTGGCCGAGGGGAGCCACCCCGAATCCGAGGCTAGGGGCAGCGACTGAGAGGAGCAGCCCCACGCCCAAGGCCAGGGGCGGTGGCCGGGAGAGGCAACCTGACGTCCAAGGAGTGGTGGCTGTGCGGGCACAGGAGGGCCTAGAGGAGCCATCCCACTCTGAAGGTCAGGAAGGGCATTGGGAGGAGATACCCCTCGTCCAAGGTAAGGAGCAGCAGCTGTGCTTTGCTGGAGCAGCCGTGAAGAGATATCCCACGCCCAAGGTAAGAAAAACCCAAGTAAGATGGTAGGTGTTGCAAGAGGGCATCAAAGGGCAGACACACTGAAACCATACTCACAGAAAACTAGTCAATCTAACCACACTAGGACCACAGCCTTGTCTAACTCAATGAAACTAAGCCATGCCTGTGGGGCAACCCAAGACGGGTGGGTCATGGTGGAGAGGTCTGACAGAATGTGGTCCACTGGAGAAGGGAATGGCAAACCACTTCAGTATTCTTGCCTTGAGAACCCCATGAACAGTATGAAAAGGCAAAATGATAGGATACTGAAAGAGGAACTCCCCAGGTCAGAGGTGCCCAATATCCTACTGGAGGTCAGTGCAGAAATAACTCCAGAAAGAATGAAGGAATGGAGACAAAGCAAAAACAATACCCAGCTGTGGATGTGACTGGTGATAGAAGCAAGGTCCGATGCTGTAAAGAGCAATATTGCATAGGAACCTGGAAAGTCAGGTCCATGAATCAAGGCAAATTGGAAGTGGTCAAACAGGAGGTGGTAAGAGTGAACATCGACATTCTAGGAATCAGCGAACTAAAATGAACTGGAGTGGGTGAATTTAACTCAGATGACCATTATCTACTACTGCAGGCAGGAATCCCTCAGAAGAAATGGAGTAGCCATCATGGTCAACAAAAGAGTCTGAAATGCAGTACTTGGATGCAATCTCAAAAATGACAGAATGATATCTGTTTGTTTCCAAGGCAAACCATACAATATCACAGTAATCCAAGTCTATGCCCCAACCAGTAGCACTGAAGAAGCTGAGGTTGAATGGTTCTATGAAGACCTACAAGACCTTTTAGAAGTAACACCCCAAGAAGATGTCATTTTCATTATAGGAGTCTGGAATGCAAAAGTAGGAAGTCAAGAAACACCTGGAGTAACAGGCAAATTTGGCCTTGGAATACAGAATGAAGCAGGGAAAAGACTAATAGAGTTTTGCCAAGAAAATGCACTGGTCATAGCAAACACCCTCTTCCAACAACACAAGAGAAGACTCTACACATGGACATCACCAGATGGTCAACACTGAAATCAGATTGATTATATTCTCTGCAGGAATAGATGGAGAAGCTCTATACAGTCAACAAAAACAAGACCAGGAGCTGAATGTGGCTCAGATCATGAACTCCTTATTACCAAATTCAGACTTAAATTGAAGAAAGTAGGGAAAACCACTAGACCATTCAGGTATGACCTAAATCAAATCCCTTATGATTATACAGTGGAAGTGAGAAATCGATTTAAGGGCCTAGATCTGATAGATAGAGTACCTGATGAACTATGGAATGAGGTTCATGACATTGTACAGGAGACAGGGATCAAGACCATCCCCATGGAAAAGAAATGCAAAAAAGCAAAATGGCTGTCTGGGGAAGCCTTACAAATAGTTGTGAAAAGAAGAGAAGCGAAAAGCCAAGGTGAAAAGGAAAGATATAAATATCTGAATGCAGAGTTCCAAAGAACAGCAAGGAGCAATAAGAAAGCCTTCTTCAGCAATCAATGCAAAGAAATAGAGGAAAAGAAGAGAATGGGAAAGACTAGAGATCTCCAAGAAAATTAGAGATACGAAGGCAACATTTCATGCAAAGATGGGCTCGATAAAGGACAAAAATGGTATGGACCTAACAGAAGCAGAAGATATTAAGAAGAGATGGCAAGAATACACAGAAGAACTATACAAAAAAGATCTTCATGACCTGGATAATCACGATGGTGTGATCACTCATCTAGAGCCAGACATCCTGGAATGTGAAGTCAAGTGGGCCTTAGAAAGCATCACTACGAACAAAGCTAGTGGAGGTGATGGAATTCCAGTTGAGCTGTTTCATACCTGAAAGATGATGCTGTGAAAGTGCTGCACGCAATATGCCAGCAAATTTGGAAAACTCAGCAGTGGCCACAGGACTGGAGAAGGTCCGTTTTCATTCCAATCCCAAAGAAAGGCAATACCAAAGAATGCTCAAACTACCACACAATTGCACTCATCTCACATGCTAGTAAAGTAATGCTCAAAATTCTCCAAGGCAGTCTTCAGCAATATGTGAATCGTGAACTTCCTGATGTTCAAGCTGGTTTTAGAAAAGGCAGAGGAACCAGAGATCAAATTGCCATCTGCTGGATCATGGAAATAGCAGGAGAGTTCCAGGAAAACATCTATTTCTGCTTTATTGACTATGCCAAAACCTTTGACTGTGTGGATGACAATAAACTGTGGAAAATTCTGAAAGAGATGGTAATACCAAACCACCTGACCTGCCTCTTGAGAAATCTGTATGCAGGTCAGGAAGCAACAGTTAGAACTGGATATGGAACAACAGACTGGTTTCAAATAGGAAAAGGAGTACGTCAAGGGTGTATCTTGTCACCCTGCTTATTTAACTTATATGCAGAGTACATCATGAGAAACGCTGGACTGAAAGAAACACAAGCTGGAATGAAGATTACCGGGAGAAATCTCAATAACCTCAGATATGCAGATGACACCACCCTTGTGGCAGAAAGTGAAGAGGAACTAAAAAGCCTCTTGATGAAAGTGAAAGAGGAGAGTAAAAACGTTGGCTTAAAGCTCAACATTCAGAAAACGAAGACCATGGCATCCGGTCCCATCACTTCATGGGAAGTAGATGGAGAAACAGTGGAAACAGTGTCAGACTTTATTTTTTTGGGCTCCAAAATCACTGCAGATGGTGATTGCAGCCATGAAATTAAAAGACACTTACTCCTTGGAAGGAAAGTTGTGACCAACCTAGATAGCATATTCAAAAGCAGAGACATTACTTTGCTGACTAAGTTCGGTCTAGCCAAGGCTATGGCTTTTCCAGTAGGCATGTGTGGATGTGAGAGCTGGACTGTGAAGAAGGCTGAGCGCTGAAGAATTGGTGCTTTTGAACTGTGGTGTTGGAGAAGACTCTTGAGAGTCCCGTGGACTGCAAGGAGATCCAACCAGTCCATTGTGAAGGAGATCAGCCCTGGGATTTCTTTGGAAGGAATGATGCTAAAGCTGAAACTCCAATACTTTGGCCACCTCATGTGAAGAGTTGACTCATTGGAAGGGATTTTGATGCTGGGAGGGATTAGGGGCTGGAGAAGAAGGGGATGACAGAGGATGAGATGGCTGCATGGCATCACTGACTCGATGGATGCAAGTCTGAGTGAACTCCAGGAGTTGGTGATGGACAGGGAGGCCTGGCGTGCTGCGATTCATGGAATCACAAAGAGTTGGACACAACTGAGTGACTGAACTGAACTGAAAACTCTGTACTAAGGATTATATAACAACTATGTATCCTGCTCTAGGCCATGTTTCTCCTTCTTTAGAAACTTCTGACTAATCTTGTTATTTTAACATGTTTATTGTGGGAGTGGGTCTGCTAAGATCTTTCTATTGTTAGTTTTAACCCTGTTATCTTAAAATGTATATTGTGGGAGTGGGTCTGGTAAGACTTACAAACTTAGGACATTCTTTTGATTTACTGTAATAACCCATTGAAAAAGTATATAGTTCCTTTGCTAACACTAGTGAGTGGGGCACTCTGTCATCCTTTTGATGTCTATGTCAGAAGCTTTCTCTGTCCCTTCTTATACTTTAATAAAACTACACAAAAGCTCTTGAGTGATCAAGCCTGGCCCCTGGTCTGGAAGCTAAATCTTCTTTGGAGATCTGTATCATTCACCATAAGCTATCAAGATCTTATATTTAAGTGTTAATCCACATTGAATTTATTTTTGTGCACGGTGTGAGACAGTAGTCTAGTTTGATTCTTTTGCAAGTAACTGTCCAGTTTTCTCAACAGCATTTACTGAACAAGCTGTAATTTCCCCATCATATATTCCTGTCTGCTTTGTTGTAGATTAATTGAATGCTTTTTCATTATGTATACCCATCTTTATTCTTGATAACTTTCCTTGTTCTGAGGTCTTCTGTGTCTAAAATAAATAGCTATTCCTGCTTACTTTTGATTAGTTTTAGCATGGTATATCTTTCTTCATCTGTTTACTTTTACTGTATATATGTCTTCACATTTAAAGTAGGTTTTGGTGGAGGGGGATTAAGATGGAAGATTAGGACATGGAGCTCATCTCCCCTAAAAAATACATCAAAATATATCTACATCTTACTCAGCCTCTCTGTTCACCTCTCTGTATTTGTGCTTAATCAAATCCCAGAGACAAAGTTTTAGGTGATGTAAAAAAGGTTAGCTTTATTGCTTTGCCAGGCAAAAGGTGACACGCCAGGCTTCTGCCTCAGAAAAACTATATATCTCAACTCCAGAGAACTTAATGAGGGTTTTTATAACAGTGGGTCAAATGTGGGGTCTCTGACAAGATCAGAGTGTGAACTGGCTTGCACTCCCTTAAACTCATCTCCTTATCTCAATGAGTACCCTGGTGGCTCATACTGTAAAGAATCTGCCTACAATGCAGGAGACCCCTGAGGTTCCATCCCTGGGTCAGAAAGATCCCCTGGAGGACAGCATGGCAACCCACTCCAGTATTCTTGCCTGGAGAATCCCATGGACAAAGGGGTCAGGCAGGCTACAGTCTTGATGAGCTTCTTTGATCCCTTTAATCTTGCCTTGAGTGGTTTCTTGGCTGCTTCTCCCTTCATTAGCAACTGTTCCAGTCTGCCCTTTGGAACCCAAGGAAGGTCTTGGAGGCTGGAGTCTTGCCTATAAGAATTGGGGGACAGAAAGGCCTCAGTGCCTGAGAGCCCCACAGGGTCCTGCTTGGCTTCAAGTGGAAATGATCTCCAGTGGCCTCAGCCTGCAACGGCTTGAAGTGGGGCTTGGGTACCCAGGCAGAGACTGAGGCCAGGTCAGCAGTGAGACCACCAGATCCTAGTCACTAGTCCAGTGATCTATGAAAAAAGCCCTGGCTCTTCAGCTTTACAGAAAAGAATTTTCACAAAAATGGAAAGTAGTGAAGCAAGTAGGGGGCTTCCCAGGTGGCACTAGTGATAAAGAACTCACCTGCCAATGCAGGAAACATAAGAGACTCGGATTCGATCTCTGGGTTGGGAAGATCCCGTGGAGGAGGGCATGGCAACCCACGCAAGTATTCTTGCCTAGAGAATCCCACGGACAGAGAAGCCTGGTGGGCTACAGTCCTTGGGGTCACAACTGGTTAGACACAACTGAAGCAACTTCACACTTATGCACAGAGCAAGTAGAGTATTTATTTATTTCAGTTCAGGCACTTAGTATTGTCTGACTCCTTGAGAGATTACCCACACTCATGTCCATCGAGTCAGTGATGCCATCCAACCATACCATTCTCTGTCATCTCCTTCTCCTCCTGCCTTCAATCTTTCCTGGCATCAGAGTCTTTTCTAATGAGTCAGTTTTTCACATCAGTTGGCCAAAGTATTGGAGCTTCAGCTTCAGCATCAGTCCTTCCAATGAACATTCAGGACTGATCTCTTCTAGGATTGACTGGTTTGATCTCCTTGCAATCCAAGGGTCTCTCAAGAGTCTTCTGCAACCACAGTTCAAAAGCATCAGTTCTTCAGTGCTCAGCTTTCTTTATAGTCCAACTCTCATATTCATACATGACTACCATAAAAACCATAGCTTTGACTAGATGGACCTTTGTTGGCAAACTAATGTCTTTGCTTTTTAATATGCTGTATAGGTTGGTCTTAGCTTTTCTTCCAAGGAGCAAGTGTCTTTTAATTTCATAGCTGCAGTCACCATCTGCACTGATTTTGGTGTCCAAGAATAAAGTCTGTCACTATTGCCATTGTTTCCCCATCTATTTGCTATGAAGCGATGGAACTGGATACTGTGATCTTAGATTTTTGAATGTTGAGTTTTAAGTCAGCTTTTCACTCTCCTCTTTCACTTTCATCAAGAGGCTTTTTAGTTCCTCTTCACTTTCTGCCATAAGGGTGGTGTCATTTGCATATCTGAGGTTATTGATATTTTTCCCGGCAATCTTGATTCCAGCTTGTGCTTCATCCAGCCCAGCGTTTCTCATGATGTACTCTGCATATAAGTTAAATAAGCAGGGTGACAATATACAGCTTTGACATACTCCTTTTCCTATTTGGAACCAGTCTGTTGTTCCATGTCCAGTTCTAACTGTTGCTTCCTGACCTGCATACAGGTTTCTCAAGAGGCAGCTCATGTGGTCTGGTATTCCCATCTCTTGAAGTATTTTCTACAGTTTCTTGTGATCCACACAGTCAAAGGCTTTGGCATAGTCAATAAAGCAGAAATAGATGTTTTTCTGGAATTCTCTTGCTTTTTGTATGATCCAACAGATGTCGGCAATTTGATCTCTGGTTCCTCTGCCTTTTCTAATCCAGCTTGAACATCTGGAAGTTCTAGGCTCACATGCTGTTGAAGCCTAACTTGGAAAATTTTGAGCATTGCTTTACTAGCATATGAGATGAATGCAACTGTGCGGTTGTTTGAGTATTCTTTGGCATTGCCTTTCTTTGGGATTGGAATGAACACTGACCTTTTCCAGTCCTGTGGCCACTGCTGAGTTTTCCAGATTTGTTGGCATACTGAGTGCAGCACTTTCACAGCATTATCTTTTAGGATTTGATATAGCTCAGCTGAAATTCCATCACCTCCACTAGCTTTGTTTGTGTTCAAGTGGGCTTCCTAAGGCCCACTTGACTTCACATTCCAGGATGTCTGGTTCTAGGTGAGTGATCACACCATCATGGTTATCTGGGTCATGAAGATCTTGTTTGTATAGTTCTGTGTACTCTTGCCACCTCTTCTTAATATCTTCTGCTTCTGTTAGGTCACACTGTTCTGTCCTTTATTGTGCCCATCTTTACATGAAATGTTCCCTTGGTATCTCTAATTTTCTTCAAGAGATCTCTAGTCTTTCCCATTCTATTGTTTTCCTCTATTCCTTTTGTTGATTACTTGGGAAGGCTTTTTTTTTTCCAATCTCTCCTTGCTATTCTTTGGAACTCTGCATTCAGATGGATATATCTTTCTTTTTCTCCTTTCCCTTTTGCTTCTCTTCTTTTCTTAGCTATTTTCATTAGGGGGAATAATGAGTACAACATGTGAATATACATGGGTGGACTCAGTGAAAGTCGCTCCCTCATGACCATGTGAATCATTTATATGAGGCACTACTTTCTGGGTTTCCTTTGGCCAATTCCTTTTGATTTGCCTGGCTCACAGCTCGTATTTGATATATCTCAGGATCCTCCTATATGTGGGCATGCATCTCACCCAAGATGAATCCTACAGAAGAAGCATATGGATAGAGCATTTCTTGACCTCCATGGAGCCTTTCTGGAGTATGTGTGGTTGAGGAGGTCTCCTGATTTCAAGAATGAGAAATATGTGCTCTCTTATCTTCTCCCTGGGCATAGCCCAGCCTCCTCCTTAATCATCCTGCTCTTGCTAGTCTTGGAGTTTCAGACACCCAGGAAATGAATTTCTAATTGATTTACCCTGTGGGAGGGGACCCATTTACCTCCTGCTGTTTTTGTTCATTCACTGAAACCATTTACCACAGATTGGGACTTGAACCCATGTGCTGGGACTTGAACTCAGGCAAAACCTAGTTTGGGACTTGAACCCATTTGGCTGGGACTCAAACCTAGCCAAAACCCATGGCACCTGGTTTCAGGGTCTAATAAAGCTCAGGTTCTTGACGTCTCATTGCAGAAAGAATTCAGTGAGAGGCAAAGTGAAATATAAGAAATCAATTTATTCAGATTCAAAGAGAAGCACACTCTACAGACAGAGTGTGGGCCATCGCAGAGGGCAAGTAAGACACCGAAATTTGACGTAGTTAGTTTTTATAGGCTGGGTAATTTCATATGCTAATGAGTGGGAGGATTATTCCAACTATTTTGGGGAAGGGACAGACATTTCCAGGATTTGGGCCACCACCCACTCCTTGGTCTTTTAACAGTGCCTTGGAACTGTCATAGCACTTCTGGGTGTGTCATTTCACTTGCTTACTTAGGCTCAAGGGGCTCAGAGGGTAAAGTCTTTGCCTGCAATGTGGGAGACTCAGGTTCGATCCCTGGGTGGGGAAGATCCTCTGTAGAAGGAAATGGCAAGCCACTCTAGTACTCTTGACTGGAAAATTCCATGGAAGGAGGAGCCTAGTAAGCTCCAGTCCATGAGATTGCAAAGAGTCACACACATGACTGAGCAACTCACTTCTAATCTTGTCTACCATCTTGGTACCATTTGATTGTAATCAGCTTATGTTGTGTCCTTGGGCTTCAAAGTCATTCTTTCATAAGTTGTGCCCTACCCCTTTCCTTCCTGTTACACTTGCAAGAAGTGCATGTGTACTGACTTGCCAACTATCAGGGCAGAAAGAGTCTTACACTGCTTCATGTCTCACCATGCTCCCCAAGCCAACAGGGTGAACACTACAGCACTGTTCACTCCACACTGTACCCTGGCATGAAAACTGGGCCAATAAGGCCCTAGGAAAATCGTCTAGCTACACAGAGACACACCAGGGTTGGGGGAGGGGAGCTGGGGTCTGAGTCTGGTGGGGCAGTAGCTGCCATTTTCAGCATAAACATTAGGAAGTGCCATAAGAATGTGACTTAGATTCATCAAGATTCAGAGTGGTGCTGGGAGAGGACTCAATCTAGCTCTGCAGAGAACCTTGAGGGTTTGGAGTGTGGTCTGGATGGGGCAGCAGTAACAACTGCCAATGCATACAAGGGGCACCACAGGAGCAAGCAGTGGTTCTTCTCCCAGCAAGAGTGGCCTGAATTCCCCCCTCCATACCCCATCTTAGTGCTGGATATGGGGCAGGCAGGTCCTGAGAGATTGCCTCAAAGGCAGCCCAAATCTCTGGCAGCAGTGCAGCCACTTGAATTCCTGCAGCCACAGTGCCTCAATCCCCAAACACAGGACACTCCACACCAAAGCCTTGCGCTAGATTTGGGATGAAAACAACAGTGGAAGGAATGAGGCCTTGGGCTGCTTTTGTGCAGAACAGCAGATGCCTACACAGTCAGTGCATAGTTCCTCTGTGACTAAACCTCACTTGCTTCAGCAATAACTTTTTTTGAAGCAGGATATGCACTGAAGGGCAATGCAGACTGATCAAACTTGACCTTCAGGGCTTCTATTCTAATAACTTGGGAGGAGACCCTCACCCCGATAGTCATTCAGCAGAGAGGATCTCCCACTACACACCCTACATAAGTTCTAGATTTTCTTATCACCAACCACACCCCTATCAAGGGGATAACAGCCAGCACACCCCGAGGAAAGACATGAATGGCATTCATGCCTAAACTGGCTCTTAAGACATTGGACCAAAGACATTGGACACACACAGTCTACACAGAGATACTCCCACATAAAAACACTGCTTCAAGACCACAGTAGATGACTGCTTCTCCTAAATTTATAGAGAAAGAAAAGTAAAATGAAATAGCAGACAAACTACTCCCAATTTAAGAGCAAGAGAAATCTTCTGAAAGAACAATAATAAAACAGAGCTCATCAGTTTACCAGATCCCAAGTTCAAAAAGATGGTGGTAAAAATGTTAACTGTATTAAGATCCTCAACAGAAATGTAGATCACTGCCATAGGGACTAGAAACTATAAAGGTGAAGCAATCAAAAATAGATAACTCATTCACTGAGATAAAAAGCAATCTAGAAGCAAAGAATACCTAAACTAAATGACACTGAAGAATGAATATGTGATCTGAAAGATTGGATAAGGGAAACCACTCAGTCAGAACAGCAGAGAGAAAGATTAAAAAAAAGAGAAAGAAAGCAACATATAAGATCTATGGGATAATATGAGTGAGTGAGTGAGTGAGTGAGTTCGCTCAGTCATGTCCAACTCTTTGCGACCTCATGGACTGTAGCCTACCAGGCTCCTCCATCCATGGGATTTTCCAGGCAAGAATACTGGAGTGGGTTGCCATTTCCTTCTCCAGAAGATCTTCCAGACCCAGGGATTGAACCCAGGTCTCCTGCATTGTAGACAGACGCTTAACCGTCTGAACCACCAGGGAAGTTGTGGGATAATATAAAACATGCTGCTGCTGCTACTGCTGCTAAGTCGCTTCAGTCATGTCCTACTCTGCGACCCCATAGACGGCAGCCCACCAGACATGCTAACGTAGGCATAATAGGGATCCCAGAAGGAGAAAAGAGAGGGAAAGAGATGGAAAATACATTTGAAGAAATTATGACTGAAAATTTTCCAAACCTAAAGAAGGAAGCAGATATACAGATATGGAAAGGACAGAGGGTCCCAAAGAAACTGAACCCAAACAGACACACACCAAGACATATTATAAAAGTGGCTAAAAATAGAGACAGCTTTCTACACAGAAAATAAGAGAGTGAGAGGAGAGGTTTCTAAAGGCAGCAAGAGAAAAGCAAAGAGTCAGTTATAAGGAATCCCATTAATCTATCAACTGATTTCTCTACAGAAACTTTGCAGGCCAGAAGGGAGTGACATGATATATTCAAAGTCCTGAAAGGGAAAAACTTGTAAGCTAGGGCACTCTACCCAAGTAAGATTACCATTTAGAACAGAAGGGGAGATAAAGACTTTCTCAGACAAACAAAAACTAAAAGAATTCAGCAAAATTAAACCTGCCCTAAAATATTGAAGAGTCTTAACTAAATAGACAACTTAGAAGAAATGGGCAAGTTTCTTGAAACACACATCCTGCCAAGACTGAGTCAATTAAAAAAACTGACAATTTTGACAGACTAGTCACTAGAAGTGAAATAAAATATGTCATTAAAAAAAGTTTCCCTGCAAACAAAAGACCAGGACTAAATAGCTTCACTGGGGAATTCTACCAAACATACTAAGAACTTGTTACATATCCTTCTTAAACTATTCTAAAAATTTGAATTTGAGGGTACACTCCCAAATTTTTTCTATGAGACTGCTATCACCCTGATAGTAAATGAAAACAAAGATTTTACAGAAAAATTAGAGACCACTATTTTTGGTAGATATAGATGCAAAAATTCTCAACAAAACAGCAACCCAAATCCAACAATACATAAAACAATCATATACCATGACCAAACTGGATTCATTCCAGGGACACAGGGATGCTTCAACATACCCAAAGCAGTAAATGTGATATACCACATTAACAAAAGGAAAGACAAAAACCAAATGACCATCTCGAAGAGCATTTGACGAAATTCAAGATCCATTCATGATAAAAACCTCTCATCAAAGTGGAAACAGAAGAAACATATCTCAACTTAATAAAGGCCATTTATGACAAACCACAAGACAAGTATGCCTATTCTTGTCACTTCTATTCAACATAGTATTGAAAGTCCTAGTCACAGCAATCAGACAAGCAAAAGGAATAAAATATACCTAAACTGTAAGAGAGGAGGGAAAATTATCACTATTTGCAGATCACAAGATACTCTATAAAGAACCCTAAAATCTCCACACTAAACTATTAAAACTAATAAATGAATTCAGCAAGGTAGCAGGATACAAAATTAATATAAAAAATCTATTGTGTTTCTTTACATTCATAATGAAATATTAGAAAGAGGAAGTAAAAAAAAACCTCATTCAGGATCATGTCCAAAAAAATTACCTACGAATGAACTTAACCAAGGAGGTAAAAGACCTATATGCTGAAAACTATAAAATATTTATAAAGGAAACTGAAGACAATTCAAAGAAATGAAAAGAAATCTAGTGTTCTTGGATGGAAAAATCAATATTGTTAAAATGCCCATACTAACCAATGCAATCTACAGATTTGGTGCAATTCCTATCAAAATACCCAGGACAGTTTTCACAGAACTAGAACAAATAGTCATTACATGCAACCACAAAAAGCCCAGAACTGTCAAAGCAATCTTGAGAATAAAGAACAAAGCTGGAGTCATAACCCTTCCAAGACTTCATACCATCCTACAAAGCTGCAGTGATCAAAACAGCATACTTTTTGGTACAAAAACAGACATATAGATTAACGGAACAGAATAAAAGGTCCAGAAATAAATCCATGCAACTATGGTCAATCAATCTATGACAAAGAAGGCAAGAATATATAATGGGAGAAAGAGAGTATTTTCAACAATTGGTGTAGTGAAAGCTGGACACTTCATGTAAATCAATGAAATTAGAACATTCTCTCACATCAGAAACAAAAATAAACTCAAAATGAGTTAAAGACCTAGATGGCATCATAAAACTCCTAGAAGAGAACATGGGGAAAGCATTCTCTGACATAAATCAGAGCAATGTTTTCTTAGATTATTCTCTCAAGGCAAAAGAAATAAAAACCAAAATAAACAAATGGGACCTAATCAAACTTAAAAGCTTTTGCACAGCAAAGGAAACTATCAACAAAATGAAAAGATAACCTATAGCATGGGAAAAAATACATGCAAACAATGAGACTAACAATAAGTTGATATCCAAAATAAACAAACAACTCATACAACTCAATATTGGAAGAATAAACCCAATCAGAAAATGGGCAGAAGATTTAAACAGACATTTCTTCAAAGAAGTCATACAAGTGGGCAACAGGCACATCAAAAGATGCTCAATATCACTAATCATCAGAGAAAAGCAAATCCAAACCACAGTGAGATATCACCTCACACCAGTCAGAATGACTATCATCAAAATGTCTGCAAATGACAAATGCTGGAGAGGGTATGGGAAAAAAGAGACCCTTACTACATTGTTGGTGGGAATGTAAATTGGTGGAGTCACTGTGGAAAACAGAATGTAGGTTCCTTCCAGCATTCCCACTTCTGGGTATATATCTGGAAGAAATGAAAACTCTAATTCAAAAAGATACATGCATCCCAATGTTCATAGCCTCACTATGATAGCCAAGACATGGAAAGAACCCAAGTGTCCAGCAACAGACAACTGGCTTAAGAGGATATGGCATGTATAGGCCATAGAAAGGAATAAAACATTGCCATTTTCAGCAGCAGGAGATGGACCTTATGCTTGGTGAAATAAATCAGAAAAAGATAAATACTATATAATATCACTTATATGTGGAATCTAAAAAATAATACAAATGAAAAATGTTAGTCGCTCAGTCGTGTCTGACTCTTTGCAACCCCATGGACTGTATCCCACCAAACTTCTCTGTCCATGGGATTTCCCAGACAAGAATACTGGAATGAGTAGCTATTTCCTTCTGCAGGGGATCTTCCCTACCCAGGGATCAGACCTGTGTTGCCTGCGTTGCAGGCAGATTCTTTACCATCTCAGCCACCAGGGAAGCCCACATAAGCGTCTTTGTTTGTTTTAAATATAGATTCATTTGTATTGAATCTATATACAGACTTGCAGGTGTAGAAAACAATGTTTATGGTTATCAAAGGGTAGAAGAAAGGGAGAAGGACAAATTAGGAGTATGGAACTAACAGACACAAATTACCATACATTAAATAGATAGTCAACAAGGATTTACTGTACAGCACAGAGAATTATACCCCTAATATCTAGTAATAACTTTTAACAGAAAAAAATCTACAAACCCCCCCCAAACCGAAGAATCACTATGCTACACCTAAAACTAATACAATATTGTATATCAACAGTATTTCAGTGAAGAAAAAAAGTCAGTTTCATGTAGACCACAGTTTTTTATCCATTCACCCAGTCTCTGTCTTTTAATTAATTATGTATATCATGATGTTTATGGATATAGTTGGATAATATCTACTATGCTTACTGTTTTCTATTTGTTGCTCTTGGTCTTTGTTCCTATTTTTATCTTCTACTCTTTTTCTATCTTTTATGGTTTTGATAGAGCATTTAACATGATTTCATTTTCTCTATTAGTTTCTCTTTTTTTGCTTAGTGGTTGCCCTAGAATTTGTAATGTACTTTACAACTAATCTTAGTCCATAGTCAATACTTCATAGGTAGTACCTGCTTCATAAGTAGTATGAGTACTTTATGCTGATAAAATAATTAATTCCTCCATAGCATCCCCTCCCTTGTATCACATATCATTGCTATCATTCATTTTACTTATATAGATAAATGTATATTATTACATTGTTACTATTATTTTTGTGCATTAACTTTTAAAAAATACATTTTCCAGCTTTATTTAGACATGACTGACACATAACATTGTGTAAGGTTAAGGTGTGCAAAGTACTGATTTTATGTATGTTTATGTTGCAATATAGGGCTTCCCCAGTGGTTCAGCAGTAAAGAATCTGCCAGTCCATGGGGTCGCTAAGAGTCAGGCACGACTGAGCATCTTCACTTTCACTTTTCACTTTCCTGCATTGGAGAAGGAAATGGCAACCCACTCCAGTGTTCTTGCCTGGAGAATCCCAGGGACGGTGGAGCCTGGTGGGCTGTCGTCTATGGGGTTGCACAGAGTCGGACACGACTGAATTGACTTAGCAGTAGCAGCAATGCAAGACATGCAGGAGACATAGGTTCCATCCCTGGGTCGGGAAGATCCCCTGGAGAAGGAAATGGCAACCCACTCCAGTCTGCTTGCCTGGAAAATCCCATGGACAGAGGAGACTGGAGGGCTATAGTCCATAGGGTTGCAAAGAGTTAGACATGACTGAAGCAACTGAATATACACACACATGTTGCAATATGTGTTGCAATTACCACAGTAAGTCTAGTTAACATATCTATCATGGTTACAATTTGGAGTGTTAGTGAGAACTTAAGAAATCTCCTCTTGGGAGTTCCCTGGTGGTCCAGTGGTTAAGACTCAGCACTCCCAATGCAGGGGCCCTGGGTTCAGTCCTTATTCAGGGAATTATATCTCACATGCTGCAACTAGGAGTTTGCATGCCACAACTAAGACCCAATGCAGCCAAATAAATAAGTAAATGTTTTTTAAAAATTTCCTCTCTAGCAACTTTCAAACATAAATGCAGTATTGTTGGCTATATTCACCATGCTGTACATCATATCCCCAGGATTTATTCATCTTCTTGCTGGAAGTTTGTACTCTTTTAACAATCTTCACCCATTTGTCCCACCCCACCCCTCGTGATCACCAATTTGTTTTTCTATTGGGTTTCTTTGCTTTTTTTTCCCCCTTCTTTTTATATTCCACATATAAGTGATATCATATACTGTTTATGATGTCATAATGACAGAATTACTTTTTATGGAAAGGAATGATATTCCTGTGTATGTATCACATTTGCTTTTTTTATCCATCAGTGAACAATTAGGGTATTTTCATGTTTTAGCTATTGTAAATAATGCTGCAATGAATACAGAGGTGCAGAAATCATTTTGAAATAGTGATTTCATTTCCTTCAGATACATACTCTGGAGTGGAATTGATGAATCATATGGTAGTTCTAGAATCAAGATTGTTGGGAGAAACATCAATAACCTCAGATATGCAGACAACACCATCCTTATGACAGAAAGCGAAGAGGAACTAAAGAGCCTCTTGATGAAGGTGAAAGAGGAGAGTGAAAAAGCTGGCTTAAAGCTCAATGTTCACAAAATGAAGAACATGGCATCCAGTCCCATCACTTCATGGCAAACAGATGGGGAAACAATGGAAACAATGTCACTACAGACTTTATTTTCTTGGGCTCTAAAATCACTACAGATGGTGAGTGTAGCCATGAAATTAAAAGATGCTTGCTCCTTGGAAGGAAAGCTATGGCAAACCTAGGCAGCGTATTAAAAAAGCAGAGACATTACTTTGCCGACAAAGGTCCTAATAGTCAAAGCTATGGTTTTTCCAGTAATCATTACAGATGTGAGAATTGGATCGTAAAGAAGGCTGAGTACTGAAGAATTGATGCTTTTGAACTGTGGTGTTCGAGAAGACTCTTGAGCATCCCTTGGACTGCAAGAGATCAAAAAAGTCAACTAAAGGAAATCAGTCCTGAATATTCATTGGAAGGACTGATGCTGAAGCTGAAACTCCAATAATTTGGCCACCTTATGTGAAGAGCTGACTGATTAGAAAAGACCTTGATGCTTGGAAAGATTGAAGGCAGGAGGAGAAGGAGATGAGAGGATGTGATAGAGGATGGGATGGTTGGATGGCATCACTGATTCAATGGACATGGGTTTGAATAAGCTCTGGGAGATGGTGAAGGACAGAGAAGCCTGGCGTACTGTAGTCCATGGAGTCACAAAGAGTTGGATATGACTGAGCACTGAATAGTAGCAACAACAACAATGGTAGTTCTATTTTTAATTTTTGAGAAATTTCCATACTGTTTACCATGGTTGCTGAGGCAATCGACATTTCCAACAGCAGTGTACAAAGATTCACTTTTCTCCACATCCTTGCCAGAAATTCTCTTTGATTTTTGACACTTTTATTATATTTTGGAGAGTATCTCTTTGAGTTTGTTTGAAGAGCCTACGAGCTTCATGAACTTGGATGTCAAGTCTCCTCACAGCATTATTTCTTTAAATAAGTGTTCCACCCTTTTTCCCCTTTCTCCACTTTCCAGGACTCTTAATAATTTGCAGATTTTACTTTTTGGTGGGAACCCAGCCTCCAGGCCCTCTCCCTCTCCTAGAGGATAGGGCTGGGCAGAAACTTTTAACTTCTAATCAGGACTTGGTGTTTCTGGTGACCAGCTCCCACCCTCAAACTATCCAGGAGCCCACCAAGGGTCACTTAACTAGAACAGAAGACCCTCCTATCATTCATGAATTACAAGGGATTTAGAAGTTCGGTGTCAATGACAAGAGTCAAAGACCAAATATTAGAAGAAAAATGCTTTTAATAATCTTATCACTTGGGAAGTTATAAGAGTTTTGGGAGCTTGATGCTAGGAACTAGGGTCAGAGACCAATATATATTTTTTCAATAATTTCACATCACAGTTGACCCTTGAATAACATAGGTTTGAACCATGTTAAGTCTACTTATATGCCATTCCCCCCCATAAATATGTGCCGCAGTACCTCACAATTCACAGTTGGTTGAATCCATGCATAAGGAGGGCCAAATGTAAAGTTCTATGCAGATTTTTGACTGCACAAGGAGTCAGCACCCAAATCTTTGTGTTGTTCAAGAATCAACTGTAGTTGTCTTACAGCTCTTGGTATTCTATTCTGGTTTTTTGTTTGTTTTTTTCTGGTTTGTTTTTTCTCTTTGCTTTTCAGTTTTGGAAGTTTCTATTGTAATATCCTCAAGGTCAACTTTTCTTTCCTTGGTTGTGTCTTCATCTCTATTACAGTGCTTTTGACCTCTGGTCCTTTTTTTTTGATTCTTTCCTAGAATTTCTATTTTTCTGCTTAAATTGCCCATCTGTTCTTCCACATTATTACTTTATGCTAGAGCCTTTATCATACTAATCAGAGTCGTTTTAAATTCCTGGACAGATAATTCTAATATCCTTGCTGCAAATGAGTCTGGTTCTGATGCTTGCTGTTTTTTCAAACTGTCTTTTGCCCTTTAGAATGATTTACAATTTTTTTCTTGATTCAATCTATGCTATATGTTTGTGTCCCTCCAAATGCAAATTTTTCCTTCCAAATGTTGAAACCATTGTGTTTGTATTTGGAGGTAGAGCCTTTGATTAGATTGTGAGGGTGGAGCCCTTACAAATGGCACTAGTGCCCGTATGTGCATGCATGCTCAGTCACTTCAGCTGTTTCTCATTCTTTGTGACCCTATGAACTGTAGCCCACCAGGCTCCTCTTTCCATGGGATTTACCAGGCAAGAATGCTGGAGTTGGTTGCCATGCCCTCCTCCAGGGGATCATCCTGATCCCGGGATCGAACCTACATCTCCTGCAGCTTCTGCACTGCAGGCAGATTCTTTACCACTGAGCCACTGGGGAAACCCCTAGCACCTGTATCAGAGACCCCAAAGAGCTCTCTTGACCCTTTTTCCACATGAGGACACAGCCAGAAGATGATTGGTTGTCTGTAAACCAGGAAGTGGGCTCTCACCAGGTACTGAATCTGTTAGCACCTTGATCTTGGGCTTTTCAGCCCCCAGAACACTAAGAAATGAATTTCTGTTGTTTATAAGCCAGCCAGTCTATGGTATTTTTGTAATAGTAGTCCAAATGGACTAAGACAAACTAGGTTAAAGTAACTGCTTTAACAGATCTTTAATAATATGGTGGTGAGTTATGGGGAGAAGGGGAGTGTTCTGTAGTACTAATGATTAGTCTCAGTCTTCAGTGTGTGTATGCTTCTGAACGGTGAACGTCACAAGTTCTTCTCAGCTCTCTAATTTCTTCCCAGATGGGGCATTATGGCTACAGTGGGCTGGAGTTGGGTATTCCCTTCACCCAGGTGAGTTAGACTCCCAAACTCCAATAGTCTATGCTCCGCCAAAATAATTTCTCTTCATGGTAGGTTCTGTTAAGAATAGAATGATCTGGCATAGTTCAAAATGACTTCTTTTCCTGCTCCTAGTGGAAACATTAAGGTATTTTCCCCCTGTAGCCTCTCTGAAAACCTGGTAGGGCTCCTAGAGTTAAAGCTCATCAAAGTATTAAGACCTGCTCTGTGACCAGGTCCCCTTGGAGTTTTAAACAATCAGAATTATCCACACTGAGCTTTCAGAAATTCATCAGTGATGGTTTTGGTTTTCCTACCCTGGCCATGGTTCCCATTGAGGCTTCTGTGAGAGAGTTTCTGCTCCAGTAAGTTGTGATCTTTGTATTTGTCTACATCTCTCTTTAATTTGGGGAACAGTGGTTTGTTCTGTGACCTCACTTTAACAGATCTACAAAGAATTTTTGATTTTTTTTTTGTTTTGTTCTTCTTTTTACTTATTGTCAAGGTGGAATGGCGACTTCCAAACTCTTTATATGTTAGACTGGAAACCAGAAGTTTCATGATATCATTTTAATGATGAAAAAAAGTGACAAAGTAACAAAGAATTGTTGAATAAAAAATGAAATAGTTTATGAGGAAACCAAAATTGAAAAAGTCACATGTACCCCAATGTTCACTGCAACACTATTTACAATAGCTAGAACATGGAAGCAATATAGATGTACATCGACAGATGAATGGATAAAGAAGCTGTGGTACATATACACAATGGAATATCACTCAGCCGTAAAAGAACACATTTGTCAGTTCTGATGAGGTGGATGAACCTAGAGCCTGTTATACAGAGTGAAGTCAGTCAGAAAGAGAAAGATAAATATCGTATACTTACAGATTTCCATGGAATCTAGAAAGATGGTACTGACGAAATTACTTGAAAGGTAGCAATGGAAAAACAGACATAGAGAAAAGACTTATAGAAACAGGGAGAGGAGAAGAGAGGGTGAGATATATGGAGAAAATAACATGGAAGCTTACATTGCCATATGTAAAATAGGTAGCCAATGGGAATTTGCTGTATGTCTCAGAAAATTCAAACAGGGGGTCTCTATCAACATAGAGGGGTGGGATGGGGAGGGAGATGGAGGGCAGGTTCAAAAGGGAGGCTGATTCATGTTGATGGTTGACAGAAAACAACAAAATTCTGTAAAGCAGTTATCCTTAAATTTAAAAATAAATAAATATTTTGAGATAAAATAAAATAGTTTATTTTTTAATAAAATAGTTTAAAATCCAAATATTATCCCTCTGAACACTTCAAATATTGTCAGCATTTGATTTAAATATTATTCCCCTGTAAGAAAAAATAGTTTGTCAATGCTTCCCTCTAATTGAGCATAGAGATACTCAGCTTGAGATATGGGCAAATTTCTTGCTGGTGGAATACAGGTTCTGAGTCTAGCTCAGTGATTATTACTCAATCTACCTTGGGTCTAGCCCTCTGGACATATTTCTGAGTCCTACAGAGAGAAAACTTAAATGGCTTGGAGTAAAAACTGAAAGAGCTGTTTTACTAAAATCTTTAATCCATTGGGTCCCAAACATCTTTGACACTGCACTCAGAGTAAGTTAGGAATCTGAGGGGACCATCTGCCCATCTCTGCCATGGACAACAATGCAGCTTGGGCACCTTGAGAGCTAAGGGTATTTATCTATGGAAAACCGCTGTGCCTGGCAAAGCTGTAGGAGAGACTATGAAATGCAGAGGAACAGCATGTGATGGTGTTAAGTTCACACCAGTGCTCAGTATGGTAGCAATAGTCATCAGCAAAGAATTGCTTTGTTAGTAAGAACAGTAGGAGGGTTTTTTTCTTTTTTTGTTTGTAGTTTATGATAGGAGTTTAGAACAAATGAGACATCCTAGAAATACTTACTGGGTACTTTGCAAGGAACCAGAGACTCTACATCATCACTAGGCAGAAACTAGGAAGTAAAATTTGAACCTTAAAAAAATGTGGCAATGTGACATAATTTGTGATGTCAAGTGAAATTTGGCTATACTATATTAATATCTACTCAGGTAAGCTGCAATCCATGGGGTCATGAAGAGTCAGACACGACTGAGCGACTTCATTTTCACTTTTCACTTTCATGCATTGGAGAAGGAAATGGCAACCCACTCCAGTGTTCTTGCCTGGAGAATCCCAGGGACGGGGGAGCCTGGTGGGCTGCCATCTATGGGGTTGCACAGAGTCGGACACGACTGAAGTGAGTTAGCAGCAGCAGCAGCAGCAGTATCTTGACATGTAAACTCTTTCTACCCTTGTTACTATTAGCAAGAAGTAGCAGATTTTTTTCCCATAGACCAAGTTGTTATACATGTGTGAATGATGCAAATAAGTAAAAGAACCTCTGCTAAAATGACATATAATCAGCTGATAAGGGCATAAAGTAAAACTCATGTTGACTTATGATAGTGTCAAAGGGGTAAAGCATGCCAATATTTATTACACATAAGTTACAATATGCTACTTTCAAAATGAGTTTTGTATTAGATGTATTTTAAAAAAAGGACTCATCCTAGTTTCTTTTAAGGAAATTGAAGAATAACTCATTCACTCCCAAACACATTCGAAAATAAATGCAATTCTAAATTAAAGCCTACCAACATTAACACCATTCCTTCCAAATTAAAACACACAAAGGAAATTTTAATAGCATCCAACAGAAAAAGTTCTCATTACAGAACCTATAAGAAAGAGTTTCTGTGTTATAGAGGAATAAGGAAATGAGATGTTAATTGACTACAAAATGCTACTTTGCCATATTGTCTCCTGAGGAAGATATTGAATAGATGCTTTTCCTTAAGTAGAGATCAAGTAATTTCAAATTTTAATATCTTATTGTCTTAGTCCTAACTCTTAACATTTCCTGAAGATTCTGAAATATCTAGTACTAAAGAGAAGACACTAAAATTTATATTGCTCCAAGAAAGAAATGAGCATTCAGTTCAGTTCAATTCAGTCGCTCAGTCATGTCCGACTCTTTGCGACCCCATGAATCACAGCACGCCAGGCCTCCTTGTCCATCACCAACTTCCGGAGTTTACACAAACTCATGTCCATCGACTTGGTGATGCCATCCAGCCATCTCATCCTCTGTTTTCCTCTTCTCCTCCTGTCCCCAATCCCTCCCAGCATCAGGGTCTTTTCCAATGGGTCAAATCTTTGCATGAGGTGGCCAAAGTATTGGAGTTTCAGCCTCAGCATCAGTCCTTCCAGTGAACACCCAGGAGCAACCCCAAGTCCAAGGAGAGGCGACTGCATGGGCACAAGAGGGCTGAGAGGAGCTATTCCATGTTCAAGGTCAGAAGGGGTGACCCTGTCCAAGGTAAGGAGCAGCGGCTGCACTTTGCTGGAGCAGCCGTGAAGAGATACCGCATGTCCAAGGTAAGAGAAACCCAAGTAAGATGGTAGGTGTTGAGAGAGGGCATCAGAGGGCAGACACACTGAAACCATAATCACAGAAACTAGCCAATCTGATCACATGGACTACAGCCTTGTCTAACTCAATGAAACTCAGCCATGCCGTGTGGGGTCACCCAAGACAGACGGGTCATGGTGGAGAGGTCTGACAGAATGTGGTCCACTGGAGAAGAGAATGGCAAACCACTTCAATATTCTTGCCTTGAGAACCCCATAAACAGTACGAAAAGGCAAAATGATAGGATACTGAAAGAGGAACCCCCCAGGTCAGTAAGTGCCCAATATGCTACTGGAGATCAGTGGAGAAATAACTCCAGAAAGAATGAAGGGATGGAACCAAAGCAAAAACAATACCTTGTTGTGGATGTGACTGGTGATAGAAGCAAGGTCTGATGCTGTAAAGAGCAATATTGCATAGGAACCTGGAATGTTAGGTCCATGAATCAAAGCAAATTGGAAGTGGTCAAACAGGAGATGGCAAGAGTGAATGTCAACATTCTAGCAATCAGCAAACTAAAATGGACTGGAATGGGTGAATTTAAATGAGCATTGTTTCCTTTTAAATTGTGATAAAAATAAGTCTTGAGCTTTCTTGCTCGCTTGAGAAATCTGTCATTCTGAGAAGTTTGACTAATTTGAAAGCAGGAACATTAATTATGTGACAACCCTGAATTGTCCTTTAAGCTGAAGAAATTCTTACAGTCCTTTAGAACAATCCTTTGTAAGATGTTTTTTTTCCCCTCAGATTTACTCAATTTCCCCAGAGACATCAGAATAAGTATGTGTTGTGCTGTGCTAAGTCACTTCAGTTGTCTCTGACTCTGCAATCCTGTGGACTGTAGCCTACCAGTCTCCTCTATCCATGGGATTTCCCATGCAAGAATGCTGGAGAGGATTGCCATGCCCTTCTTCAAGGGATCTTCTGAAAATAGATACAATCAACTGATTTTTGACAAAGATATAAAGGCAGCTCAATGGAGAAAGAAAAATCTTTTCAACAAATATTGCTGGAACAATTAAACATCTGTATGCAAAAAAAAAAAAAAAAAGAACATAGACATAGATCTTACACCCTGCACAAAAATTAGCTTAAAGTGGATTCTAGACCTGAATACTAAAATGCAAAACTGTAAAATTTCTAGAAGAAAACATGTGAGACAATATACATGATTTTGAGTTTGGTGATGGGGTTTTTGATACAACACAGAAAGCATGATCCATGAAAGAAAAAAGATGAACTTGGGCTTCATTAAAATTCATTTTTTGCCCTGAAAAAAGACTGTTAAAGAATGAAAGGACAAATCATTTTCTTGGAAAATATACTTGCAAATCACATATCCAATAGAGGACTTGTAGTCAAAATATAAAAAGAACAATAAAATTCAACAATAAGAAAAGCAATTTAAAAACAAGGCTTAAGAGAGTATCAGTGAAATGACAAGACAACCCCAAAAGTCCATCCCTTAACAAAAGCAATGAATAAGCTGGCAAAAACTATCAGAGTAAACTTCTGGGGGAATATGGAAGCTAAACAAAAGCTCACAGCAAATAGAACAACCCTATATATATATAGTATATATATAAGTTTAGTGAAAAGATAAAGTAATGAGGGTGAGGCCCTGATCTGACAGAGATGCCACAGATTTCTCTTAAGGCATGTATGCATTAAAAAAAAAAAAGCCATGCAAGGACATAAGGAAGAAGGTGACATCTGCAAGCTGAGAAGGGAAGCCTCACCAGAAACCAACCCTGCCTGACACTTCTATCTTGTACTTCCAGCCTCCACAACTGTAAGAAAAATTAGTTTCTATTGTTTAAGCCACCTCATCTGTGGTATTTTGTTATGGTAGCCCTAGCAATCTAAAATGACCAAGAATTTTGTACCCAGCAAAACTATCCTTCAGGGATAAAGAAATTAAGACATTCCTGGATAAACACAGAGAGTTAATAAACCTCTGTAAAAATGCTGGGCTTCTGTAAAAAGCTGAAGAGGATACATTCAATTAGAACACTGACTTTTTTTCAGTTTGATTTTGAGGTTATGCTATTCAGTATCAACATCAAATAATGACATTTGCATCACAGATTCAGTTCTAAAATTTAAGAAACAACACTACCTCATAAAACACCATTAACTCAGCTTTATGAGGGACTTTTTTCATTTGATACTTGACCAGAGTATATTTTTAAAGTTCAGATTGGCTTTCTAGTGCCCTAAGCCCTAAATGATTCATAACTTTCTTTACTTTAGGCCTTATAGAATTTTCTGCCTCCTTGGCAGACTTTCTGAAAACTAAAGCCACTTACTATTTAAACAATTTTTAGTTGTTAAGCTGATACTTTTAAAATTCTTTTTCTTTTTTTCTCTCATTCTTTGCAAAAAATATACTTCCTAGTATTGAATGTGTATCAGGTGACTTAAACAAGCAGGGTTAGTTTTTAAAATTTTTTTAAAATAATAATTTAATTTTTTCTAATTAAATGTATCCTCTTCAGCTTTTTATAAAAGCTATGGCTGCATACTCAGCAACCTATTTGTGAAAGGATTTATTATGATCAGAAGTTGTGGCTAAAAAATAATCATCCAGTGGATGGAGAAAATGTGACAATTCATAGAATGGAATACAATCTGCCATTAAAAATAGACAGAGCTACTGACATACATATTCTGAATGAATTTCAAAATCACTATGAGAAATGAAAGAAGCCAGACACAAAAGAATACCATAGGACTCCAATTATAGAAACCTCTAGGAAGAACAAATCATACTGAAGTGACAAAAACCCATCAGTAGTTGCCTTGGCTGGAAAAAGTAGAGGAGAAACTATACAAGTTACAAGCTTTTGTAGCTATATCTTAAAAAAAATATTTTATTTATTTATTTGGCTGTTTCAGGTTTTAGCTGCAGTGTGTGGGATCTGGTTCCCTGACCAGGAATTGAACCAGGGACTCTTGCATTGGGAGTATGGAGCCCTGGCTACTGGACCATCAGTAAAGTCTCTTGTACCTATATCTTGATATTTATTTACATTGCTGTATTTATATATTAAGACTTTTCAAACTTCACACAATATACCTCAATAACATTTATTTTATTTTTAAATTTTTATTTTTACTTTATTTTACTTTACAATACTGTATTGGTTTTGCCATACATTGACATGAATCCACCACGGGTGTACATGAGTTCCCAAACATGAACCCCCCTCCCACCTCCCACCCCGTATCATCTCTCTGGATCATCCCCGTGCACCAGCCCCAAGCACCCTGTATCCTGCGTTGGACATAGACTGGCGAATCGTTTCTTACATGATAGTATACATGTTTCAATGCCATTCTCCCAAAACATCCCACCCTCCCCCTCTCCCTCAGAGTCCAAAAGTCCACTCTGCACATCTGTGTCTCTTTTGCTGTCTTGCATACAGGGTCATCATTACCATCTTTCTAAATTCCATATATATGCATTAGTATACTGTATTGGTGTTTTTCTTTCTGGCTTACTTCACTCTGTATAATAGGCTCCAGTTTCATCCATCTCATCAGAACTGATTCAAATGTATTCTTTTTAATGGCTGAGTAATACTCCATTGTGTATATGTACCACAGCTTTCTTATCCATTCATCTGCTGATGGACATCTAGGTTGTTTCCATGTCCTGGCTATTATAAACAGTGCTGCGATGAATATTGGGGTACATGTGTGTCTTTCTATTCTGGTTTCCTCGGTGTGTATGCCCAGCAGTGGGATTGCTGGGTCATAAGGTAGTTCTATTTGCAATTTTTTAAGGAATCTCCACACTGTTCTCCATAGTGGCTGTACTAGTTTGCATTCCCACCAACAGTGTAGGAGGGTTCCCTTTTCTCCACACCCTCTCCAGCATTTATTGCTTGCAGATTTTTGGATCGCAGCCATTCTGACTGGTGTGAAGTGGTACCTCATTGTGGTCTTGATTTGCATTTCTCTAATAATGAGTGATGTTGAGCATCTTTTCATGTGTTTGTTAGCCATCTGTATGTCTTCTTTGGAGAAATGTCTATTTAGTTCTTTGGCCCATTTTTTGATTGGGTCATTTATTTTTCTGGACTTGAGTTGTATAAGTTGCTTGTATATTTTTGAGATTAGTTGTTTGTCAGTTGCTTCATTTGTTATTATTTTCTCCCATTCAGAAGGCTGTCTTTTCACCTTGCTTATAGTTTCCTTTGTTGTGCAGAAGCTTTTAATTTTAATTAGATCCCATTTGTTTATTTTTGCCTTTATTTCCAGAATTCTGGGAGGTGGATCATAGAGGATCCTGCTGTGATTTATGTCAGAGAACGTTTTGCCTATGTTCTCCTCTAGGAGTTTTATAGTTTCTGGTCTTACATTTAGATCTTTAATCCATTTTGAGTTTATTTTTGTGTGTGGTGTTAGAAAGTGATCTATTTTCATTCTTTCACAAGTGGTTGACCAGTTTTCCCAGCACCACTTGTTAAAGAGATTATCTTTACTCCATTGTATATTCTTGCCTCCTTTGTCAAAGATAAAGTGTCCATAAATTTCAGTCTAATCATAAGAAAAACATCAGATAAACCCCAAATTAAGGTGTATTCTACAAAACACCTGACCAATACTTTTCAAAGCTGTATAGGTCATTAAAAGCAAGGAAAGTTGAGCCTGAGAAGCCATGATGCCTAAATGTAGTATGATATCCCACATGGGTCCTAGAACAAAAAAGGGCCATTAGGTAAAAAATAAGGAAATCAGGATAGAATATGGATTTTAGTTGACAATAGTGTATCAGTATTGGTTTACTAGTTGTGACAAATGTACCATACTAATGTAAGATGTTAACAAAAGGGAAAGATGTGTGGGAAGTATGTGGAAATTCTTATTCTACTTTTGCAACTGTCCTATAAGCTTAAAGTCTTCTAAAATGAAAAGTTTATTTTCCAAAAAAGATATAGAACTTACTTATCACATAAGGATATATTAGTGAGTGATAAAGGTAGATGAGTTCTCCCATCTGTCTCTTTGTAAACCTCTGCATCAGTAGCACAAATGAGACTGTGCCCACCAAGTTAGAGAATACAGAGGTGGTATGCTCTGGATTTAGAGCCCTGCCCTAATCAGTCACAATAGACTTTGTTATTAATAACTCTTACTGAAGATAAACATGAAACAGCTGTGATGAGAAACACTCAGACAAAGACATTCACATGACATGTAGATATAGCTGGTCAACTCTGCTTTATTTTCTCTGCAGCCATATCTCATAAAACTCTTCCCTTAATTGCTACATTTAGCCATATCGGATTTTTGTAGTTCCTCATAGATATAGTACCCTCTCTTGGAGAAGGCAATGGCACCCCACTCCAGTGTTCTTGCCTGGAGAATCCCAGAGACGGGGGAGCCTGGTGGGCTGCCGTCTATGGGGTTGCACAGAGTCGGACACGACTGAAGCAACTTAGCAGCAGCAGCAGCTCAGTTCTAGGTCTTTTCCTTCCACTTGCAATTCTTTTTAAGTTCCAGCCTCCATCTTTGCCCTTTTGGCCAGTTAATTCTACTTCATCCTTCCATGGCAATGCTGACTTTCTAGGGAGGCCTTCTCTGGCATCCTAGACAGCACACTTCTGCTTTTGTGGCATGCACCCTACTTGCAATTACTTGTTAAATCTGACTTCCCCCACTAGATTATAAGTTGCCTAAGGACAGGGTTGCACATGAAGTCAAGTTCATGTGTCCAGGCAGTTTGAGGCCAAACAAAAACATCAGAGCTTGGAGCAGAGAAAGGTTTATGGTAAAGGCTATGAAAGGAGAACAGGTGACTTGTACTTAAGAGCAGAACTCCCTGATGGACTTACCAGGACTGTTGTGAAGATTAAATGAAGTAACCCTTAGAATGCTTAGAACAGTACTTGTTCACAGCAAGTGCAGAAATAAATAGTAGCCATTATTATAATTATTATTGTTACCAGATTTAAAAAGTTTTCCTTTGTTTTGCTTTCTTATTCAGAAACACAAATAATAGCTATTTTGTATCTTCTGTGTCTATCATGTATAGTATTAGTTGCTCAGTCATGTCCAACTGTTTGCAACTGCATGGACTATAGCCCACCAGGCTCCTTTTTCCATGGAATTCTCCAGGCAAGAGTACTGAAGTGGGTTGCCATTCCCTTCTCCAGGGGATCATCCCAACTCAGGATCAAACCTGGGTCTCCCACATTGCAGGCAGATTCTTTACCATCTGAGCCACCAGGGAAGCCTTATCATGTATAACATGTTCACAAAAACTATCTTTGTAGTTCATCCCATTTTATTTCTTCATACATACTATCCCCCAGAACTGTGCTTAAATTTTGTTTATTCTATTTTTATTGCTTCTAATATGGCTTTTTATCTCTGTGACATTCTTATTTTTCTGTTTCCTTTCCTAATCTTTCTTGACCCACATTTTTTAGTCTCCTCTACTGGCTTATAAGCTCTTTGATTGTTGTATTTCTTTTCTCAGTTCTTTTACTGTTAGGTCATGGTTTTAATTTCTTTGAAATTATTTCCTTAACCTTTAAAAGAGTTTGTATCCCTGGAAGTTTCTGGCTTTATTTTTTAGATGCATGCTTCTGTCTCTCTTTGTACTACTCTTTCTGTCTCTCTCTTATTTCTCCTTTTAGCTTTCCTTCCTTTCGTCCCTCTTTCTTTTCCCTCCTTTTCTCTCTCTCTCCCTCTCCTTCACTTCTTCCTGCCTGCCTCTCTATCACTCATGTTTGCTGAATGATATAGGAGAGATGGTGAGAGGGAGCAGGGTAAAATGCAAAGGGATGAGGCAGGGCAGCCCAGCAGCCTCTCCTAGATAGGATTGTTAGATGCACCAAATAGATACACAGGATGCTCCATTAGATTTGTATTTTAGATATACGAGAAATAGTTTCTTTTCCAAACCTTTTTTTAAAAATTATTTATTTATTTGGTTGTCCTGGGTCTTAGTTGCAAACTTTTAGTTGTGGCATGTGGGATCTAGTTCCCTGACCAGGGATCGAACATGGGAAACTGAGCCCCTTGCATTGGGAGTGTGAATTCTTAACCACTGGACCACCAGGGAAATTCCCAGATATACAATAAATAGTTTCTTGACATAAGAATTCATGAATATTGCATACTATATTTTATCTGACAATCATCATCCTTGACTTGCTTTTGCTGGTGTCCTCTCTCTAAATCTAATATTTCCTTTCCCCTGGGAAACCATTTCTGGTTTTTCAGAGACTGGTGGGCCTTCATCCCACCACATTTCCCTGGGGAATATAAGTCAGGTGGCTTTGACGTAGGTTTTAGAAATAGCATGGTCTCTTTCTGCATCACTGTCGTTCTTTGTTGTAGAATTGGTTCTCTGCAGGATAGCATCTGTTCACATGAATGACTGACACCACTAGATTTTACCATCTTCCTCATAACCAGTCCTCTCTTTCGGTAGACCTGTCCCTGACCCCATAGATGGTGTCTCTGTGGCTCTGCTCTGCAACATAAGGTGGTGGCAAATATGTGTATGGGTCCTCTAGCTCACTTACCTAAGTTCTTTTCCTCCACAAGCCCAGCAGTCACCCAATGGCCACTTCTTAGGCCTTCTTGCAGAAGAGGGTGTGGGTGGGAGAATTCAGCTCTTCTAGATGACTCAGAAGCACACAACACAGCACAGAAGAGGAAAGACAATTAGCTTCAGAGGCATAGAAAAGAAATTTTGCCCTGACATTTGGGGAGTTTGTCCTGGCTCATCTTAGTCAATATATCCTTTGTCAAGATGGTCCACTTTGTCTACATTTCATGACTGTTTTTCTTTATATTTGATAATATTATCAGTTTTGTATCCAATAAAACAGATCTTGTGTATGTAGAGGTTCTGTTCTAGTGTTTCTCTGAGTGTAGTTTGTTTCATTTAGCTTGTACTTATGTATTTCAAAACTTTTAAACCTGGAAAACTAAGAACCATTTAATGCTGAGTGTAGGTTTATCTAGCTTGAGAACAAACTGGCCAGACAGCTATACAATAAGAATTGTAGAATACAAAAAATATAATATAATGGCTAATTCATGTTGATATATGGCAGAAATCAAACCAATATTATAAAGCAATCATCCTTCAATTAAAAAGAAAAAAAATACAACATATACTTGTAGCTTATTTTATAAAACTCCTCATTTTATAAATTCCTTTCTGTTCAACCTGGGTAATTTCCACTGCTCTCTTTTAATTCACTGATATGTTTTTCTGTATCATCTTATCTATTATTAATTTCTTCTAGCATATTTTTTATTTCATTTATTGTCTTCTTCAACTCTGTTTGGTTCTCCTTTGTATTTTCCAGCTCTTGGCTAAAATTCTCACTATTTTATCCATTCTTCTCCTGAGTTTATCCAGAGTCTTTTTGATCAAGTTACCTTGAACTCCTTAATGAGTAAATTGCTTAGCTTCACTTCATTTAGTTCTCAAGTTTTGTGGTATTTCTTCATTTGGAATATATTCCTCTGTCTCCTCATTTCACCTATTTCTCTGTGTTGATTTCTATGCTTTAGGTAAGTTGGTTACATTTCCTGACTTTGGAGAAGTGACTTATGTAGAAGACCCCCCATGGGGTTCAGCAACACACGCCCCTCTGGTCACCAGCACTAAATGCTCTAGGGGTTTCCCTTATTCCTTATGTGGGCTGCTTGGGCCTTTCTGTTGTGGTAGGGTCGACTGCTTTATCTTCCTTATAGATGAATCTGATCCCCTACATGGGTGGCTGTTTGGCCTGAGAAGTCCTGGGACTGGTGCCAACCCACTGGTGGGTGGGTAACCCTCGGAACATAGAGACTAGAGGGAGGGCTCCAAATAACTCTTTGCCAGCATCAGTGTCCTTGTGGTAGAACGAGCTCTCCCAAATGGCTGCTACCAGCATCTGTGTCCCCAGGAGAGATCTCAGTTGCCTTTTATCTCCCTGGGAGGCTCTCTAACTTCAGCAAGTGGGTCTGACTCAGGCTCCTTTCAAATTAATGCCTTTGCTCTGGGATTTGGAATGTGTGAGATTTAGCGTTCCCCTTTAAGACAAGTCTGTGTTTCCTATAGCCCTCTGGCTATCCCATGCACAAGCCCCGCTGGCAATCAGAGGGGCAATCAGAGCCATATGTTCCAGGGGCTCGTCCTCCTCCTAACTACTGGGCTGGGAAGCTCAGTGTGGGTCTTGGACCCATCATTCTTTGGGGAGACCCTCTGCAGTTGTGGCTGAAACTGTTTACTTCAGATTGGGACTTGAACACAGCCAAAATCCAGTCTGGGACTCAAACCTCTGTGCCTGGGACTCAAACCCAGCCAAAACCCAGTTTTGGACTTGAATCCACATGGCTGGGACTCAAATCCAGTGAATACCCACAGTACCTGATTTCAGGGTCTAATGAAGCTCAGGTTCTTGATGTTTCATTGCAGAAAGAATTCAGTGGAAAAAAAGAGAAAGAATTCAGTGAGAGACAAAGTGATTATTCAGATTCACAATATTGTGAAAATGACTATACTACCAAATACAATCTACAGATTTAATGCAATCCCTATCAAATTACCAACAGCATTTTTCGCAGAACTAGAACAAAAAATTTCAAATTCATATGGAAACAGAAAAGACCCCTAATAGCCAAAGCAGTCTTGAGAAAGAAGAATGGAGCTGGAGGAATCAACCTTTCTGATTTCAGGTTATACTACAAAGCTATAGTCATCAAGACAGTATGGTACTGGCACAAGAACAGAAATAGAGACCAATGGAACAAGATAGAAAGCCTAGAAATAGATTCATGCACCTATGGGTACCTTATTTTTGACAAAGGGGGCAAGAATATACAATGGGGCAAAGACAGCCATTTCAATAAATGGTGCTGGGAAAACTGGACAGCTCCATTTAAATGAATGAAATTAGAACACTTCTTAACACTATACACAAAGATAAACTCAAAATGGATTAAGGACCTAAATGTAAGACCAGAAACTATAAAACACTTAGAGGAAAACATAGGCATAACACTTGATGACACACATTAAAGAAAGATCCCCTATGACCCACCTCCTAGAGTAATGGAAATAAAAACAAAAGTAAACAAGTGGAACCTGATTAAACTTAAAAGCCTTTGCACAGCAAAGGAAACTATAATCCAGGTGAAAAGACCACCCTCAGAATGGGAGAAAATAGGCAGCAAATGAAACAACTGACAAAGGATGAATATCCAAAATAAACAAGCAGCTCATACAACTCAATACTGGAAAGACAGACAACCCAATCAAAGAGTGGAAAAAAGACCTAAACAGACATTTCTTCAAAGAAGACATACAAAGAAGGCTAACAAACACACGAAAAATGCTCAACATCGTTCATTGTTGGAGAAATGCAAATCAAAACTACAATGAGATGTCACCTCACACTGGTCAGAATGGCCATCATCAAAAAATGTACAAACAAACAAAAAAATCTACAAACAAAATATCTACAAAATGCTGGAAAGAGTGTGGAGAAAAGAGAACACTCTTGCACTGTTAATGGGAATGTAAATTGATACAGTTGCTATGGAAGATGGTATGGAGATTTCTTAAAAAACTAGGAAAAAATCCACCATATGACCCAGCAATCCCGTTCCTAGGCATATACCCTGAGGAAACCAAAATTGAAAGAGACACATATATCCCATTGTTCATTGCAGCACTGTTTACAGTAACTAGAACATGGAAGCAACCTAGAGGTCCATCAACAGGTGAATGGATAAAGAAGTTGTGGTGCACATACACAATGGAATATTCAGTTCAGCTCAGTCACTCAGTCGTGTCCGACTCTGCGACCCCATGAATCGCAGCACACCAGGCCTCCCTGTCCATCACCAACTCTCAGAGTTCACCCAGACTCGCGTCCATCGAGTCAGTGATGCCATCCAGCCATCTCATTCTCCGTCGTCCCCTTCTCCTCCTGCCCTCAATCCCTCCCAGCATCAGGGTCTTTTCCAATGAGTCAACTCTTCGCATGAGGTGGCCAAAGTATTGGATTTCAGCTTTAGCATCAGTCCTTCCAATGAACACCCAGGACTGGTCTCCTTTAGGATGGACTGGTTGGCTCTCCTTGCAGTCCAAGGGACTCTCAAGAGTGTTCTCCAACACCACAGTTCAAAAGCATCAATTCTTTGGTGCTCAGCTTTCTTCACAGTCCAACTCTCACATCCATACTGCTCAGCCATAAAAAGGAACACATTTGAGTCAGTTCTGATGAGGTGAATGAACCTAGAACCTATTATACAGAGGAAGTGAATCAGAAACAGAAAGATAAATACAATATTCTAACACATATACACGGAATTTAGAAGAATGGTATTGAAGAATTTATTTACAGGGCAACAATGGAGAAAGAGGCATAGAGAACAGACATACAGACAGGGGAGAGGGGAGGAGAGGTTGAGATGTATGGAAAGGGTAACATGAAAACTTGTATTACCATATGTAAAATAGATAGCCAATGGGAATTTGCTGTATGGCTCAGGAAACTCAAACAGGGGCTCTGTGTCAACCTAGAGGGGTAGGATGGGGAGGGAGATAGGAGGGAGTTTCAAAAGGGAGGGGATATATGTATACCTATGTGACTAAAGTCCATCTAGTCAAGGCTATGGTTTTTCCAGTGATCATGTATGGATGTGAGAGTTGGACTGTGAAGAAGGCTGAATGCTGAAGAATTGATGCTTTTGAACTGTGGTGTTGGAGAACACTCTTGAGAGTCCCTTGGACTGCAAGGAGATCCAACCAGTCCATTCTGAAGGAGATCAGCCCTGGGATTTCTTTGGAAGGAATGATGCTAAAGCTGAAACTCCAGTACTTTGTCCACCTCATGCGAAGAGTTGGCTCGTTGGAAAAGACTTTGATGCTGGGAGGGATTGGGGGCTGGAGGAGAAGGAGCGACAGAGGATGAGATGGCTAGATGGCATCACTGACTTGATGGACGTGAATCTGAGTGAACTCTGGGAGCTGGTGATGAACAGGGAGGCCTGCCGTACTGCAATTCATGGGGTCGCAAGGAGTCGGACACGACTGAGCGACTGAACTGAACTGAACTGAATGGCTGATTTGGACTGCAAGGAGATCCAAACAGTCCATCCTAAAGGAAATCAGTCCTGAATATTCATTGGAAGGACTGATGCTGAAGCTGATACTCCAATACTTTGGCCACCTGATGTGAAGAACTGACTCATTTGAAAAGACCCTGATGCTGGGAAAGATTGAAGGCAGGAGGAGAAGGGGACAACAAAGGATGAGATGATTGGATGGCATCACAGACTCAATGAACATGAGTTTGAGTAAAATCCAGGAGTTGGTGATGGACAGGGAGGCCTGGTGTGCTGCAGTCAATGGGGTCACAAAGAGTCAGACCCAACTGAGTGACTGAACTGAACTGATGACTGATTCATGTTGAGGTATGACAGAAAACAACAAAATTCTGTAAGGCAATTATCCTTCAATAAAACATAAATAAAAAAGAAATGGATTGATTCAGATTCAGAGAGAAGCACACTCCACAGACAGAGTGTGGGCCATCACAGAGGGCAAGTGAAGCAGTGAAATGTGGCATGGTTAGATTTTATCGGCTGGGCAATTTCATATGCTAATGAGTGAGAGGATTAGTCCAACTATTTTTGGGGAAGGAGTATAGATTTCCAGGATTTGGGCCACCACCCACTCCTTGGGATTTTGACCTCAGTTCAGTTCAGTTCAGTTTCTCAGAGGTGTCCGACTCTTTGCAACCCCATGCACTGCAGCACACCAGGCTTCCCTGTCCATCACCAACTCTTGGAGTTTACCCAAACTCATGTCCATTGAATTGGTGATGCCATCCAATCATCTCATTCTCTGTTGTCCCAATCTCCTTCTGTCTTTAATCTTTCCCAGTATCAGGGTCTTTTCAGATGAGTCAGTTCTTCACATCAGGTGGCCAAAATATTGAGGTTTCAGCTTCAGCATCAGTTCTTCCAATGAATATTCAGGACTGATTTCATTTAGAATGTACTGGTTGGATCTCCTGTGTGTCCAAAAGACTCACAGTTCAAAAGTGTCAATTTGTCAGCACTCGCTTTCTTTATAGTCCAACTATCACATCCATACATGACTAGTGGAAAATCCATAGCTTTGACTAGATGGACCTTTGTTGAAAAGTTATGCCTCTGCTTTTTAATAAGCTGTCTAGGTTGGTCATAACTTTTCTTCCAAGGAGTAAGTGTCTTTTAATTTCATGGCTGCAGTCATCATCTGCAGTGATTTTGGAGCCCCCCTCCCCACCACCCAAAATAAAGTCTGTCACTGTTTCCATTGTTTCCCCATCTATTTGCCATGAAGTGATGGGACCAGATGCCATGATCTTCGTTTTCTGAATGTTGAGCTTTAAGCCAACTTTTTCACTTTCTTCTCTCACTTTCATCAAGAGATTCTTTAGTTCTTCTTAGCTTTCTGCCATAAGGGTGGTGTCATCTGCATATCTGAGGTTATTAATATTTCTCCCAGCAATCTTGATTCCGGCTTGTGCATCATCCAGCCCGGCATTTCTCGTGATGTACTCTGCATAGAAGTTACATAAGCAGGGTGACAATATACAGCCTTGACTTAATCCTTTCCCTATTTGGAACCAATCTGTTGTTCCATGTCCAACTCTAACTGTTGCTTCTTGACCTGCATACAGATTTCTCAGGAGGCAGGTAAGGTGGTCTGATATTTCCATCTCTTGAAGAATTTTCCAGTTTATTGTGATCCACACAAAGGCTTTGGCCTAGTCAATAAAGCAGAAGCAGATATTTTACTGGAACTCTCTTGCTTTTTCAATGGTCTAATGGATGTTGCCAATTTGATTTCTGGTTCCTCTGCCTTTTCTAAATCCATCTTGAACATCTGGAAATTCATGTACTGTTGAAGCCTGCTTTGAAGAATTTTGAGCATTATGTTGATAGCGCGGGAGATGAGTGCAATTGTGTGGTAGTCTGAGCATTCTTTGGTATTGGTTTTCTTTGGGACTGGAATGAAAACTGATCTTTTCCAGTCCTGTGGCCACTGCTGAGTTTTCCAAATTTCCTGGCATATTGCGTGCAGCACTTTCACAGCATCATCTTTCAGGTATGAAACAGCTCAACTGGAATGCCATCACCTCCACTAGCTTTGTTCATAGTGATGCTTCCTAAGGCCCACTTGACTTCACATTCCAAGATGTCTGGCTCTAGGTGAATGATCACATCATCGTGATTATCTGGGTCATGAAGTTCTTTTTTGTATAGTTTTTCTGTGTAGTCTTGCCACCTCTTCTTAATATCTTCTTCTTCTGTTAGGTCCATACAATTTCTGTCCTTTATTGTACCCATCTTTGCATGAAATGTTCCCTTGGTATCTCTAATTTTCTTGAAGAGGTCTCTAGTCTTTCTCATTCTATGGTTCTCCTCTATTTTTTTGCATTGATCACTTAAGAAGGCTTTCTTATCTCTCTTTGCTATTCTTTGGAACTCTACATTCAAATGGATATATCTTTCCTTTTCTTCTTTGCCTTTTGCTTCTCTTCTTTTAACAGCCATTTTTAAGGCCTCCTCAGACAACCATTTTGCCTTTTTGCATTTCTTTTTCTTGGGGGTGGTCTTGATCATTGCCTCCTATACAATGTCACAAACCTCTCTCCATAGTTCTTCAGACACTCTATGAGATCTAATCCCTTGAATCTATTTGTCACTTCCACTGTATAATTGCAAGGGACTTGATTTATGTCATACCTGAATAGTCTAATGGTCTTTGCTACTTTCTTCAATTTAAATCTGAATTTGGTAATAAGGAGTTCATGACCTGAGCCACAGTCAGCTCCCATCTTGTTTTTGCTGACTGTACAGAGCTTCTCCATCTTTGGCTGCAAAGAATATAATCAATCTGATTTCTGTATTGACCATCTGGTGATGTCCATGTGTAGAGTCTCTCTTGTGTTGTTGGAAGAGGGTGTTTTGTATGATCAATGTGTTCTCTTGGCAAAACTCTATTAGCTGTTGTCCTGCTTCATTCTGTACTCCAAGGCCAAATTTGCCTGTTACTCTGGACTCCTAGTTTTGCATTCCAGTCCCCTATCATGAAAAGGCCATCTTTTTCATTTGTTAGTTCTAGAAAGTATGTAGGTCTTCATAGAACTGTTCAAATTCAGCTTCTTCAGGGTTACTGCTCAGGGCATAGACTTGGATTACTGTGATATTCAATGGTTTGCCTTGGAAATGAACAGAGATCATTCTGTCGTTTTTGCGATCGCATACAAGTACTGCATTTTGGACTCTTTTGTTGACTATGATGGCTACTTCAGTTTTTCTAAGGTATTCTTGCCCACAGTAGTAGATATAATGGTCATCTGAGTTAAATTCACCCATTTCAGTCCATTTTAGTTCACTAACTCCTGAAGTGTCGATGTTCACTCTTGCCATCCTCTGTTTGACCACTTCCAATTTGCCTTGAATCATGGACCTAAGATTCCAGGTTCCTATGCAATATTGTTCTTTACAGCATCGGACTTTATTTCCATCACCAGTCACATCCACAACTGGGTGTTGTTTTTGCTTTGGCTCTATCCCTTCATTCTTTCTGGAGTTATTTCTCCACTGATCTCCAGTAGCATGTTGGGCACCTACCGACCTGGGAGTTCATCTTTCAGTGTCCTATTTTTTTGCCTTTTCACACTGTTCATGGGGTTCTCAAGGCAAGAATACTGAAGTGGTTTACCATTCCCTTCTCCAATGGACCACGTTTTGTCAGAACTCTCCACCATGACCCGTTCTTCTTGGGTGGCCCTACATGGCATGACTGTTAGTTTCACTGAGTTAGACAAGGTTGTGTTCCATTGAGTTAGACAAGGCTTTTGACCTTTGAGTGTGTCGTCTCACTAGCTGAGTGAGGATCAAGGTCTAGTTTTGTCTGCCATCTTGGTCCCATTTGATTCTAATCAGTTTATGCTGTGTCCTTGGGCTATGTCATTCTTTCAAAAGTTGTGCCCTGCCCCTTTGCCTCCTGTTACATGACTGTCCCACTGTCTTGACAACACTGTGTCTTCACCCTTCCTATTCATTTGGGTGTGATTTCTTCCTTCTTCTTTTTAATATTAGCTTTTGGCTATCCCACGTGGCATGTTCCCAGTTCCCTGACCTGGGATTGAACCCATACCTACCACATTGGAAACACAGAATCTTAACCACTGGAAGTCCCTGTGGTTTCTCCTTTGTATCTTTAGATGTGGATTTCTTTTCCTTGCTGGTCCTCAGGTTGTTCTCCTAGATGATTACTCTGTAAATGGTGCAATTGTAGAGTGCACGTGCGAAGGGAGAGCTCAGGGTCTTCTTGCTCCATCTCAGCCACACCCACTAAAGACATTACATTTTAAGCAATGGCCAACTGAAGCCAGAAAGCAGAAGCTTCACTGACAGTTTTTTTGTGTGTGTGAGGAATGAAAGCTGATGTGAGTCATTCAGTTTCAGGAGAAGACAGAACAGAAAGGACATAAAAATTGAGCCAATGTTCTCTCTGTTCTTGTCTTTGATTTAAATATCTCCCCTATTTTTAAATTTCTCTCATTCTTTATCTCTTTCAATGTGGTATTTCGGTATATAGACCTAAAGTGTTTACATTTTTATGTTAAGAACTTCATTTGAAATAATGATTTTTAAAAGTCATTTGGAATATTTCACATTTGTATAGTTTAGGTATTCTGAAAGTCTTAATTTGATTCTGGTCACTGCTTCTTGTATAGCTTTGGATATGCTATGGGCATCGTCAACTTTTTGTGGCTAAAACTCTCAGAAAGTCTTCCCATCTTATTGACTCAGATGTAACATCATTTCAAAAAGTATTTTGAGCAAGTGGGTTCTGTAATAGTAAATTGATAAACTAAGAGTATTGAAAGAAATTTGAGATTGATAAGTGAAAGTGAAGTCGCTCAGTCGTGTCCGACTCTTTGCGATCCCGTGGACTGTAGCCTGCCAGGCTCCTCTGTCCATGGGATTCTCCAGGCAAGAATACTGGAGTGGGTTGCCATTTCCTTCTCCAGAGGATCTTCCCAACCCAGGGATCAAACCCAGGTCTCCTGCATTGCAGGCAGATACTTTATCCTCTGAGCCACCAGGGAAGCCCCTGAGATTGATAAGAGAAAATTAAACACACACAAAATTTTTAGGGACTTACCCTCAAATTTGTGCTCTGCAAATATTTTACAACAATGAATTTTTATTTTAAAAATCCCATCAATGTCTATTGCAACTATCTATGCTGCTATTAAGTAATTCTCATAGAAAAAATTTCTGCACTCCAAAATGGAAATGTAAAAGATAAAAACAACTGTTCTTTCCATTACAGTTAAAGTCAGTGGGGTCTTAAACTCAAAATTTAATTTGGACCTTATATTTTCTAGTACATTTAAAGACTGAGGATGAGTTCTAAAAGTGTATATAGTACCATGTGTAAAGTAAAGTAATATGGTAAAGTTGTTTTTATATTGCAATGTGCTTCCTTTTAAAAAATATTGAAGCCATTGTTCTCCCCTTCCTGGAGTAAACAGATTTGCTCATAGAAAATTTCAGGGCTGAAATAATAGTTTATTTCTGATATAATTTTATAGGAAGAATTACATAGCCTGTTTTTCTTTAGAAATTATGATGATTTCTTCTTAATAACTGTGATCATATCAGTTAATTTGAACCTAATGAAAATGTGGGGCAAGGAGTGCAGAGGTGTCTGGGCAGAAGTTGATACTTTAGGAGGATTTGAAAACGACTTAATTAGCTTTAAGGGTCCTCCAACCGTTTCTACCTATGACGCCCATCAATCTCAAATTTCTTACCTCCTGTGTCCATCCCTTTGTTCCATGTCTATGATCTGTCAGGTGCTAGGTTGTATTTTAAAGATGCTAACAGAAAGCAAAAGTAAATCTGCCTGCAGGATTATCTGGTTAAGAATGATACCAGCTGGCAAACCTGGGTTACCCTGGGGATGTCCCTCGGCCCTATAGACACAGCCTCTTGATGTCTGACTACTACGTTCTACTGATGGTTTCAGACTCTTTGTCTTTGCTTCTTTGATCACAGTCTGTCTGCTGCTCTTTGCCGCTGTCCCCAGCATGCCACCAGTAACCACTTCTTCCTCTTCTTGGACACTTCCTATTTCAAGACCTCAGTTTTTATTCCTCACCACTGGGCTCCCTACGTCATAATTCTTCTCTTATTCACTGCTTCCTACCTACTTATGCCATGTTATGTCTCCAGAATGTACTTCTTTGATCCTGGCCCTGCCATGAAAAGGAGGATCAATTCAGTTCAGTCGCTCAGTCATGTCCGACTCTTTGCAACCCCATGAATCACAGCATGCCAGGCCTCCTTGTCCATCACCAACTCCTGGAGTTTACCCAAACTCATGTTCATCGAGTTGGTGATGCCATCCAGCCATCTCATCTTCTGTTGTCCCCTTCTCCTCCTGCCCCCAATTCCTCCCAGCATCAGGGTCTTTTCCAATGAGTCAAGTCTTTGCATCAGGTGGCCAAAGTATTGGAGTTTCAACTTCAGCATCAGTCCTTCCAATGAACACCCAGGATTGATCTCCTTTAGGATGGACTGGTTGGATCTCCTTTCAGTCCAAGGGACTCTCAAGAGTCTTCTCCAACACCACAGTTCAAAAGCATCAACTCTTTGGCACTCAGCTTTCTTCACAGTCCAATTCTCACATCCATACATGACCACAGGAAAAACCATAGCCTTGACTAGATGGACCTTTGTTGGCAAAGTAATGTCTCTGCTTTTGAATATGCTATCTAGGTTGGTCATAACTTTCCTTCCAAGGAGTAAGAGTCTTTTAATTTCCTGGCTGCAGTCACCATCTGCAGTGATTTTGGAGCCCCAAAAAATAAAGTCTGACACTGTTTCCACTGTTTCCCCATCTATTTCCCATGACGTGATGGGACCAGATGCCATGATCTTCGTTTTCTGAATGTTGAGCTTTAAGCCAACTTTTTCACTCTCTTCTTTCACTTTCATCAAGAGGCTTTTTAGTTCCTCTTTACTTTCTGCCACAAGGGTGGTGTCATCTGCATATCTGAGGTTATTGATATTTCTCCCTGCAATCTTGATTCCAGCTTGTGCTTCTTCCAGCTCAGTGTTTCTCATGATGTACTCTGCATATAAGTTAAATAAGCAGGGTGAAAATATACAGCCTTGACGTACTCCTTTTCCTATTTGGAGTCAGTCTGTTGTTCCACACTGCATTTGGGTGAAGCCCTGGGAAAGGATCAGAGGTGAGTCCTTGGGAGGAAGGGCAAGTCCATGCTACCGGCAATATGTATTACATCCTTTCATCCAGTCACTCTGGAGCCCTTCAAAGAATTAGAGCCTCACGATTGAATTGTTTCCTTTCATATTATAAGTGAGGCACCTCTCCTGTGGGTGCAACTTGCTGACAGATTCCTGGCAAGGTTTGAAGATGGTGTCAGTGTCATTTCACTAGTAGGGACATTGAACCTGCAGCTTAATGCTGCTAAGAATCTGGAGAGGTTTTCTGGCTGTCCATTACCAGAAGCACTGCTGACCTCAGACACTCCCTCAAATTAAAGAACCAGAAGACTGCCTTCTTGCCTTGTGTGAAAACCATACATAAGCACTTCTAAAAAAGGGAATTTAGAGTGTCTCCAAGATGTCTGTGAAAGTCTTCAGATGGAGAGTTAGCAGGAGAGGGGACAGTGTTGGTGGTGATGGTAAGAGAGTGTGCCGAGCGTTCTTTTCAATTCCTATCCTTGGTCTTGCATTTGGATAGCTACTACAGGAAGGTGATGTCTTAGGGGAGAACAGCTGAGAGGTGTGCATTTGTGCTAAGTCGCTTCAATCGCATCCAACTTGTTGCAACACTGTGGACCATAGCCTGCCAGGCTCCTCTTGTTCATGGGATTCTTCAGGTAAGAATACTCCAGTTGGTTGCCATGCCCTCCTCCAGGGGGATCTTCCCAACTCAGGGATGGAACCCATGTCTCTTATGTCTCCTGCACTGGCAGGAGGGTTCTTCATCACTACAACCCCCTGGAAAGCCCAGCTGAGAGGCAAGAGTCTAGAACTCAGGGCTGACATTGTACGTCTGTCAACAGCCACTAGAGGGTGCCAGAGCCTGAGGTTGGGAAGCCTGAAGAGTCATTTCTTCCTTACGGTGGGGAGAATTTTTAGCTGGTTCAGAAGAAAAGACAATAGATTGTAAGAATGCTGCTCAGTCTGATTATGTGGACAGAAGCAGAATCTGAGAGGGATGATGGGACCCAATTCAATGAAGATCCATTGGAGCCCAGGGCTGAGGGAGGAATAGAAGGCAGTCAGCTTATATCCAGTGATCAACAGTGTGATCGTTCCATTAGAGGAATCTCTGGAAACCCACAAAATTGCTCTTCAAAAGAGTAGGCTTGGAACATCCAGATTATAGTGGTATTAGTAGATACTACTCTTCCCTGGCCTGGAAGAAGGAGATGAGCAAAGGAGAGAGAATTGGACCACAGCCTTCTGCTCTGTTGCAGACTTCCATGGCTGGAGCAGACTCAAGTCGGCACAAGGGAGAAAATGGGCGAAAAGGAGCTTGCAGTTCTTATCACATTGGATTTGTCCTCTATATGTAAAAACAAAGGGATAGTTTGTATATTACCTTAGAGTGACCCAAAGAAACATGGAACCTGTTCAAGATTTCATCTAAGGTCAGGGAAAGAATTGTTTGATGGAGCAAGTTTAGTAAGGAGTGGCAGGGAAGAACGTATTTGTTTTATAATTGTATACTATTAATCTCAGCTCATTCAGTACAATTGTTGCATTAAAATAAGATTCATTGGAATTCAAGATGGAAAGTATTAACTAAAACCAAGGAGGATATTTTATATTAATGGAGTGAAGACTTCTGTAACTGTGGTACTCTTTCCTATTTCCTTCTTTGCTCTCTTCCTATCAGTCCACTTTGGACTTTCTTTACTCTGTCTTCCCTGAGCCTCCTCTAATCTGCCTCATACTCTACATTCTATTAATGTGACATAGGTTCCAACTCCCTCTGTCCCTGAAGGTGAAGGTGAATGTGAAGTTGCTCAATTGTGTCCGACTCTTTGCGACCCCGTGGACTGTAACCTACTAGGATTCTCCAGGCAAGAATACTGGAGTGGCTTGCCATTTCCTTCTCCAGGGGATCTTCCCGACACAGGGATCGAACCCGGGTCTCCCGCATTGGAGGCAGACGCTTTAACCTCTGAGCCACCAGGGGTGGTTCCATCCCTCCATCCCTACGTATACATATCCTTCCCTCACAAATTAAAAGGTGGCTCCACTGAAGCATCTTTTCTTAAACAAAATATTTATTAATTTATTTGGCTTCACTAGCTCTTAGTGGCATGCAGGATCTTCTGGCTGTGGCATGCAGGATCTTCTGGCTGTGGCATGCAGGATCTTCTTAGTTGTGGCATGTGAACTCTGAGTTGTGGCATACAGGCTCTTAGTAGCAGCACATGGGATCTAGTTCTATGACCAGGGATTGAACCTGGGCCCCCTGCCTTGGGAGTATAGAGTCTTAGCCACTGGATCACCAGGGAAGGCCCCCACCAATGCATATCTCTGTCAGCAAATTGCCTACCTCCACTGAATTTCCATTTATCATCCATTAAATGCAGATAAAATTTCCTACCTTGAGGATTAAATAAAATAATCCTCATAAATTGCATAACATGGCATCTGGCACATAATAAGTGGCACTAATTGCTAAAGCAAGATTAGGGATAAGAGACATTTATATAACCATTTCATCTTCTTTCACAAACAGAAAATGAACCTTCTCTCTGATATGTGCCAACCTAGCATATATGAAGTTCAGGATATGTAGCCTGATGATAGTGATTATAATGACAATGAAATAGTAACAACAGGAGTAATGACTGACAACAAGATACCCCAGAAATCTGAAAGCAAGTGGCCCAGGAAAAATACTAGTGTGGGTAATTGAGCCTAGTAGGTTATTGCTAGGAACTAATGGTAGCAGGTTGAGATACTGTAATTGGAGACTTGGGTGGCTCAAGTCAAGCATACATTCCATGCAACTTTCAGAGCAAAACCACACAAAGAGAATATTTGATAAATATGTGTAGCATTCAGACAGACCCTGCAGGTCACCTTCAATCTCTCAGCTGTTCTAATATATAGAGCAGCATACCATCATATTTAAATAGGAAGGGCAGCAATAAATTTGTTTAATCTAACCTCAGCACCATTACATAATGTCAGAAACATTAAAAGAAAATGCAAATATCTAAAGGCTAAGGGAATCGTAATTTGGAGTAAGCAGTGGGTTCTATAAAACAAATTGCTTCTGACAAAACCAATTGCAGCTTTGATAGAATTATAAAATCATTCCTTTATGGGATGATGGTTATATTTGAACATTATCAAATCATTTGCCAATTGCTCATGCAATTTTAAATAATTCAGATTAGATTTAAACATGAGCAATTACAAAATGGAATGATTCAGTGAAAACTGGCTGAGGATCTATAGATAAAGAGGTCATGGTAATAACAATATGTGAAACTCCAAATGGAATCTGAGTGGGATTGCTCTCTTCATGTTTAATATCTTGATTAATAGAGTGGGTGATGGAGTAGCAATATAAAATGTTTCATTAGGCCCATTTCAGGAGAGTGTTTGAATACAGAGAAAAAAGAACAATGGGAATAGAGACCCAGAGAAGTTTAAAATTGTAACAGAAAATAAAAAGCTGCCATTTAGGTGGTAAAATTCCATGTTAATTATGTTGTATAAAGTATTCTGATATATAGGGCTTAAGAAGAATATCTGGTGACACCTAAGAGCAATTAGACAAAGGTGGGCAAGACATTTGAAATCAATTCATGATGACAGTTTCTTTTTGCATTCTAACCCTCCTACTCTAAAGATTTCAAGCTGATGCCTATATATAAACTTCATAAAATAGGGAAAACTAGGAACTAGAAGTTAAAATATTAAATGAATGACAACAGTATTGTAACTTGTAAATAATGGCTGTATATAAGTTAACTGTGACAACTAGATTTAATTTTCCAAAAGGCAATGCTTTCTTCTGATTTATTTGGATAACAGTTAAAAAAATAAGTATTAAAGATACTGGATCGAAATTGCATATAGGAAGAATGCAGGATCTAGACTGTAGAAGAGCTGGCTGAGGTATCTGACTCTATAAACTTTAGACATCCTTCATTGTAGACAAAGTTGGGAAAATATGCTTGAATTTTAGAAACTGACTGCTAAGTCACTTGAGTCGTGTCTGACTCTGTGATCCTATGGCTTCTCTACCCATGGGATTCTCTAGGGAAGAATACTGAAGTGGTTGCCATGCCCTTCTCAAGGGAATCTTCCCCACCCAGGTATAGAAACTGAATCTCCTGTGGCCCATACATTGCAGGCAGATTCTTTACCACTTAGCCACCAAGGAAGCCCTAGAAACTGACTAAATGTGTGCTAATAATATCACTCATCAAAATTGTTACTGATTAGCTTAGAAATTTTGAGCTGCAAAAGACCTTAGAGATCTGCATCCACTCCTTCATTTATTTTTATTGAATTATAGTTGATTTGGAATACTGTATTGGTGTTAAGTGTATGACAAAGTGATCCAGTTATACATAATATGTGTATATATTTGTATTTTCTTCCAATTCTATTCCATTAGTTCATTAGTTCAGTTCAGTTCAGTCGCTCAGTCGTGTCCGACTCTTTGTGACCCCATGAATCGCAGCACGCCAGGCCTCCCTGTCCATAACCAACTCCCGGAGTTCACTCAGACTCGCATCCATTGAGTCAGTGATGCCATCCAGCCATCTCATCCTCTGTCGGCCCCTTCTTCTCCTGCCCCCAATCCCTCCCAGCATGAGTCTTTCCCAGTGAGTCAACTCTTCGCATGAGGTGACCAAAGTACTGGAGTTTCAGCTTTAGCATCATTCCTTCCAAAGAAATCCCAGGGCTGATCTCCTTCAGAATGGACTGGTTGGATCTCCTTGCAGTCCAACGCACTCTCAAGAGTCTTCTCCAACACCACAGTTCAAAAGCGTTAATTCTTTGGCACTCAGCCTCCTTCACAAGTTATTTAATACAGCTCTCTGTACTGCACAGTAAATCCTTGTTGTTTATACTTGGTGTGCATCTGTTAATCCCATACTCCCAATTTATGTTTACCCCACCCCTGCCTTCCCCATTGGTAACCGTAAGTTTGTTTTCTATGTCTGTTTCTGTTTTGTAAATAAGTTCATCTGCACTGTTTATCTATACTGAATAGATGAGACATTGGAACTCAAAAGTGATTTAGTAACTTGCTGAGAATGCATAACAATTTTGAAGTAGAAGCCATCCACTGCCTTGTTTTTTTCCACTCTGGATAAATGAGACTAATCTCTCTTCCTGCTAAGAACTAGGTCCAGAACTTAACTCTGGGAGCCAAGCTGTGCTGTGTGCTAATCACTCAGTCGTGTCTGACTCTTTGCAACCCCATGGAGTGTAGCTGTCCAGACTCCTCTGCCCATGGGGATTCTCCAGGCAAGAATACTGGAGTGGGTAGCCTATCCCTTCTCCAGGGGATCTTCCCGACCCAGGAATCAAACCAGGGTCTTCTGCATTGTAGGTGGATTCTTTACCATCTGAGTTACCAAGGAAGCCCATGAGCCAAGCTCAGTTCAGTTCAGCTTTACCCTTCACTAGTGTTGTAACCTTAACCTCTCTTTCTTTCCTAATCTGTAAAATGGGATAATAATAGTACTTGCTGCATAGTGTTGTTGAAAGGATTAAATTAGTTATCTTCATAAAACGCCCAGAACAGTCTTCTAGCATATGGAAAATGTTAAATTGTCATTGTTTTGTTATTGTTTAGTCACTAAGTTGTGTCTGTTTTGCAACGCCATGGACTGTAGCCCACCAGGCTCCTCTGTCCCTGAGATTTCCCAGGCAAGAATACTGGAGTTAAGTGCCATTTCCTTCCCCACCCAGAGATTGAACCCGCATCTCCTGCATTGGAAGGAGGGTTCTTTATCTTTTGAGCCATTAGGGAAGCCTCGTCATCCTTATACTTGCAATTAAAAGTCTAGATTTCATGCTGCAAAATTTAATGTAGAATATCATAAATGTTTTTGAGAAATGTTCTTGAAATTTATGAAAAAAGGATCAGTTTACTTCCTGATAAAGCTGTGTTGTTTAGTATGACCTAAACATAATAAGGGAGCTTCCCTGGTGGCTCAGACAGTAAAGCATCTGCCTGCAATGTGGGAGATCCAGGTTCTATCCCTGGGTCAGGAAGATACCCTGGAGAAGGAAATGGCAACCCACTCCAGTACTCTTGCCTGGAAAATTCCATGGATGGAGGAGCCTGGTAGGTTACAGTTCATGGGGTTGCAAAGAGTCGGACACGACTGAACGACTTCACTTCACTTCACTGGTGGCTCAGATGGTAAAGAATCCACCCACAATGTGGGAGACTTGGGTTTGATGCCTGGGTTGGGAAGATCCCCTGGAGGAGGGCATAGCAACCCACTCCAGTATTCTTGCCTGAAGAATCCCCATGGACAGAGGAGCCTGGCAGGCTACATACAGTACATGGGGTTGCAAAGAGTCACACACAACTGTGCGACTAAGCACAGCCCACATAGTAAGAGTCTCTACTTTTATATGTTTTGCTTTATTTTAGTTGGGAGAATTTCATAAAGAGATAGTTCCAATGTTATTTTTGTTTGGGAAACTTTGTTTCTACTCTCTTTGTAGTTTGTAGTGAAATACCTGTGAAAGTAGTCAGTACTCATCATTGCCTAAATCGGGTACATTCTAAGCTCAGGTCTTCCAAGTCACATGGAGAATTGGAGATATATATGTATACACACATAGATACACACACACACATATATTTACATGTATATACCCATATTTTAAAAATATTATTTCACTCTCACCCCTGTGATGGGGTCGCTAAGAGTCGGACACGACTAAGCGACTTCACTTTCACTTTTCACTTTCATGCATTGGAGAAGGAAATGGCAACCCACTCCAGTGTAACCCACTCCAGTGTTCTTGCCTGGAGAATCCCAGGGACGGGGGAGCCTGGTGGGCTGCCGTCTAAGGGGTCGCACAGAGTCGGACACGACTGATGTGACTTAGGAGCAGCAGCAGCAGTCCTCCCTCCCAAGTTAATTTGAGACAAATTTCAGTGAGCACTATTTCATTTCCAAATATTTTAGCCCCAAAAAGAAAAGGATGATTTTAATTTAAACGTAACTATTCAGTTCAATTCAGTCACTCAGTCGTGTCCGACTCTTTGCGACCCCATGGACCGCAGCACACTAGGCCTCCCTGTCCATCACCATCTCCCAGAGTTTACCCAAACTCATGTCCAGTGAGTCAGTGATGCCATCCAACCATCTCATCCTCTTATGTTCCCTTCTCCTCCTGCCCTCAATCTTTCCCAATGTCAGGTCTTTTCAAATGATTCAGCTCTTTGCATCTGGTAGCCAAAATATTGGAGTTTCAGCTTCAACATCAGTCCTTTCAATGAACACCCAGGACTGATTTCCTTTAGCATGGACTGGTTGGATCTCCTTGCAGTCCAAGGGACTCTCAAGAGTCTTCTCCAACACTACAGTTCGAAAGCATCAGTCTTCTGCGCTCAGCCTTCTTTATAGTCCAGCTCTCACATCCATACATGACCAATGGAAAAACCATAGCCTTGACTAGACGGATCTTTGTTGGCAAAGCAATGTCTCTGCTTTTCAATATGCTGTCTATGTTGGTCATAACTTCCCTTCCAAGGAGGAAGCGTCTTTTAATTTCATGGCTGCAATCACCATCTGCAGTGATTTTGGAACCCCAAAAAATAAAGTCAGCCATTGTTTCCCCATCTATTTGCCATGAAGTGATGGGACTGGATGCCATGATCTTAGTTTTCTGAATGTTGAGCTTTAAGCCAACTTTTTCACTCTCCACTTTCACTTTCATCAAGAGGCTCTTTAGTTCTTTCTTCACTTTGTTCCATAAGGGTGGTGTCACCTGCATATCTGAGGTTATTGATATTTCTCCTGGCAGTCTCAATTCCAGCTTGTGCTTCTTCCAGCCCAGCATTTCTCATGATGTACTCTGCATAGAAGTTAAATAAACAGGGTGACAATATACAGCCTTGACGTAGTCCTTTTCCTATTTGGAACCAGTCTGTTGTTCCATGTCCAGTTCTAACTGTTGCTTCCTGATCTGCATACAGGTTTCTCAAGAGTCAGGTCAGGTGTTCTGGTATTCCCATCTCTTTCAAAATTTTCCACAGTTTCTCGTGATCCGCACAGTCAAAGGCTTTGGCATAGTCAATAAAGCAGAAATAGATATTTTTCTGGAACTCTCTTGCTTTTTTGATGATCCAGTGAATGTTGGCAATTTGATTTCTGGTTCCTCTGCCTTTTCTAAAACCAGCTTGAACATCTGGAAGTTCATGGTTCATGCATTGCTGAAGCCTGGTTTGGAGAATTTTATATAGTACTACATAAAAAATAATGGAGAAGGAAGATCCTTTTCCTGAGGATCTTCCCAGCCCAGGGATTGAATCCAGGTCTCCTGCATTGCAGGCAGACACTTTATTGTCTGAGCCACCAGGGAAGACCTACACATAAAAAATAATAATTCTTTAATATGAAATTGCCAATCAGTGATCAAATTTCCAATTACCTCTCTCTCTTTTTTTAAAGTTTTTTTGAATTAGCATTTAAATCAGGTTCCTTCGCTGTAATTAGGAAACATGTCTTGAGAGATGTATCTCTTTTAAAATATAGAGTCCACCTCTGCATTCTTTCCTTCTAACCTTGCAATGTGTTGTAGAACCCAGTTTGCTTCTCAGGTGGTTCCCTACAGTGTAGATCTATATAGTATTGTTATATATTTGTGAATTTTATTTTCTTAACTTTGTTATACGTTTAGACATTTATAGAATTATACTCAGTGAGCTTTTTATTTGCATTTTCTTATGGTTAAGAGTAGTTTTTATTTTTTTCTAGGTTCCACCCCATTTTTCTGTACAGTTAACGGAGATTTTGTTCTCCATTTTTTAGAAGTTCTTTATATAATAGGACCATTACTTTTCTTTCTGTGATATGATTCCCACCCCCCACCCCCAGTTTGTGATTTCATTTAACTTTATTTATAGTGTCTCTTTCCAAGAAAAACCTTTTTTTAAAATTATGGAATTTAATTTTCCTTAACTCAAAGCTCAACTTATTGAGCCTGGTTACTTTTCAGTTTTAGCCCATTCTAAATGTCTCTGAGAGTCTTGTAGGGAGATATATGGGCTTTTCAAGGATAACCCTTTGGTGAGAAAGTTTAGCCATGGGAGCTTCAAGGGAAAAATTAATTAACACTGCTGAGGAGTATAGAATTTAGCACAATGTGCTTTGATGTTCAATATTCTCTGTAGCTTCTTCATGATTGCTAACAGGTGTTCAATGGCTTTGGCTGGGAAAAAATTCAAGTTTGGCCCATTACATTCTCTCTTATTCTCTTCTTGGCTTCTAAACAAGTTGGTGCATTAACATGGTTTCTTTTTATATGAAATTGATGTTTCACACTGTGCTTATGGTAAACTAATCTGTGTAATAAAAATAGACACCCGACACATTGGAAGCTTCTGGAAAGGGGGAGAGTGGATTACATTCACTCCCCTGGCGTGACCTAATTAAGAGAACTCAATGAAAATTCTGTCACCAACTTAAATATTCTGTTTCATCTCCTGACATGCATCTACAGGTGTACAGCCATCACGGCATGATGCGTGGGTACCCAGATGTTCTTCTGTGACAATTCTCTAACCCAGCTTTTATGAAGAGGTTCGCAATGTAGATGTTACAAGTTCCTTTTTATACAGATTGTGTGCATGAACTGAAAAGAAGGAGAAACTTTATTCTGGAAGTCAATTTCTATCTAATTTCCCGGTTGGGAATACTTTTAGAAACATGGATGGCTACAAACTCTTGACATTAACATTAGTATTATCAGCTTATATTTGCTTTATGCTTTTCATGTTTGTAGAGCGTTTTCAATTAATGGGTCTTGTTTGAGCCTCACAATAACTGTAAGATAGATGGGCACAGTAACTGCACAGATAGATGGGTTTGACAATTCTGTGCCTGATTGCATCATAGTGGGTTTTTTCCTCACACTAACCAAGCAGTTCTCAGACACCATGTGGGGTGTCCTACAACCAAATCAATTCTGATAATATCTCTCTGGACATGGCATCATATTCCGCAGGTTAAGCTCTCAGTCCCACCAGATTGCCCTCTGTTTAAAATGCCGATTGCAAGTCCAGATTATTACCTGTGCTTCTGACTGACTGGCTATATATCAAAGGTTCCCATGACCCCCTTCTAGGATTCAGCTAATTCACTAGAGTGGCTCACAGAATGCAAGAAACCAGTTTATCCATTAGATTTCTGGTTTATTATGAAAGATATTAACAATGTGAATCAGTAGCCAGAGGAAGAGAGAGACAGGGCAAGATCCTGGACAAAAGAGCACCCCCTCTTCCCCACCGCCCCCACAACTTGGAGTTGAGCTTGGCACAGTAACATGTGGAAATATTCTGGCTCACCCACCTGGAAGCTCTCTGAGCCCCTTCCTTTGGGGTTTTTATGGCGGGTTCATTAGATAGGCACGATTCATTAAATCTCTGGCCATGGTAATTAATTCAACCTCTAGCCCCTCACCACACCCCAGAAATCAGAGGATGGGAATGAAAATTTCATCACTTTATTTTGTTCCCCTGACAACCAGTAATCCCATCTTCAGAGGATTTCCAAATGTCAGCTCATTAATATAAACTTCCTTGTGGTTTTAAGTATCTTGTTGTGAATGATAAGACAACCCCTTTCCCTTTAGAGCTCTGAAGTATTTTCAGCAACCAAGGACAAGAGAGCAAGTATTTTAACAAAAAATGTACCCATTGCTCTTATTACTCAGGAAATTCCTGAAACTGTGAACCAGGAACCACTAAAAAAGACTAAAGTATACATTTATTATAAATCACAATATCACAGGCTTAGTATCTTTATCTCACACAGAAGGTAACTCAGAAATTTTAAATGACTTGCTTAGTGACACACAGCTAGTAAGTAGAGATGTTAGGGCTTGTGACATCTTTGGCTATCATAGATCCCCACACTATATTAGAGGGGAAAGAAAAGGGACATATTCTATTTCATAGTAATATACCATATAGATACTATCAGTTCAGTTGCTTAGTCGTGTCCGACTCTTTGCTACCCCACGAATCGCAGCATGCCAGGCCTCCCTGTCCATCATCAACTACTGGAGCCTACCCAAACCCATGTCCATCGAGTCGGTGATGCCATCCAGCCATCTCATCCTCTGTCGTCCTCTTCTTCTCCTGCCCCCAATCCTTCCCAGCATCAGAGTCTTTTCCAATGAGTCAACTCTTTGCATGAGGTGGCCAAAGTATTGGAGTTTCAGCTTCAACATCAGTCCTTCCAATGAACACCCAGGACTGATCTCCTTTATGATGGACTGGTTGGATCTTCTCGCAGTCCAAGGGACTCTCAAGAGTCTTCTCCAACACTACAGTTCAAAAGCATCAATTCTTAGGCACTCAGCTTTTTTTACTATCCAACTCTCACATCTATACATGACCACTGGAAAAACGATAGCCTTGACTAGATGGACCTTTGTTGACAAAGTAATGTCTCTGCTTCTTAATATGCTGTTTATGTTGGTCATAACTTCCCTTCCAAGGAGCACGTGTCTTTTAATTTCATGGTTTCAATCACCATCTGCAGTAATTTTGGAGCCCCCCAAAATAAAGTCTGACACTGTTTCCACTATTTCCCCATCTATTTCCCGTGAAGTGATGGGACCAGATGCCATGATCTTAGTTTTCTGAATGTTGAGCTTTAAGCCAACTTTTTCACCCTCCTCCTTCACTTTCATCAAGATACTACATACAACTATAAAAGTTAATTAGAAGAACATGCATATAATCTGGACTTCCCAGGTGTCTTTACTTCCCAGGTAAAGAACCTGCCTGCCAATTCAAGAGATGTAAGAGACTTGGGTTTGATCCCTGGGTAGGGAAGATCCCCTGGAGGAGGGCATGACAACCTGATTCAGTGCTCTTGCCTGGAGAATCCCATGGGCAGAGGAGCTTGGCCTGCAACAAACAGTCCGTAGAGTCACACAGAGTAGGACATGACTGAAGCAACTGAGCATGCACGCACGCACATAGTCGAGACAACTCTTGCCCTACAAAGAAGGAACACAAGGCCTGTGGCTAAGTGATTTGTCTAAAGTCGTGCTACATGATGCTGGCACAGACAGATCTCCACTGGCTGAGGGGACAGGAAAGTTGAATGCTGGAACCTGCCAGGTAGAGAGTCTGCTTCCCTGGTGGCTCAGTGGTTAAGAATCTGTCTGCTGATACAGGAGATACAGGAGACATGGGTTTGATCCCTGGCTCAGGAAGATCCCCTAAGAGAAAGAAATGGCAACCCACTTCAGTATTCTTGCCTGGGAAATCCTGTGGACAGGGGAGTCTGGTGGGTTAGTCCATGGGGTTGCAAAGAGTCAGACTTGACTTAGTGACTAAAGAACGGCAAAAAACAATAACAGCTGGAGAGGTGTATTGTCTGAGCAACACAACAGATTGGTGGCTCTAGATGAGCTGAACGAAGTAGCAAGGAACTGGGAAGAGGCATAGCTGTCCTCTAGTAGGGCTTTTGGTAAAAAGGCTTTCTTTATTCAATACTTATTGCACACTTACTATGTGCTGGGGGTTCAGAGGCATCTCAGGATTATAGGAAGGAAAGCGTCCAGGGCAAGGTGGGTGAGCAGAACCCTAGGCTTATGGAAAGGTCAGGACTCCAATATCTAGGGAAACAGAGCAAAAACAGGGCACCAAAGCAGAAACTCATTTATTTCTGGGAACTTGGGAACTTGGTCCCTTGGGACAGGCAAAGCTGTGATTCAGGGGTTATCTTGGCCATCTGTGTAGCACTTCCATTTTGCCAGTGTGATGGCAGCAGCAGTTGCAGGGGTAAGTTTTGTTACCAAAGTAGTAGCAACAGTAGCAGTCGACCAGTTTAAGTGACGTTGAGTTCCTGGCTTTCAGGGTCCGGTAGCAGCAGCAAAACCAGTTTTTCACTGGACCTATTCTTTGGGGTGGTTATGGGCACTGTTCCTGGAAGTATTGCCTCCAAGCTATTTCTTCAGCCCTTTTATTCCTTCTCTAATAAATCAATTTTCTGTTTAAACTAGTCAGAAAGGACTCTGTTGTTTGCACTAAGAACCTTGACATTTGTCTCTTTCTTGTGTTGAATTGGGGGTCTGAGAAATGTATTAAGGCTGGGGATTTGGAGGTAAGAGAGCATAGGAAAAAGGCACAGGCTGGAAAAGCAAGGCAATTTACAGTGAAAACCTGTACAAAATTAACTTTTGTAAAGATCTTCAATCCAAGCCTAATTCTTAATATGTAATGTGGCCAGGGAGGTAATGAACATTTATAGGATATTTTTGAATATCCTCTGAATGGGAAACATTGTATATCCATATTTTGTATCAATATAAACATAACACTTTTGGTGGAAACACAGACTAAAGTTCTATGTGAAGAAATCCACATAAAGAAAATAGCCTCTTGGGTAACAATCAGCTTAAAGGTTAAACACTGGCTATTCTGCTTAAAGTCTCCCTGGAAGGGCCAGCAGCAGCCTGAGCTCCAGCTCTGAAAGCTGCTTCCCCACCCCCTTAAAATGTGATGAACGCAATCTCTTCCCCTTTTATCCCCCAGACTTAGGGTTTGCAGCCACTCCCTGCAATTATCTGTAGTGTCACTGTCTTTTCTTTCTGGTCTCAGTCCTATAACAGGTACATAACATATTGTCACATTAAATACCTTCTGTTTAAATATTTACCATGCATTCTGTTTCCTGGCTGATATAGTAACTACAACTTAAATTCAAAATCTTAAAGCATGCCCATTTAAAATATAGAAATAAATCATTGTCAAAGCTTAATTTTATAGTTACTTTGGACCAAAAATACTATTTTTTTCCCTGCACAATGATGTTAGTGTCAATTCTTATAATTAACTTTATGATTTGCACATCAGAATTTATTCTTGAATTCTCCAGTTGAAATTAGTGCCTTATGTACTGATTATTTTTGTTTGTTTCATGTTCTGTATGGCTTGTTTTGACTTTCATAATGAAAAATGGCTCTTGGAAAATTGTTCAAAAAATCCAAAGGTTTTTTTCAACATCAAATAAGGGAGAATTCAGAAAAGGCACTGGTGACCCACTCCAGTATTCTTGCCTGGAAAATCCCATGGATGGAGGAGCCTGGTCGGCTGCAGCCTATGGGGTCGCTAGGAATCAGACATGACTGAGCGACTTCACTTTCACTTTTCACTTTCATGCATTGGAGAAGAAAATGGCAACCAACTCCAGTAGTCTTGCGTGGAGAATCCCAGGGACGATGAAGCCTGGTGGGCTGCCATCTATGGGGTTGCACAGGGTCGGACGTGACAGAAGTGACTTAGCAGCAGCAGCAGCAGCAGCATAGGCAGAATTTGAGCAACAGAAATGATATAATAAGAATGTTCCATACATTTTGTAAAAATAAGTAACAGTAATAATTTATTAAAATTTGTAACTTAATAACATATAACTAATTTTAATAAATTATTAAATTTATTAATTTTGTTATAATATGTTATTCAGTTTAGTTCAGTCACTCACTCGTGTCTGACTCTTTGCCACCCCATGGACTAAAGCATGCCAGGCCTCCCTGTCCATCACTAACTCCTAGAGTTTACTCAAACTCATATCCCTTGAGTCAGTGATACCATCCAACGATCTTACCCTGTGCCGTCCCCATTGCCTCCTATCTTCAATCTTTCCCAGCAACAGGGTCTTTTCAAATGAGTCGGTTCTTTGCATCAGGTGGCCAAAGTATTCGAATTTCTGCTTCAACATCAGTCCTTCCAATGAATATTCAGGACTGATTTCCTTTAGGATTGACTGGTTGGATGTCCTTGCTGTCCAAGGGGCTCTCAAGAGTCTCCTCCAACACCACAGTTCAAAAGGATCAGTTCTTTGGTGCTCAGCTTTCTTTATAGTACAACTTTCACATCCATAAATGACCACTGGAGAAACCATAGCCTTAACTAGACGGACCTTTGTTGGCAAAGTAATGTCTCTGCTTTTTAACATGCTGTCTAGGTTGGTCATAATTTTTATTCTGAGGAGCAAGTGTCTTTTAATTTCATGGCTGAAGTCACCATCTGCAGTGATTTTGGAGCCCCCCAAAATAAAGTCTGACACTGTTTCCACTGTTTTCCCATCTATTTGCCATGAAGTGATAGGACCAGATGCCATGATCTTAGTTTTCTGAATGTTGAGCTTTAAGCCAACTTTTTCGCTCTCCTCTTTCACTTTCATCAAGAGGCTCTTTAGCTCCTCTTCAATTTCTGCCATCAGGGTGGTGTCATCTGCATATCTGAGGTTGTTGATATTTCTCCCAGCAATTTTGATTCCAGCTTGCGCTTGATCCAGCCCAGTGTTTCTCATGATGTACTCTGCATATAAGTTAAATAAGCAGGGTGACAATATACAGCCTTGACATACTCCTTTCCTGATTTGAAATTAGTCTGTTGTTTCATGTCCAGTTTAACTGTTGCTTCCTGACCTGCATACAGATTTCTCAAGAGGCAGGTCAGGCGGTCTGATATTCCCATCTCTTCAGAATTTTCCACAGTTTATTGTGATCCACACAGTCAAAGGCTTTGGCATAGTTAATAAAGCAGAAATAGATGGTTTTCTGGAATTCTCATGCTTTTTTGATGATCCAGTGGATGTTGGAATATTTGTTCTCTGGTTCCTCTGCCTTTTCTACACCCAGGTTGAACATCTGGAAGTTTACGGTTCATGTATTGTTGAAGCCTGTCTTGGAGAATTTTGAGCATCACTTTTCTAGCGTGTGAGATGAGTGCAATTGTGCAGTAGTTTGAGCATTGTTTGGCATTGCCTTTCTTTAGGATTGAAATGAAAACTGACCTTTTCCAGTCCTGCGGCCACTGCTGAGTTTTCCAAATTTGATGGTATATTGCACTTTCACATCATCATCTTTTAGGATTTGAAAGAGCTCAACTGGAATTCCGTCACCTCTACTGGGTTTATTCATAGTGATGCCTCCTAAGGCCCACTTGACCTCACATTCCAGGATGTCTGGCTCCAGGTGAGTGATCACACCATTGTGATTATCTGGGTAATGAAGATCTTTTTGTACAGTTCCTCTGTGTATTCTTGCCACCTCTTCTTAATATCTTCTGCTTCTGTTAGGTCTATACCACTTCTGTCCTTTATTGAGCCCATCTTTGCATGAAATGTTCCCCTGGTATCTCTAGTTTTCTTGAAGAGATCTCTAGTCTTTCCCATTCTATTGTTTTCCTCAACTTCTTTGCACTAATCATTGAGGAAGGCTTTCTTATCTCTCCTTGCTATTCTTTGGAACTCTGCATTCAAATGGGTATATCTTTCCTTTTCTCCTTTGCTTTTCACTTCTCTTCTTTTCACAGCTATTTTTAAGGCCTCCCTAGACAGCCATTTTGCATTTCTTTTTCTTGGGGATGGTCTTGATCCCTGTCTCCTGTACAATGTCATGAACCTCTGTCCATAGTTCATCAGGCACTCTGTCTATTAGATCTAGTCCCTTGAATCTATTTCTCACTTCCACTGTATAATCATAGTTCAGTTCAGTTCAGTTCAGTCGCTCAGTCGTGTCTGACTCTTTGCAACCCCATGAACCGCAGCACGCCAGGTCTCCCTGTCCATTGCCAACTCCCGGAGTTCACTCAAAAGCGATTTGATTTAGGTCATACCTGAATGGTCTAGTGGTTTTCCCCACTTTCTTCAATTTAAGTCTCAATTTGGCAGTAAGGAGTTCATGTTCTGAGCCATAGTCAGCTCTAGGTCTTGTTTTTGCTGACTGTATAGAGCTTTTCCACCTTTGTCTGCAAAGAATATAATCAATCTGATTTCAGTGTTGGCCTTCTGTGATGCCCATGTTTAGAGTCTTCCCTTGTGTTGCTGGAAGAGGGTGTTTGCTATGACCAGTGCGTTCTCTTCGCAGAACTCTATTAGCCTTTGCCCTGCTTCATTCTGTACTCCAAGGCCAAATTTGCCTGTCACTTCAGGTGTTTTTGAGTTCCTACTTTTGAATTCCAGTCCCCTATAATGAAAAGGACATCTTTTTTGGGTGTTAGTTCTAGCAGGTCTTGTAGGTCTTCATACAACTGTTCGACTTCAGCTTCTTCAGTGTTACTGGTGGGGGCATAGACTTGGATTACCATGAGATTGAACGGTTTGCCTTGGAAATGAACAGAGATCATTCTGTCGTTTTTGGGATTGCATCCAAGTACTGCATTTTGGACTCTTTTGTTGACCTGATGGTTCTCCATTTCTTCTAAGGGCATCTAAGTTAAATTCACCCATTCCCATCCATTTTAGTTCACTGACTCTTAAAGTTTCGATGTTCACTCTTGCCATCCTCTGTTTGACCACTTCTAATTTGCCTTGCTTTTTTAACGAGTTTCTAAAGGCATTTACCCTCTGAATCTTCATCTTTGTATTTATAAGCACAGAATTCATATTTAAAAGGAATCGAAGCTTTAATTTCAGGTGAAATATAAATGATTTTGAAAATAGTAGGCAATTTATTATTGATAAAAATCACTACTAGAGCAATGGCCTAAAGCAATGCAAACTAGAAAATCTGAGATTTAGAACAAAGCCTAGAGTCTACATCTAATTCTGAAAGCACTAAGAATATCAACATCCAACTTAGTATTGAATATCAAAGAGGAAACTGAAGTGCTATGATTTTTTTATTCCTTATGAAAGGAGAATTTATCTAAATTCTAAAACATAGCTTGATAAGCAGTCTATTTAAGCAACGTGTAAATCCATCCACTGCCTGTGTGCTGTGAGTGTTCTATCAACAAAGACACAGTGATCCTTTTGTCTTTTTACACTACAGTTTAAATTTTATTCTTTAATTTTCTGAAATGCATCAAATACCAATAGCCTCTGGCTGTTTATAAAATATTTATTTAAAAAATTGTTCAATAAAAAGTCCCAACAGCAGCTGAGCTCATAAATAATTTAGCAAATGGCAAACTGACTTTTACTCATGAGCACAGGCCAGACCACAGGGATGCTGCTGCCTTGAACCCCGAAGGCAAACACAATGTGAGAGAATTCTGGCAGAGCAAGAGGGAGGAAGAAGCCAAAGCAAAATACAAATGGCCCAGCTCTTTCCCATAATATTTGCATTTGGAGGCAGCACTGGCATCTGTCTTAGCTTAGTATCATTTCCATAAAACTGTACACATCTCAGCTATGTACATCTCTTAAATGTCTTTCAAGTAAACAGTATGTTTAGAGTGGTGATGTTTTGGTAGCAATGGATTTCCTTTGGCCAATCAGTCTAGTGGATGTGGTTTCATCTAAAGCTTTGGGTGGAATTGCTGGGTAGATTTATTTTTCGTGTGTGGTTTTTTTTTTTTAATTTTATTTTTCTTCAGCTTTTAATTTTATATTGGAGTATAGCTGATTAACAATGTTGTGATAGTTTTAGGTGGATAGCAAAAGGACACAGTCATACACATGTGCTGTGCTTAGTCGCTCAATCTTTTCTGACTCTTTGTAATCCCATGGATTACAATGCCCGCCAGGCTCCTCTGTCCATGGGGATTCTCCAGGCAAGAATACTGGAGTGGGTTGCCATGCCTTCCTCCAGGGGATCTTCCCAACCCAGGTCTCCTGCATTGCAGGTGGATTCTTTACCATCTGAGCCACCAGGGAAGCCCAAGAATCCTGGAGTGGGTAGCCTATCCCTTAGTCAGGGGAACTTCCTGACTCAGGAATTAATCTGGGGTTTCCTGCATTGCAGGTGGATTCTTTACCAGCTGAGCTATCCAGGAAGTGCCAGTCATAAATATACATGTATCCATTCTCCCTCAAACTCCCCTTCCATGCTGGATAAATTTTCTATGGTGTGTGTGTGCTAAGTCACTTTAGTTGTGTCCAACTCTTTTTGGCCCTAGGGACTGTAGTCCGACAGGCTCCTGTGTCCTTGGGATTCTCCAGGCAAGAATAGTGGAATGGATTGCCATGCCCTCCTCCAGGGGATCTTCCTGACCCAGGTATCAAACCCTTATCTTCTGTGTCTCCTGCATTGGCAGGCAGATTCTTTACCACTACACCACCTGGGAAGCCATTGTTTTGGTACCTGGACCTGAATTCTTTTAACTACTGGCACCTAGGCTTGAAATTCAATTTCACTTACTAATTATGCATGCTCCATCTCTATGAAGCTGTAATTCAGCGTTTTTGATTTTACCTATCTAAATGAAGAAGTAATGGGCTTTAATAGGCTACACTGGACAAATGAACTGATGGCAGTCTCTCCAGAAATGCAGTATCCTTAGGCTACTGTTTTCATTCCCTTAGGTGCCAGAAGTGAAGACCACTAATGAATTCCTCTTTGACAGTGTGGAAAGGCCCAAGGTACACAAGTGCTAACTGTTTTATTAGTGTTTAGATTATAGGTACACAATTGTACTAAGGCCTAGTTTTGTATTTTTAACATTTTGAATCTAACTTTAAAAATTTTGATGCTGGTGTTACTTACAAAAAATAGATGAAATCTTATTTGTTTATTAAAAAAGAAATGAATAGCTTTGAAATGTAACCTCTTAGTCTTAATGGCCAGGTTTATAATTACTCAGTGTGAAGGAGCAAACAGACAGAACAGGCTCCATAGTGAAAGCAGAACTCCATCTTGGGCCGGAGTGTGAACTTTGAGCTCTATGCCCAGTATCTATGAAAATGATATATCAATTGGAAAATCAGACCCCCCAAATGGAAGAACCCCAGGGCTCGTACCTAGACTTTCCATCGCCTAAAAGAATACCCTAATTATCTGCGTAACTGAATAGAATCATAAATTCTATTATGCTTATTGGGGTATGACCATAGGCCTATTGATAATTGTCCACTGTTAACTACCTGGGAAATAGATGGGGAAACAGTGGAAACAGTGTCAGACTTTATTTTTTGGGGCTCCAAAATCACTGCAGATGGTGATTGCAGCCATGGAATTAAAAGACGCGTACTCCTTGGAAGAAAAGTTATGACCAACCTAGATAGCATATTGAAAAGCAGAGACATTACTTTGCCAACAAAGGTCTGTCTAGTCAAGGCTATGGTTTTTCCAATAGTCATGTATGGATGTGAGAGTTGGACTGTGAAGAAAGCTGAGCGCTGAAGAATTGATGCTTTTGAACTGTGGTGTTGGAGAAGACTCTTGAGAGTCCCTTGGACTGCAAGGAGATCCAACCAGTCCATTCTGAAGAAGATCAGTCCTGGGATTTCTTTGGAAGGAATGATGCTAAAGCTGAAACTCCAGTACTTTGGCCACCTCATGCGAAGAGTTGACTCCTTGGAAAAGACTCTGATGCTGGGAGGGATTGGGGGCATGAGGAGAAGGGTATGACAGAAGATGAGATGGCTGGATGGCATCACTCACTCGATGGACGTGAGTCTGAGTGAACTCCGGGAGTTGGTGATGGACAGGGAGGCCTGGTGTGCTGCGATTCGTGGGGTCGCAAAGAGTCGGGCACGACTGAGCGACTGAACTGAACTGAACTGAACTACCTGGGCTTAAGGAATACGAATCACAGGTTTAAGGCTGATGAATCATGGGTAAACTTTGATTGTATCTTTCTTTTCCTTTGTTCAGACCAGTTTCAGAGAATTTGGAGAGGTAGCTTTGAGCACATATACTTAGGGTATATAAGGTTTTCACAAAAAGTGGTTGGGGTCCTTGGCTAAGAGGAGACTCTGCCTTGGGCCTGCTGGGGTAATAAGCTGCACTCCACTATCTGCATTGTCCTTCTGAGTGAGTTTGTTTCCCAGAACTTGTGGCTACAACAAGTCAGGTATTTGATTGACCACTGTAACATAAGAAATGGTAAAACGATGCATAATATTGGCTATGAGAATCTCTTCTTTTTACAAGAAGTATACATTTAATAAAACTGAAACATTACAGAGGATTACTTTATAACTGCTCCCTGTTTTCCCTTGTATTCTTTCTGTTTTAACTTTTGCTTTCCTGGAAAACAAGGTTATGAAAAAAGCAGCAGTTACAGCCTCTTGCTCAGAATTCAAGTGTCATAGGTTAAAAGCATATCTTTGGCTTTCATAAATAGTTAATGTCCTCCAGGGATTTCATTTTGTGTATTACACAGGCTTTAATGTGGGATAAAGGAGACTATTTTTACCTTCCTTTCATATCACTCAAATCATATTTCTCCTTTTCTGCACTCCCAGAAGGGATGTCCCCACCTCCAATGCTGGGTAATTCTACTTAATGGTAAATACTACTTTCATTTAATATTACTGTTGGACTTGTTCACCAAAAGAATATAAGTGAGAATGTTTGATGTCTCTGCAGAATCAGACATATACTTCCCTCTCATCTTTGGAGAGGCATTTTTTTTTCTTTCTTTTTAAAAGATAGGAGCTATGAAACTCTGAATTCCATGTGTGTGTGTGTGTGTGTTTTCTTGCTGTTCTACAATCATACCAGGTTAAGTCTTGCCTTAAGCCCATACCCCACAATCCACCTGGACCACCCTCTTACTTCCTTCAGGTTTTTTGCTTAGTTTTTCTTCTCAGACAGGCCTTCTGACCAAGTTATATAAAATAACAACCTTCCCCAAACTTCATATTTTCTCTTCTGCAGATTTTTTGGGTTTGTTTCATATAATTACTTAATATACTAGGTTCTCAGTTGTTGTTTATTGTTTGTCTTCTCCCACCAGAATGTAAGACAGAAAGGGTGCCTGTTTTATTACTGCCGTATATATCCATTAGCTCTTCCTGCTATACTTAGGGGCCGTTTTAAACAGTGAAATCACCAACAAAAAGCACACAAAAAATGAGAAAAATATGGCACTAAATAGACTACACTTGTTTACAGCAGGAGAGCCAAAACATGAAGGCAGAGTGTCACCTTGTTTGACCTCAGCTGAGAATGTGCGTGTGGGGTGACTCAAATTTTTCACTGCTTAGCAGACATTTGCGAATGACCACAGAAATGCCACAAGATTTAATATTGGAGTGTCATGTGAATGTTTGCAAGTAGGTGAATTTGTAAATACAGAATGTGCAAATGATTAGCATCAACTGTCTTTTATTTATTAAAAACATTTTTTGGAGTATACTTGATTTACAGTGTTGTCTTAGTTTCTGCTATACAGCAAAGTCAATTATACATACACATATATGCACTCTTTTAAAGATTCTGTTCCCATGTAGGTAATTACAGAGTACTGAATAGAGTTCCCTGTGCTATTCAGTAGGTCCTTATTCGTAATCTATCTTATATATAGTAGTGTGTATATATCAATCCCAATTTCCCAATTTATCCCTCTTCCCCATGCCCTCCTGGTAATCACAAGTTTGTTTTCTACCTCTGTGACTCAACTTCTGTTTTGTAAATAGGTTCCTTTGTGCCATTTCTTTAGATTCCACATATAAGTGATGCCATATAATATTTGCCTTTCTCTGTCTGACTTACTGCACTTAGTGTGATAATCTCTAGGTCCATCTACATTGCTGCAAATGGCAGAATTTCATTCCTTTTTTTTAAGCCTGAGTAATATTCCATTGTATATATGCACCACATCTCTTTACCCATTCATCTGCTGACGGACATCTAGGTTGGCACCATGTCCTGGTTATTGTAAACAGTGCTGCAATGAACATTGATGTGCATGCATGCTTTTGAATTATGGTTTTCTCAGCATATATACCCAGGGGTGGAATTGCTAGATCATGTGATAGCTCTATTTTTAATTTTTTAAACATCAACTGTATTTTAAAGGGTTGAGAAAATGGAAGAACATAAAAGAGCTATTAAGAATCTGGGCTAGGTAGGTGGTAGAGAAAGTAACAATGGTAGTTTTGCAAGAAATGTATAAAATTAATGTTTTTTTAAAGTGGACATTTAATTTGCAAATATATTGGGTTTTAAAAGTATCTTTGGTATTAATTTCTCATTTTGATATTAATTTCTTATTTAAATTCTTTCTACTCTGCAATCACCCTCTAGGTTTTTTAAGTCTTTTAACTTTATTGAGGATTTCAATGGCTAAGTTAAAGCTCTCTCTTGGTAAATGTTACATTGCACTTGAAAATATGTGGGTCATTTTCAAATATTTTTTGATATTGATTTCTAACATAATTCCACAAAGGTAAGGGAACAGACTCTGTATGATTTCAAAACCTTTAGACCATGAACGTTTTGCACCTTGTTTTATGTCCCTGGATATGTTCCAGTGTCTCCTGGTTTATAGTCTATGGGAACTTGAATAGAATTTGCATCTTGCTGTTGTGTGAAAATTGTATAAATCTTAATTATATTGAAAAAAATAATTAAAAGTTTAAAAAAGAGAGAATTAAACAAACAAACAAGAAATTAATGTTGATTGGAGCTCTGGCTGTTTCGCTATGTCTCCAAAGAAAAATGAAATCCAATGTTTAGGGACATTATTAAATCATTTAATTTTGTCAAGATAGCAGATAGTAATACTTTTAATTCAAACATTCTGGCCCTCTGGTTTGTTTCTTATTTTTAATTCTTTACTTTTTATTTTCATTTTCATTCTGGAATGCCCCACCTGAATGTGCCTGTGTTAAATTTGCCATATATTACCAGTTCTTAAGGACAATATGTTTTTCTTTTCAAGAAGTTTTATATAGTGCTTTATAAAATTTCCATTTATTCCTCTTAGGATCTTAGTTTTGTCATATTTTGATAACTCACTATGATTCTGATGCTTTTAAATGTACTGATTTTACAGTTTTTATTCTGGTTGTTTCTCACCTCAAGTCCTTGGACATGTGGCCTATCTTGGTCTTTGTATCCTTTGGCTCTCAGTACACGACAGTTCTTTCTTCTCGTGTTCGGCTGTTTTCTCTTGTGGCCTTGTATGTTCTTTGATAATCACATGTGGTGTGTATTGTAGGGCTATGCCTCCACAGTAGCTGTGTGTACTAAACACACGGGGAAGCACTTGCATGGAACAACTTTTAATGCTAATTTCTTGGCATGGGACTTCCTTGACCACTTGGGTTGTGCAAGGCGTACAACCAAGGGTTTGATTTCTTAACAACGTGCTTTTATTTTTTCCACTCAGGATGAAGGGCTTTCTTGCTTGCTTCCTGTTTTTCTAGAATGCAGTTTCACTGAGGGGTGGTCCTTTGAGTTTCCTTTCTTTTTTAATCAGAGATTTCAATTCTAACCCCACCTTATGTGGGCCTGAAGGATTCATTTTCTATTGCTGCTTGAGATGTTAAAATCAAGAAGGTAATGGACACTAGTTAACACTGCCCAGAGCATGACAGTATCTGCTCGTGTATCCTGCCCTAGTTTTCAGTTTCTGCTTCGTTTCTGCACTTGAAATTTAAGCCCCACATCCCCGCTCCTGCCCCCACCACTTTTTTGCTGTCTGCGGTACACACTTCCATTTTTCTCTTTTACTTTTGTTTTCCAAATGTCTATAGAAGGAAATCTCCATGTTATCTTGGTTTACCGTCTTTCCATAGTCTTATTTCTTTGTTTTTCTAAAAAAAAAAAAGTAGGTGGAAGAAAAAAAATGCCGATGTAGAGATGAAGAAGATGAGAAGACATTCAACACTGTAACACCCAAAAGAAAAGAAGATGCTGTTTATCTGAAGAAACATAAACTATTTCCTGAGAATGGCAGTTAATTTAAAGAGAAGGATTCATTGAAAAACTCTGAGGAATCAGAAGGAATAGATTTTAGGTAAGCAGAAATATTACTTTGTCTACAGAGGCCCATATAGTCAATGCTATGGTTTTGCCAGTAGTCGTGTATGGATGTGAGAACTGGACAATAAAAAAAAAGCTGAGTGCCAAAGAATTGATGCCTTTGGACTGTGTGCTGGAGAAGACTCTAGAGAGCCCCTTGGACAGCAAGGAGATCAAACCAGTCAATCCTAAAGGAAACCAACCCTGATTATTCATTGGAAGGACTGCGCTGAAGCTGAAGCTCCAATAATTTGGCCACCAGATGCAAACAACTGACTCATTAGAAAAGACCCTGATGATAGGAAAGACTGAAGGCAGAAGGAGAAGGGGGTGACAGGATGGTGGTTGGGTGGTATCACTGACTCAATGGACATGAGTTTGAGCGAGCTCCGGGAAATGGTGGAAGACAAGGAAGCCTGGCGTGCTGCAGTCCATGGGGTCACAAAGAGTCAGACACGACTGAGAGATGAATCAGTAATGACAAAGCAGACATCAATGTAAGCAACATATTATTAAGTGTCTTAGCTTCATCTAGTGTGCTTTGAAGCACAGAGAAAACAATTTTCAAACTCAGTGTCTCAGATCTATCAGAGAATGAAAAGAATGCCACCATTCTAGTTATTGTATTAAATTAATAACATAGCCATGCACACAATTTTGTGAGAGAAAGAAGAGAAGTGAAAGTGCTACTTTGAATGATCTGAAGAAACATTGCCAAGTTTCTGCTCTTGATCCTCTTTAAATTTAAGGGTGATATTTTCATCTTTTTACCTCGGCATTTTAACAATGTAAAGATGGTCTATTTTGACATTCTATGAACTTATAGACATTCTAAAACCTCCTGAGAGAAAAAAATTAATATGAGCAATAGAAGTGTTCCTTTCCAAAACAAAATGCATCAGGTTTGGATTAGAAATGGTGTATTAATTCTCTACTGCTACTGTAACATATTACTACAGACTTAGTGCCTTAAAACAATATGAATTTATTATTTTACACTTCCATAGCTTAGAAATTCAATATGGTCTTTCTGGGCTGAACCCTAGGCTGCGGGGTGCTGGAGCAGCGAGCAGTGGCTGCGTGCTGCTCAAGCTGCCAAGAGGAGATACCTCAGGTCCAAGGTCAGGAGCGGCGCCTGTGCTTTACTGGAGCAGCCATGTCAGAGAAACCCCAGTAAGATGGTAGGCACTGGAGCGGCTGTGAGGAGATACCCCACGTCCAAGGGCAAAGGAGAAGCCCCAGTAAGATGGTAGGAGGGGTGAATTTGCATTTAAAATAAAACCCCATTCTCGCCACAGACACTCAGAAGGCTCAAACAAACTTGTGTGCACCAGGACCCAGGGACCCCACAGAGACTGAGATAGAACTGTGTTTGAGCATCTCCTATGGAGCTACGGGTCAGCGGTGGACTGCTGCAGGGACAGGGGCTCTGGGTGTAAGTATGGCATAAGCCCTCTTGGAGGAGGTCTCCATTAAACCCACCATAGAGCTGCCAGAACTTACACAGGACTGGGAAATAGACTCTTGGAGGGCACCACAGAACTTTGCGCACCAGGACCCAGGAGAGAGGAACAGTGACCCCACAGGAGACTGTCCCAGACTTGCCTGTGGGTGTCCAGGAGTCTCTGGTGAAGGCGTAGGTCGGTGGTGGTCTCCTGCAGGATTGGGGGCATGGACTGTGGCAGTACATGCATGGGATCTTTTGAGGGAGGTCACTATTATCTTCATAACCTCTACCATAGTTTGGCCCCAGGTAAATAGCAGGGATGGCATCACTGACTCGATGAATGCGAGTCTGAGTGAACTCTGGGAGTTGGTGATGGACAGGGAGGCTTGGCGTGCTGAGATTCATGGGGTCGCAAAGAGTCAGACACAACTGAGCAACTGAACTGAGCTGAAATAGCAGGGAGGAAACATGGCTCCACCCATCAATAGAAAATTGGATTAAAGATTTACTGAGCATGGCCCTGCCCATCAGAACAAGACCCAATATCTCCCTCAGTCAGTCTACCCCATCAGGAAGCTTTCATAAGCTACTTATTCTTCTCCATCAGAGGGCAGATAGACTGAAAACCACAATCAGACCCCAGCCTTGTTTAGCTCAAAGAAACTATGAACCATGCCATGTAGAGCCACCCAAGATGGACAGGTCGTGGTGGAGAGTTCTGACAAAATGTGGCCCACTAGAGAAGGGAATGGCGAACCACTTCAAATGAGTAGAAATTCCTGCCTTGAGAACCCCATGAACAGTATGAAAAGGCAAAAAGATAAGACACTGAAAGATGAACTCCCCAGGTCATTAGGTGCCCAATATGCTACTGGAGATCAGTGGAGAAATAACTCCAGAAAGAATGAAGAGACAGAGCCAAAGCAAAAACAACACCCAGCTGTGGATGCGACTGGTGAAGGAAGCCAGGTCTGATGCTGTAAAAAGCAATATTGCATAGGAACCTGGAATGTCAAGTCCATTAATCAAGGCAAATTGGAAGTGGTCAAACAGGAGATGGGAAGAGTGAACGTCAACATTTTAGAAAGCAGCCAACTAAAATGGACTGGAATGGGCGAATTTAACTCAGGTGACCATTATATTTACTACTGTGGACAAGAACTCCTTAGAAGAAATGGAGTAGCCATCATAGTCAACAAAAGAGTCCGAAATGCAGTACTTGGATGCAATCTCAAAAACGACAGAATGATCTCTGTTCATTTCCAAGGCAAACCATTCAATCTCATGATAATCCAAGTCTGTGCCCTGAGCAGTAATGCTGAAGAAGCTGAAGTTGAACGGTTCTATGAAGACCTACAAGACCTTCCAGAATTAACACCCCTTAAGGATGTCCTTTTCATTATAGGGGACTGGAATGCAAAAGTAGGAAGTCAAGAAATACTTGGAGTAACAGGCAAATTTGGCTTTGGAGTACAGAATGAAGCAGGGCAAAGGCTAATAGAATTCTGCCAAGAGAACGCACTGGTCATAGCAAACACCTTCTTTCAAGAACACAAGAGAAGACTTTACACATGGACTTCACCAGATGGTCAACACCGAAATCAGATTGATTATATTCTTTGCAGCCAAAGGTAGAGAAGCTCTATACAGCCAGCAAAAACAAGACCGGGAGCTGACTGTGGCTCAGCTCCTAATTGCCACATTCAGACTTAAACTGAAGAAAGTAGGGAAAACCACTAGACCATTCAGGCATGACCTAAGTCAAATTCCTAACGATTATACAGTGGAAGTGAGAAATAGATTCAAGGGACTAGAACTGATAGACAGAGTGCCTGATGAACTATGGACAGAGGTTCATGACATTGTACAGGAGACAGGGATCAAGTCCATACCCAAGAAAAAGAAATGCAAAAAAGCAAAATGGCTCTCTGAAGAAGCCTTATAAATAGCTGTGAAAAGAAGAGAAGTGAAAAGCAAAGGAGAAAAGGAAAGATATACCCATTTGAATGCAGAGTTCCAAAGAATAACAAGGAGAGATAAGAAAGCCTTGCTCAGTGATCAGTGCAAAGAAATAGAGGAAAACAACAGAACGGGAAAGACTAGAGATCTCTTCAAGAAAATTAGAGATACCAGGGGAACATTTCACATAAAGATGAGCTCGATAAAGGACAGAAATGGTATGGACCTAACAGAAGCAGAAGGTACTAACAAGAGGTGGCAAGAATACACAGAAGAACTGTATCAAAAAGATTTTCATGACCCAGATAATCATGATGGTGTGATCAATCACCTAGAGCCAGACATCCTGAAATGTGAAGTAATGGGGGTCTTAGGAAGCATCCCTACAAACAAAGCTAGTGGAGGTAATGGAATTCCAGTTGGGCTATTTCAAATCTTAAAAGATCCTGCTGTGAAACTCAATATACCATCAAATTTGGAAAGCTCAGCAGTAGCCACAGGACTGGAAAAGGTCTGTTTTCATTCCAATCCCAAAGAAAGGCAATGCCAAACAATGCTCAAACTACCACACAATTGCATTCATCTCACATGCTAGCAAAGTAATGCTCAAAATTCTCCAAGCCAGGCTTCAACAATATGTGAATTGTTAACTTCCAGATGTTCAAGCTGGTTTTAGAAAAGGCAGAGGAACCAGAGATCAAATTGCCAGCATCTGCTGGATCACTGAAAAAGCAAGAGAATTCCAGAAAAACATCTATCTCTGCTTTATTGACTATGCCAAAGTCCTTGGCTGTGTGGATCACATAAACTGTGGAAAATTCTGAAAGAGATGGGAATACCAGACCACATGAGCTGCCTCTTGAGAAATCTGTACGCAGGTCAAGAAGCAACAGTTAGAACTGGACATGAAACAACAGACTGGTTCCAAATTGGGAAAGGAGTATGTCAAGGCTGTATATTGTCACCCTGCTTAGTTAACTTATATGCAGAGTACATCATGAGAAACGCTGGGCTGGAGGAAGCACAAGCTGGAATCAAGATTGCTGGGAGAAATATCAATAACCTCAGATATGCAGATGACACCACCCTTATGGCAGAAATTGAAGAAGAACTAAAGAGCCTCTTGATGAAAGTGAAAGAGGAGAGTGAAGCTCAACATTCAGAAAACAAAAATCATGGCGTCACTTCATGATGTCCCATCACTTCATGGTAAATAGATGGAGAAACAGTGGAAACAGTGGTAGACTTTATTTCAGATGGCTCCAAAATCACTGCAGATTGTGACTGCAGCCACAAAATAAAAAGACACTTACTCCTTGGAAGAAAAGTTATAACCAAAGTAGCAGCATACTAAAAAGCAGAGACATTGCTTTTCCAACAAAGGTCCATCTAGTGAAGGCTATGGTTTTTCTAGTAGTCATGTATGGATGTGAGAGTTGGACTATAAAGAAAGCTGAGCACAGAAGAATTGATGTTTTTGAACTGTGGTGTTGGAGAAGACTCTTGAGAGTCCCTGGGACTGCAAGGAGATCGAACCAGTCCATCCTAAAGGAAATTAGTCCTGAATGTTCATTGGAAGGACTGATGTTGAAGCTGAAACTCCAATACTTTGGCTATCTGATGCAAAGAGGTGACTCATGTGAAAAAACCCTGATGCTGGGAAAGATTGAAGGTAGGAAGAGAAGGGAATGACAGATGGTTAGATGGCATCACCAACTCAATGGACATGAGTTTGAATAAACTCCAAGAGTTGGTGATGGATGGGAGGCCTGGCATGCTGCAGTCCATGGGGTCGCAAAGAGTCAGACACGACTGAGCGACTGAACTGAAGTGAACTGAGGCTAAAATTAGCAGGAGTGCGTTTAATATTTCTTTTTTTTTTTTTGAATTTTTTTGATGTTCTGGGAGAGAATCTATTTCCCTGTTTATTCCATTTTTTAGAGTTCACCCACATGCCTTGGCTCATGACCTCCCACTTCATTCATCCTCAACGTGAATAATATTGCATCCCTCCAATCATTTTACTGTAGTCACTATCTCACTCTAACTCTCCTCTTCTGCCTCCCTTTTTAACCTTTAAGGACCCTTGTGGTTACATTTGGCCCACCTAGAAAATCCAGCATAGTTTCTCTAGTTTAAGGTCAGTAGACTTGCAAGCTTAATTCCATCTGCAGCCTTAATTCCCCTTTACCGTGAAACCGAATATATTCATAGATTTGGGGGATTGCTGTTGTTGTTCAGTCTCTAAGTCATGTCTGATTCTTTGATTCCCTCTGGACCCCAGCACACCAGGCTCCTCTGTCCTCCACTGTCTCCCAGAGTTTGCTCAAATTCACATCTACTGAGTCAGTGATGCTTTCTAACCACCTCATCCTCTGCCACCTGCTTCTCCTCCTGCCCCCAATCTCTCCCAGCATCAGGGCCTTTTCCAATGAATTGGCTCCTCGCATCAGGTGGCCAACATATTGTAGCTTCAGCTACAGCATCAATTCTTCTAATCAATATTCAGAGTTGATTTCCTTTAGGATTGATTGATTTGATCTCCTTGATGTTTGAGGGACTCTTAAGAGTCTTCTCCAGCTCCACAATTTGAAAGCATCAGTTTTTTTGGCACTCAGCCTTCTTTATGGTCCAGTTCTTGCATCCGTACATGACTATTGGAAAAACCATAGCTTTGACTATATGGACCTTTGTTGGCAAAAAGCTTTTTAATATGCTATCTAGGGTTGTCATAGCTTTCCTTCCAAGGAGCAAGCATCTTTTGATTTCATGGCTGCTCTCACCATTCACAGTGATTTTGGAGCCCAAGAAAATAAAATGTCACTGCTTTCACTTTTCCCCCTTCTATTTGCCATGAATTGATGGGACCTGATACCATGATCTTAGTTTTTGAATGTTGAGTTTTAATCCAGCTTTTTCATTCTCTTCTTTCACATTTATCAAGAGGCTCTTTAGTTCTTCATTTTCTGCCATTAGAGTGGTATTACCTGTATATCTGAAGTTGTTGATATTTCTCCCAGAAATCTTGATTCCAACTTGGAATTCATCCAGCCCAGCATTTCATATGATGTACTCTGCATAGAAATTAAATAAGCAGGGTGACGATATATAGCCTTGATGTACTCCTTTCCCAATTTGGAACCAGTCCGTTGTTCCACGTCTGGTTCTAACTTTTGCTTCTTGACCCACATACAGGTTTCTCAGGAGACAGGTAAGGTGATCTGGTATTCCCCTTTCTTTAAGAATTTTCCAGTTTGTTGTGATCCACATAGTCAAAGGCTTTAGCATAGTCAGTGAGGCAGAAGAAGATGTATTTTTCTGGAGTTCTCTTGATTTCTCTATGATCCAACGAATGTTTTAGGAAGTAGATATCTCTGAGGGTCCATTATGTGGCCTCACACATGTGTATTTCATGCTCATTAGCTGAAGTTGTGACTGAGAGTCAGTAGCTGACTCTCTTTGTGACCCCATGGACTATAACGCGCCATTCTCCTCTGTCTATGGGATTTCTCAGGCAAGAATACTGGAGTGGGTTGCCATTTCCTTCTCCAGGGGATCGTCCTGACTCAGGGATTGATCCCAGGTCTCCCACATTGCAAGAAGATTTTTTTTTTTATCACTGTGTCACCAGGGAAGCTTTGCCACACATGGAAAGCTAAATTTTGGACTTGTCTCTGGTATATCCAAGTGGAATTTCCTAGACATTGCTGTAAAGAAGAATCTGGAGCTCAGTAAAAAAAATTTATCTGGTGACAAAGATTTAAGGAGGTATCAGTGTATTTGTAACTGAAGTTGTGGGTCTGGAGATGCTCATGATGGAAACATGAACAGACTGAGCAGAGAAGGGAAAGGAAGGGAAATAGGAGGATTATGGAGGGGACGGATCAAGGATGGATGATAGGGGAGGAAAATAAATTAAAAAGAGGGGCAATATACACACTTTGGAGGGCATGCTGACATTAAAGGAATTCACTGATGGTTTCATTTGATCCAAAAGTGATGGTTCAGATCATTTGCTACCAGGGACTGTGGCAAGGATCTCAAGGAGACTGATGAAGGTTTGAAATGGTCACTGAAGAGGAGTTGATTAAAGTTTGACTAAACGGATTGCTGAGTTGTTCCTGAGTTTAGCTGAACTTATTCCAATATTCTTCTGAGAGGTTGATGTGAAGAATCTAAGCTACATTTTGTTAACAAAAAAACTCCATTTTGTAAGGTTCCGGGAAAAGAGGCTTTGGAAATCCCCTGACCTCACCCCACCACCCATGAGCCAATCGGACCCCAGACCAGAATCTCCTGACTTAATGTTCAGGAACTTGTGGTCTACCTAGGTAATAGGGACCAATCAGAAACCAACACACAACCCCTCAAAAGAAAGTGACCAATCAGACGTTCCCCTACCTAGAAATTCTTTTCTTTTTTCATGAACACTCCCTATATAAGCAATGAAATCCAAAACCCGGGGCTCCTCCCTATAGCCGCTGCGTCGGTAATGGTGGAAGCCCCAGCTCGAGCTTGGTAATAAAAACTCTCTTGCTTTTGCATCGGATATTGGCTCCCTGGTGGTCATTGGGAGATTTCGTGACTTGGGCATAGCAGACGAAAACTAAAGTTCTCCAAGAAAGAGCAGATAGGCTTGTCACGCGAGTGTATGTTCCTCGGTTCTTTGTCTCATCACAACAAAGATTTGGAGTGACAGACATTAAAGCCCCCTCGGTGAGTCACAGCTCTCAGGTCTTGGATAGGCCGTGTTATCGCTCTCGGGTCACAAATGGACCATGTTATAGCTCTTAGGCAAATCAGTGTTACAGCTCAGTGTTACAGCTCTATTTTATTTAGAAGATAGCAGGAAAATCCATCTTCGAGGCATGAGGGCACGTCGATCTAAAGACACGAGGAGAAGAGCACCCCAGCGCACGGGAGAGAGACAGAGAGCTGGCTTTGGCTCTTCTGTTTATATGTTCATCTCTCCCTGGGCCTGTCCTATGTAAACTGGGCCAGCCAGGAGTGTTTATTTTACCTGAGGTCCTCACCCCGGTCCTTGGACCTTCTTTCGTTTCATTTTCGTGGGCTTTTCCCTTCCTTATCTGTAGCCACCGCCATTTTGGACTCCTTTTCCCTGTTTTACTTACCTAACAGGCTCAATAATTAATTGTGGATATATCTCTCTAGTCTTCTCATGAAAAATGAGAAATGTGTATATTAGGGCTGTTCATGAGTTAGATCACAACTTGTAGGCTTTTGTACATGAAAAAACCGTTTTGAATTCTGAACAAGAAACTAAAAACCAAACTTTTGCACTTGATTCGCAGATAATTCCTCTGCCTTTTACTGCCTTTTGTTACCTTGTCCCACTTACTATCTGATTTTATTCTTGACTACATGTCTCTAATTTCTCTCTGATTTAATACTTTAGCTTTTGGCCCTTATTTACAGTCTTCCTCTTCCGCCTGAAATGTAGGCCCTCTCTCCCATGCTTCGGCCAATAGCGCTTAACCCGAAAGGTGTGTGCTTCACCATAATGACTTCAGTCCACATTAATCTCTCTCTTTTTTTCTGAATTCCTGCATCCATTATAGCTGCACCACTGCCTAAGGGAGTGCCTGTGAGTTAACTTGTGTCCTTCTCTATAGCTTTTCAAGTGTTAATTTTCTCAGAGCTCCTATTTACTTGTTCAATTATTATTCTTATTGTCTTTCATTTGCCAGACAATATACCAAGGGCTGGCTATAATGTCACATTCAAACCAGATGCAATCCTTATTTCTACTTCCAAATCTCCCACATCACATAATGTAGTGCAGAATCTATAATTAACACCAAATAACACACACTATTGATTATAATATGAAGCAAAATACATATAAAGACTATACTTGCTGCTGGTGTTGAAGGCTGCAGGGAGAGTTCAGGGCTTCACTGCACTGCATATACTGTGGCCTGTGCTCTTTCTGGAAAATTGCTTGGTAATACCCAGATTATTTCCTGAGAACAAAGACATGCTGAGTAGAAAACTTCTTTTAGGTTTGGAATGTAAATGCTTCAGGTGATAACAGACATTTGTCAGACTAATGAATGGTCAGGGAAACCAAAATATAGGCTACAGAAGATTTTGAAATTATACGTCCCCATACTCAGAGAGTACAGAAAGCAGCATTCTGGCTTTCCTGGAAAACGAAAGACATCCCAAGTCTGCAGCAATTTACGGTAAATTTGAAGGTATCTTGTTAAGCTGTCTTGTAAGTAGAGATAATATCATTTGCAGAGGTCTTGGGGGCCTACTCAAGGTGAAATTAAGCAGAGTCAAAAACTACTTGATTAGAATTTGTGGTATAAGATGAGGAAAGGGGAGAATGGACCAATGGACTCACATTGTGGTCTTTGGGCTCTCCTGTTCTCGTGGCCAAAGAGTAGGAAAAAAATCTATCCTGAGATCAATAGGGTTTTGTTGGGTTTTTTTCCTGCAGACACAAAAACTTTGTTACATGTATATATGTGAGTGTGTGTGTTGCATATAATTGTGTGGGGAATGTTAATTTTGTATTGGATTGAGGGCTAACATGCAAGCAACTAAGTAGTTATGGGGTTGATAAGCTAAGATTAGATATGACTTTATAATGAAATGAAAATGATAAAGGAGAGAATGAGGGAGTTAAAAGAATAATATTAGACAGTAGATGGGAGTGGAGGAGGTAGGCAGATGAGGTCCAGGGATGGGTTTTTTGAGTTAGAAGAGGTTGGAATAGCAGCCTTTTAGAATTTGACCAAGAATTGGAAGGTTTGAGCAAGATGAGTTCAAGTGATTACTGGTGAAGAAGAAAGAGACTGTGGGCACAGGATTATGTAGGAGCAAGCTCAGGGAAGCAGAGACCTTCAAGAAGAGAATTTCATCTTGTATCTGTGGATGATCATGTTGAGCTAGCCAGAAAGAGATCAGGACTCAGTTGATACCCAGAATAACTCTGAAGAAGTTATTAGCATTAATTTTATTTTCCAGATGAGGAAGCTGATTCCTAAAGTGACATGTGGCTAGGAGATGCAAAATTCAGAAGTTGAGCGTTTAACATATATAAGACCCTTTCTTTTTCTTCTGATGGATAGGAACTCATGTAATATCCAGAGGCAGGAGGAACAAGGAATTTGAGTCAGATAGTTGTAGCCACCCGTTTCGGGAAACAAACTCACTCAGAAGGACAATGCAGATAGTGGAGTGCAGTTTATTACACCAGCAGGCCCAAGGCAGAGTTTCCTGTTAGCCAAGGACCCTGACCAGCATTTGTGAAAATCTTTTATACCCCATGTGTACGTGTCTGAACCCACCACTCCAAATTCCTTGAGACTTACATAAACCAAGGAAAATACAATCCCAATAACCCCATCATTCACGTGCTGTGTTCATGTACTCAAACAGTCAAACAATTAGCCAATAACCAATAAACCCAAGCCCCTCTCCGTCTCTGTCAAACCGCTTTTCCTGTGTCCTCATCCCCCCACCCTCTCCACCGCTTTCCTCTTTCGTCGGAAGGTCAATTTCTAGTCGGGAGTCAAATTTCCAGTCGAAGCCCGTCCGACCGGAGTCGCCTCAGCCCCACTCTCCCTCCTCGTCGCCGTCCCGCCCTGACCCCACGAGATGTAGAGTAAGTCCAGTTCGTCTCAGACCAGGTCGTAGGAAACACATGTCTCCACGAGGAGAAACCACGTAAAGTCAAATAGAAGGTTTAGTAGTTAACAGAAAAGGTCGAACCGATGGCTAGAGAGTCGTTTGAGTCGTGCCCAGAGACGGAGGAACTCAAATAGCCATTCTTAGAAATAGAGAAGGAGTATAAACAGAAGAAAAACTCTCATGAAAAGAAGTCGTCGTGAGTCTGTGAAGTCCAAGACCAGGTAGTCAGACTAAACGAGTAGGTAGAGAGCCGTTGCCCTGAGACGGTCGAGCCGAGCGAGGAGACACGCGAGGTTCAGAGGGAGTTATTAGTGGTTGAACGCTCGGTGGAGAAGTATGAAGGACAGACGGAGAAGACGTTACACGAATCGAAGAAACTCAACCTAAAGGACCTCAAGGTAAAAAAGAAGTAGAAAATTCCGAGCCAAAAGTTATTGGAAGTATGGAGAGAGCGAGAGTAGTCGTCGAAAGAGTCGAAGGAGGTCGAAAACGTCCCGTCACCGGTCCGCGAGAACTCGAGCCAGGTCGAGGAGAAGTTGGTCGACCTAGGATGCCAAGTTCCTCCGGTGGAGTCGGAGTCGGACAAGAGCCCGGGCAGAAAGAGGGAGGTGAAGGGCGACCTCCGCGAGCCGGGAGAGGAGACGTAGTAGCCGGACGACGACGTCTTGGACCTAGAACGCGAAGTGGCGGAGATACCACCACTAGGGCCGGTACCAGGGGTGGGTCGAAGCCGAACGGAAGCCCAAGGACGGAGGAGGCGAGCCGCAACGTCGGCGAAGAGTGGGGATGAAGGCGGACGAGGCGTATACGTATTCAAGAATTAAATCTCGACTTCTGGAAACTTGTTCCATCTGAAGGTCTGGTATTTGACAACCCGAGGACCGGTTACACTTGTCCACTAATGAATTATGTTAATTACATTTTAGTGGTAGTGAAACGGTTGTTTTCAGGTATATCAGTTTCGATACTAAAAAGGTTATCAGTATATGTCTACACTCTCAACCTGGTATTTCTTTCGACTCACGTCTTCTTAACTACGAAAACTTGACACCACAACCTCTTCTGAAAACTTTCAGGGAACCTGACGTTCCTCTAGTTTGGTCAGTTAGGATTTCCCTTAGTTGGGACTTATGAGTGACCTTCCTGACTACGACTTCGACTTCGAGGTTATTAAACCGGTGAACTACGCTTCTCGGGCGAATAACTTTTTCTGACAACGACCCTTTCTAACTCCCGTCCTTCTCTTCTCCCACTGTCTCCTACTCTACCAACCTACCGTAGTACCTGAGTTACCTATACTCAAACTCGTTCGAGACCCTCTACCACTTCCTATCCTTTCGTACACGCCACACGACGTCAGGCACCACAACGTTTCTCGACCTGTACTGACTTTCTGACTTCTTGTTGTAGTTAACGGGAGGACCGAAATCGAAGTACTCGGATCAAAATACTGGATTTTTTCCCTTCCACGGAGGGATTTGTTTTATGAGAAGAAAGTTAGTCCTTCCGATTTGATTAACAAAAGTTTTGAGAAAGAGTAGGAGGATTAATTCGTATTCACGAGGAAGGTGAAAGAGGGACCTAAGACGGGAACCTACTGTATAACTCTCAATTGGAAGTCCAAAGTGTGATTACCTCTGGACTTCCAAAATTACCTCCGTCCACAATGTAAAGTCAAATTTTAAAAGATTTTTGAATTGACTGTTTATTGTAACTGACTTCACCTTTTGACTCCTCAGTAGAATCACTAAGTCCGGGTTCGATTAAAAGTGGTTCTTATAGTTTGATTAGTTTCGTTATATATTTGTCTAAGACTACGTGAGGAACCTCGAGTTTGTGTCTTTTACTTTCTCATTGTCTTTCTCCAAAGTGAATGAACAAGTCAGTCGACATAACTATTTCGGGGATGGTACACCACCCCTGACGTGTTTCTCGGTCTTTAGACACCCTATACTTTTTACGTCTAGGAACGACAGGAGCCGAATATCGTGAGTAACACACGACTGACGCTTTGACGAATGGGTTACTCACCCGGTCGACCTTTGGACGAAAGTTCCTCTTAAATCGAAGGAAGATATCCATACATTCACAGTGACTCCCCCTTTATCACGAAAACCTCTTGTCTAAGGAGAGGGACACTCCCCATCGTGTGGGACAGAGTGTTTGCTGGTAAACGGAGGACGTGTTTTAAGGAGCCACTGGATTGTGTCCTGACTTACCCGCCAATCACATAGAATCATATCTTGACAAATGTAAAGAAACAGGGAAAAAGAGCAATTCCTTTACTGATAGAGAAGTTAGGAGGTGACTTCGTACGTCGATTTCAAAGATTAGACACTTTAAGTGTGAGTAGGTAACGAAAAGAAAATGAATAAATCTGGACGACGACGAGGGGCCCCAAACCCCACCCCCACATGAAAAGAAAAAGTTAATGTGGTTAAACGTCTAATAATAAGGGGGATCCCAATTCTTCAGATACGGGGTTGGTCATTACGACTTCTTCGACTTCAACTTTCCAAGCTTCTGGAAGTTCTGGAAGATCTTGATTGTGGATTTTTTCTACAGGAAAAGTAATATCCCCTGACCTTACTTTTTTATCCTTCAGTTCTTTATGGACCCCATTGTCCGTTTAAACCGGAACCTCATGTCTTATTTCGTTCCGTTTCCGATTATTTCAAGACGGTTCTCTTACGTAACCAGTATCGTTTGTGGGAGAAGGTTTCTGTGTTCCCTTCTGAAATTTGTACCTGTAGTGGTCTACCAGTTATGACTTTAGTCTAACTAATATAAGAAACGTCGGTTTCTACCTCTTCGAGATATGTCAGTCGTTTTTGTTCTGGACCTCGACTGACACCGAGTCTAGTAATTGAGGATTAACGGTGTAAGTCCGAATTTAACTTCCTTCGTCCCTTTTGGTGATCTGGTAAGTCCGTACTGGATTCAGTTTAGGGATTGCTAATATGTCACCTTCACTCTTTATCTAAGTTCCCTGATCTTGACTATCTGTCTCACGGACTTTTTGATACCTGCCTCCAAGTACTGTAACATGTCCTCTGTCCCTAGTTCTGGTAGGGGTTCTTTTTCTTTACGTTTTCTCGTTTTACCGACAGACTCCTCCGGGATGTTTATCGACATTTTTCTTCTCTTCCTTTTCGTTTCCTCTTTTCCTTTCTATATGGGTAAACTTACGTCTCAAGGTTTCTTATTGTTCCTCTCTATTCTTTCGGAAGGAGTCACTAGTCATGTTTCTTTAGCTCCCTTTGTTGTCTTACCCTTTCTGATGTCTAGAGAAGTTCTTTTAATCTCTATGGTCCCCTTGTAAAGTACGTTTCTACCCGAGTTATTTCCTGTCTTTACCATACCTGGATTGTCTTCGTCTTCTATAATTCTTTTCCACCGTTCTTATGTGCCTTCTTGACATGTTTTGTCTAGAAGTGCTGGTTCTATTAGTACTATCACACTAGTGAGTGGATCTCGGTCTGTAGGACCTTACACTTCAGTTTACCCGGAGTTCTTCGTAGTGATGCTTGTTTCGATCACCTCCACTACCTTAAGGTCAACTCGATAAAGTTTAGGACTTTCTACTACGACACTTTCACGACGTGAGACATACGGTAGTTTAAACCTTTTGAGACGTCACCGGTGTCCTGACCTTTTCCAGGCAAAAGTAAGGTAGGGTTTATTTCCGTTACGGTTTGTTACGAGACTGATAACGTGTTAACATGAGTAGAGTGTGCGATCATTTCATTACGAGTTTTAAGAGGTTCGGTCCGAAGTTGTTATACACTTGGCACTTGAAAGTCTACAAGTTCGACCAAAATCTTTTCCGTCTCCTTGGTCTCTAGTTTAACGGTTGTAGTCGACCTAGTGTCTTTTTCGTTCTCTCAGGGTCTCTTTGTAGATAAAGACGAAATAACTGATACGGTTTCGGAAACTGACACACCCAGTGTTATTTGACACCTTTTAAGACTTTCTCTACCCTTATGGTCTGGTGGACTGGACGGAGAACTCTTTAGACATACGTCCAGTCCTTCGTTGTCAATCTTGACCTGTACCTTGTTGTCTGACCTAGGTTTATCCTTTTCCTGATGTAGTTCCGACATATAACAGTGGGACGAATAAATTGAATATACGTCTCATGTAGTACTCTTTGTTACCCGACCTTCTTCGTGTTCGACCTTAGTTCCAACGACCTTCTTTATAGTTATTGGAGTCTATACGCCTACTGTGGTGGGAATACCGTCTTTCACTTCTCCTTGCTTTTTCGGAGAACTACTTTCACTTTCTCCTCTCACTTTTTCAACCGAATTTCGAGTTGTAAGTCTTTTGCTTCTAGTACCGTAGGTCAGGGTAGTGAAGTACCGTTTATCTACCTCTTTGTCACCTTTGTCACATTCTGAAATAAAAAAAACCGAGGTTCTAGTGACGTCTACCACTAACGTCGGTACTTTATTTTTCTACAAATGAGGAACCTTCTTTTCAATACTGGTTGGAACCGTCGTATAATTTTTCGTCTCTGTAATAAAACGGTTGTTTCCAGGCAGATCAGTTTCGATACCAAAAAAGTCATCAGTATATACCTACACTCTCAACCTGACACTTCTTCCGACTCGTGACTTCTTAACTACGAAAACTTGACACCACAACCTCTTCTGTGAACTCTCAGGGAACCTGACGTTTCTCTAGGTTGGTCAGGTAGAATTTCCTTTAATCAGGAATTAGAAGTAACCTTTCTGACTACAACTTCGACTTTGGAGTTATAAAACCGGTGAACTACTCTTCTCGACTGAGTAAACTTTTCTGGGACTACGACGTTTTCTAACTTCCGTCCTCCTCTTCCCCTACTGTCTCCTACTCTACCGACCTACCGTAGTGACTGAGTTACCTGTACTCAAACTCATTTAAGGGCCCTCAACCACTACCTGTTCCTCCGGACCGCACGACGTCAGGTGCCCCAACGTTTCTCAGCCTGTGCTGACTCCCTGACTTGACTTGACTTCCAATTCTTAGAACTTCCACAAGTAATGATGCAAATCGTATTCGATTACATTTGTCCGTAAGACTTCAAACCCCAGTTGTCGACCTTCCTGCTTTGTGAAAAGTCCACAAGAATCGAAGTGAAAGCGAGGAAACAGTCGTCCACCGCCGTGTAATCAAAGACGAGTGGAAACTGCCCCTTTCTCTCCTTTATCCAAAAAGTTTAAGACAAAACCTTTCTATCGGGACCTTGTTCTATTGATTAAAAGTATATATTAGGAGTAATAAAGTGTTTCCGTAAGAGAATTAAGATATATAATAAAACATAAACACTACGGAAATGTAAAATAAGTGTAAAAGTCACTGTGTGTTAATATACACGGTTCAATCGAAATAAATCTACAACTCTTTACTTCCAAAAGAAATAATTTCTTGGGTTAATTTTCTACTTTTAAGACTCATTATACTTAAATAAAAGAGACTCGTTGTACTCCGTAATCCCTAATCCCCTGACTCCACTCTTTGACAGAAGGGATAAAGTCGAAAATTCCAATAATAATATAGAAGAGTCCCGCTTTGTCTACCCTTATTTTTAGTGATTAAACAATAAAGGACAAACCTGGAAAAGGGAAAAGTTCCTAAAACTAAAAACGGTCATAAAAAATTGTAATTAAAAATAACCTCATATCAACGAGATGTTAGAACACAATTGAAGTCCATATCTCGTCTCATTTAACCAACATGTATATGAATGTATATGAGAAGAATTCTAAAGTAAGGGTAAACCCAGGGGTGTCTCGCGACGCACCTCAAGGGACACGATATACCGTCCAAGAGTAGTCAATGGAGAAAATATGTATCGTCACGTATATACAGTCAGGGTTGGAGAGTTAAGTAAGGGGAGGGGGGGGGGGGTGGTTGACCATTGGGATTCAATAAAAGATGTAAAAAGTGAGAGAAAGACAAAACGTTTATCCAGGTAGATATGGTAAAAGGATCTAAGGTGTATATTCGGTATAATATGGTATAAAAAGAGAAAGACTGAAGGAAACGAGTCATACTGGTAGAGATCCAGGTAGGTACAACAACGTTTACCGAAATAAAGAAAAGGAAAAAAACTCCTTATAAGGTAAGTCAAGTCAAGTCAACGAGTCAATACAGGCTGAGAAACGGTAGGGTACCTCACGTCGTGCGGTCCGGAGGGACAGACAGTGGTTGAGGGCCTCAAATGAGTTTGAGTACAGGTAACTCAGTCACTGCGGTAGGTTGGTAGAATAGGAGACAGTAGGGGAAGAGGAGGACGGAAGTTAGAAAACGTCGTAGTCCCAGAAAAGTTTACTCAGTCGAGAAGCGTAGTCCACCGGTTTCATAACCTCAAAGTCGCAGGCGTAGTCAGGAAGGTTTCTTATAAGTCCTGACTAAAGGAAATCCTACCTGACCAACCTAGAGGAAGGACAGGTCCCCTGAGAGTTCTCAGAAGAGGTTGTGGTGTCAAGTTTTATAAGGTAACATATATACATTTTGTAGAGAAAACAGTTAAGGAGACACCTACCTGTAAATCCAACGAGGATACAGGACCAAGAACTTTTATTACGACGTCATTTGTAGTCCACATACGTAAGAAAACGTAATACCTAAAGCGACCCACAGACGGGTCATCACCCTAACGACCTAGTATACCATCCAGATAAAAGTCAAAAAATTCCTTGAAGGTGTCACCAACATGGTTAAATATAAGGGTGGTTGTTACATCCTCCCAAGGGAAAAGTGATGTGGGACAGATCATAAATATTAAACAAATAAAAAACTACCACCGGTAAGACTAGTCATACTCCACTACGGAGTGACATCAAAACTAAACGTAAAGAGATTATTAATCACTACAACTCATAGAAAAGTACACGAAAAACCGGTAGACATACAGAAGAAACCTCTTCACAAATAAATCTATAAGTCGGGTAAAAAATTAACCCAACAAACAAAAAATTATGTCTCAACGTACTGGATAAACATATAAAACCTCTAATTAAGGAACAGTCAACAAAGTAAACGTTTATATAAGAGGGTAAGACTCCTCTTATATAAAACAAATACCAAGGAAACGACACGTTTTCGTACGGTCATAAAAATTTCCTTCCCCCGTATAAACGAGAGACCTTTTTGAGTTTTATTAAGACTTCCGTACATTTAGCGAACGAAAAATTCCGGATTTTCAGAAATTTCGAAGTTTTTTTATACATTCCTGATTCATTAGTCAAGATCAGTTGTTCGTTAGTAACCCACGAACATACTCCTTTCTGAGTCAAAACAGAGGAAATGACGAATGTGTCTTGTGTGAAGTGAAAACTGTGAAAACCAGTAGTTTACACACACACACAAAAGGGTGTCGTTTGTTAGACACACTGTAGTCGACTCACAGGATGTCAATGTAAATTAAGACTGTGATAGATGAACTTCTGTCACAGTCTAGAGTGCTCAATTTCCGAGACAGGTCATTCTGACGGGGGTGGGATGAACTCTACATCAACATTCAGGATCCAGGGGTCCAACCAATGGGTGTTGAAGACAGACTGAATTGACGTTTAGTTCCCGAAAGTACTAGGCGAGTCTCTTCCGTTACCGTTGGGTGAGGTCATGAGAACGAACCTCTTAGGGGCCCTACCTCAGTGTTTCTCAACCTGTACTGACTCGATGAAGTGAAAGTGCAAAGTGAAAGTACGTAACCTCTTCCTTTACCGTTGGGTGAGGTCATAAGAACGGACCCCTTAGGGTCCCTACCTCCTCGGACCACCCGACGACAGATACCCTAGTGTGTCTCAGTCTGTACTGACTACGCTAAATAGTCGTCGTCGTCGTACTAGGGGATAACCCAGGTTAATTGAACGATGTCGTCAAGTGTCTTGAGTCCCTTCGTATAAACGTTCAAAGTCTACTTTTCTATGTATCTCACTCCAGTCTCTACTAGGACTCGAGACAAGAGTACCTCAACCCCACACAGTGAGAGGACCACACCAACTTGGGGTATGATAACCCTATAAAACCTTCGAAGGAGTGTATTCGTACTAGTTAATAATTGAGATTAAGGTAGAGGAGAAGGGAGAGACCCCCTATTCCTAACCCCGACTTTTAGGGTTCAAAGACTAATACTAAACTAGGAAGACCACTGGTCGGGGGTTGGTCCTCGGTGGGTCTCAACGACGTAACCTTGTTTTCGACGAAGGCCACGAGAGGAGTGAGTGAATCTTTAAATGTTCCTGAAGGGTCCACCACGTCACCATTTGTTAGTCGAACGGCTACGTCCTCTACGTCCAAACTAGGGACCCAGCCCGTCTAGGGGACCTCATCCTTCGCCGTTAGGTGACGTCATAAGAACGGACCCTTTAGGGTACCTGTCTCTTCGGACCACCCGATGCCAGGTCACCCAGAGTTTTCTTAACCTGTACTGAATCACTGATTTACTGTTGTTGTTGTCGTTGTTCCCAGAGTCCTCGAAGCACGGTCCTTGGTCCCCGTTTCTGGTTATGCAGGTAAACATAATAGAGTGATCTCAAGGAAATAAATTGACAGGTTGTCAAAAACTGGAAATTTCAACACACGACCCACGATATCTTTATGGTTTACTTATAAGACTCCTGTATGAAGGACAGGAGTCCATAAAAAGGATTCTGTCAAGTCAAGTCAAGTCAAGTCAGCGAGTCAGCACAGACTGACTCCTATTCTATGTATGTGAGTTCATATGATATTTCGTGTACCCACATATATTATTCGTAAGTAACTTACTTTACCAGTATTTATCAACAATTTTGCACGAAACCCCGAAGTTTCCCTCTATGGTCCAGATATCCAACCCCTTTCTATACACCGTCCGTATCGAACACGACACCGAATCTCTTGTTTATACTGATTCCCCAGTCCCTCCACCGTGAGATCCACTGACTTCATGATCCTTGCTTCAGTGAAACCCCTTACTGTTCACCAGGTCAAACCGACCTCTCTTCGAGTCCTTAGTTAGTTGGAAAGTGAACCAGGTGGACCTTCCGGGTGTCACCCCGTAGTATTCGGCGACGGTCACGTAAACGATTTATCTCTCAATCCCGTAACTGAGTATGTTGACCGTGTAACTACCCTGTGAGTCCCACCGGAAATCATAGCTCTCGGGTCAGAGAACACTCCACGCCTGTTTGCGGAACAGTTGGTTCCAGTGTTACCGATTGGTAAACAGAAACGAATAAACCTTGTTACTAAAAAAATTTCTACTATATATGAATTAATTTTTCAGTTTGTTAAGACTTTTTTATACTTATTCCTTTTGCATGGGGTTTAAAGTAGTGGATCTTTTATTAGTGACAATTGAAATCCATAGTGAAGTCTGGAGAAAGAAACGTATATATGTCTACCGTCACACATCGAGTCTTTTTAAAACGTTTTTATCCTGGTATGACACGTACGGTTAAAATGTAACTTTATGATTTAAATCAAGACGGACTTGAATTTTTCTTATTTTTATTTAACACTAATTTTTACTTCCTTAATACCTTAGAATCCATGTGCAAAGAAATTAAAATCAATGAAAATTTTTTTGTTCTCCATGTAAGTGTACCATGTTTAAAGTTTTCGATATACAACTACTTTTCGATCACTTTTTGAGGGGGGGGTGGTAGAAAATAGGTGGGTAACAGGAAGGGGTCTCCATTGAACAATAGTTAAAGAACAGGTGGAAAGATCTCTGAAGTCACAAATTTTTAAATAGTATCTCTATAATCAAAAATTCTAATTCTTTGTTTTTCTAATATTCTTCGGAATTTTAAAATCTCGATAACACAAAAGTATTACTGTACGAAATTAAAAACAAAAAAACATCATCATAGATTACGACGCCTGATACGGTTCTTGAAATACCTAACAAACTAAACTATGACTGTCACTATAACAGGAAGAGTAGTAGAATGACCATTCCCTTGTCTCCGTTCAACTTATTAAACAGACTCCTGTTTTTACTCTTAACTGTTTCGATTTTAAGTTTAAGTTCACGAGACTGAGGGCTTGATGGGAGACGTATGTGAGGAGGAAATTTGTGGCTCACATTGCGGTCCTGAAAGGGGAGGACACAGGTGAGGCACATACCGAAAACAGAGTCCGTCAAGAAGGGTCTTGTCGACATCGACGATTCCCGAAAGTGCAAACTCTTATACATACAAACGGAAATAAACGTTTGTTATTTTGACAGACTTATGAGAATTCAGTGTGAAAAAAAGGGAGTCTTGAAACATATGTTTCGGGGTAAGAGAGGACCGTGACTACAACACCTCTCAGATTCGGTCAGGCCGAAACAAGAGGGTCCATTATCTGAACAAAAGAGATGGAACTAAGGAGATTGCGAAGGAAAATTAGGTGTTTCGATTAATTAAGTCGGTCGGATACATAATAAGACATAGTCAAAAAGGACTTTGTGTTTGACGGATAAAGTATACGTTTTAATAAAGAAGTAATTAACATCCCTTTAAAAGAAAAATTTTATGAAAACAAAAACAAAGTAAAAAAACAGAGAGATGAGGTCTCTATGGTTAATAGGAACATATTATAGTAGTATTAGAGAAAGTGTAGACAATAAAGGAGAGATTAAAAGTTTAGGAAATAGGAAAAAAAGACTTACACGTTACTGATATGATTCGGAAGGGAGAAAGAGTCATAAAATTAAGGTAAACGTCAAATAAACTGGAAATTGGAAAGAGTAAAATAATCAAAAGAGTACCGCAACAACAGAAGTACAGTACCAAAGTTGACAAAAAGAAAAGTGGAGACAACGAAACAGTAAAATAGAAATTCAAGAACAATACAAAACGATATCACATTTGTAGGTATGTACTGATGACCTTTTTGGTATCGGAACTGATCTGCCTGGAAAGAACCGTTTTATTACAGAGACGAAAAGTTATACGATAGAGCCAACCAGTATTCAAAGAAAGGTTCCTCATTCGCAGAAAATTAAAGTACCGACGTCAGTGGTAGACGACACTAAAACCTCGGGGTTTAATTTCAGACTGTGACAAAGGTGACAAAGGGGTAGATAAAGGGTACTTCACTACCCTGGCCTACGGTACTAGAAGCAAAAGACTTACAACTCGAAATTCGGTTGAAAAAGTGAGAGGTGAAGGTGAAAGTAGTTCTCCGAAAACTCAAGGAGAAGTGAAAGACGGTATTCCCACCATAATAGACGTATAGACTCCAATAACTATAAAGAGGGCCGTTAGAACTAAGGTCGAACACGAAGAAGGTCGGGTCGCAAAGAGTACTACATGAGACGTATCTTCAATTGATTCGTGCCACTTTATATGTCGGAACTGCATGAGGAAAGGGCTAAACTTNGTATGAGGAAAAGGATAAACCTTGGTCAGACAACAAGGTACAGGTCAAGATTGACAACGAAGGACTAGACGTATATCCAAAGAGTTCTCCGTCCGTCCACCAGACCATAAGGGTAGAGAGAGTCTTAAAAGGTGTCAAATAACACTAGGTGTGTCAGTTTCCGAAACCGTATCAGTTATTCCGTCTTTATCTACAAAAAGACCTTGAGAAAACGAAAAAACTACTAGGTCGTCTACAACCATTAGACTAAAGACCAAGGAGACGGAAAAGATTTTGGTCGAACTTATAGACTTTCAAGTGCCAAGTGCATGACGACTTCGGACCGAACCTCTTAAAACTCGTAATGAAATGATCGTACACTCTACTCACGTTAACACGTCATCAAACTCGTAAGAAACCGTAACGGAAAGAAACCCTAACCTTCCTTTTGACTGGAAAAGATCAGGACACCGACGACTCAAAAGGTTTCAACGACCGTATAACTCACGTTGTGAAAATATCGTAGTAGAAAGTCCTAAACTTTATCGAGTTGACCTTAAGGTAGTGGAGGTGATCGAAACACGTATCACTACGAAAGATTCCGGGTGAACTGAAGTGTAAGGTCCTACAGACCGAGATCCACTCACTAGTGTGGTAGCACTAATAGACCCAGTACTTCGAGAAAGAACATGCCAAGAAGACACATAAGAACGGTGGAGAAGAATTATAGAAGACGAAGACAATCCAGGCATGGTAAAGACAGGAAATAGCTCGGGTAGAAACGTACTTTACAAGGGAACCATAGAGATTAAAAGAACTTCTCTAAAGATCAGAAAGGGTAAGACAACAAAAGGAGATAAAGAAACGTAACTAGCGACTCCTTCCAAAAGAATAGAGAAGAACGATAAGAAACCTTGAGACGTAAGTCTACGAATATAGAAAGAAAAAGAGGAACCGAAAATCGAAGAGAAGAAAAGTGTCGATAAACATTCCGGAGGGGTCTGTCGGTAAAACGAAAAAACGTAAAGAAAAAGAAACCCTACCAGAACTAGGGACAGAGGACATGTTACAGTACTTGGGAGCAGGTATCAAGTAGTCCGTGAGATAGATAGATCAGGGAATTTAGATAAAGAGTGAAGGTGACATATTAGTATTCCCTAAACTAAATCCAGTATGGACTTACCAGATCATCAAAAGGGGTGAAAGAAGTCAAATTCAGACTTAANAAGGGTAGAGAAAGTCCTAAAAGGTGTCAAACACCACTAGGTGTGTCAGTTTCCGAAACCGTATCAGTTATTTCGTCTTTATCTACAAAAAGACCCTGAGAGAACTAAAAAGGTACTAGGTCGCCTACACCGTTAAACTAGAGACCAAGGAGACGGAAAAGATTTTGGTCGAACTTGTAATCCTTCAAGTGCCAAGTGCATAAAGACTTCGGACCGAACCTCTTAAAACTCGTAATGAAATGATCGCACACTCTACTCACGTTAACACGCTTCTTTCGACTCACGACTTCTTGACTACGAAAACTTGACACCACAACCTCTTCTGAGAACTCTCAGGGAACCTAACGTTCCTCTAGGTTGGTCAGCTAAGATTTCCTCTAGTCAGGACCCACAAGAAACCTTCCTTACTACGATTTCGACTTTGAGGTCATGAAACCGGTACAGTACGTTTCTCAACTGAGTAACCTTTTCTGAGACTACGACCCTCCCTAACCCCCGTCCTCCTCTTCCCCTGTTGTCTCCTACTCTACCGACCTACCGTAGTGGTTGAGCTACCTGCACTCAAACTCATTTGAGGCCCTCAACCACTACCTGTCCCTCAGGACCACACGACGCGAAGTACCGTAACGTTTCTCAGTCTGTGTTGACTCACTGACTTGACTATCACTTTGTAACCGTCCTGTAAAAAAAAGATTAAAAATTTAGTACATAAGAAAATCTGACCAGAAAGTGAACAAAACATATACGAACAATAGTATACGGGAAGAAAATTGACAAACGAAAAATAAAACGAGATCATATAAACGAACTAGTAACATGAATAAAAGGAGAACGAGTACGAATCGTCCCTTTTGTAAACGGTCCTTGAAACTAAATGAAAGTTATGATACCTATTTAATAAGAACTAAGGGAAGAGTATACTTGATTCAACAGAGAAGATTCAACGTCTACTTATGGTCCCACGACATAAATAATTAAGAGGATAACGGACTTCATATACTTCTCCCCTCTCCTATTCTGATCTGTAGTCGACCCCTACACACGTCGAAAACTCCCTTTTAGTCACGTACAGATTGACTTAGAGTGTGGGTGTGTGTGTGTATGTAGGGTTCCTATATGAAATTAAGGGTATCCACCATTTTAGATTTAAATATAAATTTTTCTTTTTGTAACAGAATTGATGCTACATTGGATATATCGATGAAGACCCTTGTGTGTATACAAAGAGAGTAATAATATGACTTCCGTCATATAACACCATCGACTCCCGTGTCGAGGAATACGAGTTTGGGATCGAGACGGTCAATTGTCCGACACATTGGTGTTTGGTTCATAAAAATATAGATTCGGAGTCGAAGGTTTAACTCCTACTATTATCTTGGATGGGTACATCGACAACACTCATTATTTACCTAAACATATATCCTTCGGAAATCGGGTCACGGATCGTATGTCATTCGTGAGTTATTTACAGTTGATGATGACAATATAATAGAAGGGTCCACTGAGTCACCATTTTTTTTAGACGGTCGGTCACGTCTTCTACGTCCTCTAAGCCCAATCTAGGAACCCAGTCCTTCTAGGGGACCTTCCCCTATACCGTTGGGTGAGGTCATAAGCATAGCTTTTTGGAGTACTTATCTCCGTGGGCCGTCCGATATCAGGAACCCCAGTGTTTCTCGACCTATACTGACTCACTGACTCATGTGTAATCATAATATAATAGGTCTACTCATCCTCAAGGAAAACAAATAGAAGAACGAAAACCTCAAACTAGTCTTTGGAAGTAGTCACTCCTGGTAGTCACTCGATAGTCTCGATAGATGGAAGACTATCGTGTAGAACTACTTTCTTTCTGGTTTTCTTTCAGACTCATTTTTACACTTAGTGTGTATATAACTATCACCCTTACGTTTAATATGTCAGTGAGACCTTTTGTCAAACCTTCGAAGACTTCTTTGATCTGTACGTTAATGGTAAGTTGGATCGTGAACGTGAGAACCCGTAAATGGGGTCTTTTTACTCTTGAATACAAGTGTGTTTTTAGACATGTATTTACAAGTATCGTTAAAATAAACATTATCAACTGTTAACGTCAGTTAGGTCTAGGGTAAATTGTCAACAGACCAATTTGTTTATCACCGCATATGTGTGGTAACTTATGACGATTCGTCATTTTTCCTTACTTGAAAACTACGTACGTTGTTAAGCCTAATTAGAGGTCCCTTAATACGACTCGGTTTTTTCAGTTCATTTTTTCAATGTACGATATGGCAGGTAAATATATTGTAATTACTTTCATTTGTAAATGTTTACCTCTTGTCTAGTCACTAACGACCCAGTACCCCTGACGTCAGACTCCCTTTTCTCTATCGACACTAATATTTTTCTGTTGTACTCTCAAAGAACTACCACTTTTGTATTTGGGTATGTTCAACTAACGTGTCTAAATTATATGTGTACGTGTGTGTGTGTGTTCAAACTTATTTTGACCTCCTTAGATTAGACTTATTCTTTCGACTCACTATAGTTACAGTCATATGATTAAATCTATAATATAATGTTAAAAATTTTACAAATAAATACATAAATAAACCGTTGCTACCCAGAATCAACACCGTGTGTCCGGGATCTCGTGATCCGAATTATCAACACCAGGTACCCGAGAGATCACCATCGTGTATACCCTAGAATAAAGGGATTGGTCACTAATTTGGACACAAGAGACGTGACCCTCCACTTAAGGGTTGGTGACCCGGTGACCCCTTCAGGGATAAAATATCAAAACTTTTCACAATAGCAACCATCTTTGACATGTTGGTTTCTAGAGAGATATAATAAAGAGTGTTAACGTACACTTTAGTGTTTAAAACGTTATTTTAAAAGTTAATTTTTTGTCTTTATTGTAATGTTTACATCTTTTGTTCGAATACCAATGGTCCCCTATTACCCCCTCCCTATTTAACCCTCTAACTCTCACTGTATATATATATATTTTAACTATGATATGATATATGTATGATGTATATATATATGATATATGTATGGTATATATTTTAACTAGTGATTATTTTTCGACGACATGTCGTGTCCCTTGAGATGAGTTTTAAGACATTACCGGATGTACCCTTTTCTTAGAAAATATTTTCTCACTTATATACATATATATATATATATACACACACACACACACATATATATATAAGTAAAACTTATGGTCACTTAATTTAAGTTAAACTTAGTTGAGTAAACTTAAGTAAGTTTTACTTATATATATATGTAAGTAAAAAGACATGTGGACTGTGATTGTGTTGTAACATTTAGTTGATATGAGGTTATTATTTTTTTTTTTCTAACGGGCTTTGAGAGGGGCGGTAAGGATGTATGTGTCTTTTCATTTATATAAAGAAATGAAAGCCCCGAAGTTGTCTAAGGACCCGTCTCTTAAGAAGACACTAGAGACATATCTTTACCTTCTTTTCTGTCTTACGTAATAAAAGAGACCGGGACTGATGAGGGGTGGGGTCGCTATATCCACCCCCGTGACCGTTTCATACAAGACGGTCGACTTCCTCCCACCCTACACTCGTCCTTTTCTTTGAGATTCACTCAAACTCACTACACTACACGAACCTTGGTACTTTGTCTTAGTGGGACAACCTTAACTCAATCTCTTCTATAACTCAGTTCTTTACACTTTAAATTTTTTTCTTCTTTATACTCTATTTGATCCTTGAACCCTACGGTGAAGTACGACATTAAACCCCCTACGATGTGTCAACAGAGTCAAATTATTTGTAGGGAAGACCGGAACCCCAAACTTTAAACGTACAATCCGTTGTACATATAATTCCAAATCTTATAAGGTAAACGTTACGTAAATTCAATAGACTACATAGAATACAACGACCACATAGAGTAAAAACCGTAGTCAAATAGATCGAGTTCATACAGATCGAGATTCTTACTCCCCATTTCCCTACCTATTTTCTACTACTTTAAACCCCCATCTCCGTTCCAAGTCCTTTACTGACTTCATGGTAGGAGGAATACCCGTTTTAGTCGGTGGTGGAAGGAATACACGTTTTAGAGGTTGTCTATAACCAATTTAAGTTTCTCATCGAAGGTAGTTCTAAGTTTATTTGGGAAATTTTGGGGAAGGGTATAAATTAGTCATAGGATATTCCTTTCTTAGGGAAGTTCCCTCTTACGAGTATTATCTTTTAAATTCCCGACGTCCGGAGTAATAGGGAACAAAATCCAGGAGATTGGAAGGGTAAAATGACCACTCTTTTAGATTGCCGGTTCTCACGTCCAAACTGGTCCTGTAGGCTCGTCATTTCTTGTAGCAATAGGGAATTCTCGAACAACAAGGATTGGGAGTATACAATGATTGTAGGTAAGGGTTGTCTTCTTCTAAGAGGTGAGACTGACTACGTCACGTAGAAGTCATAAGACCGACCACGATCAGTCATGGTTAGACAGAAGTGAATCCTCTTTTTGTTCCCGAAAGGACTCTCAGGAGTGAAGAGTGTTTAAGACTGTCGACTATAACTACTATGTTTGCAGGGATCTCTAAGATAAATCAACGGTATTCACTTACTAAAAGAAGAAACGAGAGGAAAAGTTCTGAGGAGTACCTTCTGTCGTAGGGGAATGATTTGGAAAGTCGAAATTCCGCTGTATTCTATTAGTTTCTTTTTAACGTCAAAAGGATTTGGGGTCAAACCATAAACCCGTAGACTATGTTCTTATCCCGATACGGATGTAGGTCTATTCGAAAGGTCACGGGACGACGACGACGACGACGACGACGATTCAACGAAGTCAGTACAGGCTGAGACACACTGGGGTATCTACTGTCGGGTGAGCCGAAGAGACAGGGACCCTAAGAGGTCCGTTCTTATGACCTCACCCAATGGTAAAGGAAGAGGTTACGTACTTTCACTTTTCACTTTCACTTCAACGAGTCAGAACGGGTTGAGAATCATTGGGGTACCTGACGTCGGATGGTCCGAGCAGGTAGGTACCCTAAGAGGTCCGTTCTCATGACCTCACCCAACGGTAACGGAAGAGGAAGGTCACGGGATTCAAAGGGGTTTAGTTTTGATTGACAGGAAACGTGCCATAAGAGTCTGATCCACCAATAAAGGTTTTAACCTAAGGTTTAAAGACAGGATACCGGTTTAGATATCTAAAATGACTTGTTATTTTTGGGACTAGATTAAAATACCCTTCTTGGTCTGCTGTCAAAAATTCCGGAATTTCCTCTGAACCTACTCGGGTAGCGGAAAGTAATAACAAGTCAGTGAGTCAGTACAGCTCGAGATGTTGGGGTACTTGACGTTGTACGGTCCAAAGGGACAGGAAATGGTAGAAGACCTCAAACGAGTTTGAGCACAGGTAACTCAACCACTACGGTAGTTTGGTGGAGTAGGAGACAACGGGGGATGAGGAGGAGGATGGAAGTTAGAAAGGGTCGTAGTCCCAGAAAAGTTTACTCAGTCGAGAAGTGTAGTCCACTTGTTTCATAACCTCGAAGTCGATATCGTAGTAGGAAGGTTACTTATAAGTTCCAACTAAAGGAAATCCTAACTGACCAACCTAGAGGAACGTCAGGTTCCCTGAGAGTTCTCAGAAGAGGTCGTGGTGTCAAGTTTTCGTAGTTAAGAAGTCACGGGACAGAAGAAATACCAGGTTGTGAGTGTGGGTATGTACTGGTGACCTTTTTGGTATCGAAACTGATCTACCTGGAAACAGTCGTTACATCAGAGACGCAAAATTATACGACAGATCCAACCAGTATAGAAAAGAAGGTTCCTCGTTCATAGAAAATTAACTTACCGACATCAGTGGTAGGTGTCACTAAAACCTCGGATTCTTTTAATTCAGACAGTGATAAAGGTAACAAAGGGGTAGATAAAGGGTACTTTACTACCCAAGGTCACTGTACTAGAATCAAAAAACTTACAACTCAAAATTCGGTCGGAAAAGGAAGAGGAGAAAGTAGAAGTAGTTCTCTACAAAATCAAGAAGAAACGAAAGACGGTATTCTCACCACAGTAGACATATTGACTCCAATAACTATAAAGAGGGCCGTGAGAACTAAGGTCGAACACGAAGTAGGTCGGACCTTAAAACGTACTACATGAGATATATATTCAATTTATTCGTCCCACTATTATATATCGGAACTGCAGAGGAATAAGTTAAACCTTTGTCAAGGAACAAGGTGTAGACCAAAATTGACAACGAAGAACTTGACGTATGTCTAAAGAGTCCTCCGTTCTTTCCACCAGACCATAAGGGTAGAGAAAGTCTTAAAAGGGGTCAAACAACACTAGGTACGTGAGTTTTCGAAATCACGTCAATTAGGTTAATAGACTAAGGGAAAAACATATATTTTGCCTTCCCTTGCGGGAACCCTATGAGTGGGGTATTACGTCCCTGGTAGTGACTGGGTATCTTATGATGTAGGTTGTTGACCTCGGACACGATTCCCCTATGAAAACGGAATCCCGGTGATCCCGGTGACAGGAAAACGAATTCCCGTGTCTCTTTTAATGACTCCCTAGACGAGATTGGTAAAAACACGGAGTACGTCTTCTTCGATAGGACTTAAGAGTGGTGTAAGTTGTAAAGAGTCGGTCGTTGAGGGTGGAGGATACTTAAGGAAGTAATTAAAGAAAAGTGTATTCAGAAGATACATTATTGGAATTGAGTCGATGAGAGGAGAAGCACTAACTACTTCGGGGAGTGTTGACGAATTACGACTGACAAGATTAAATTTTCCATCAACGTTTATAACACAACCCATACAATAACGTTGAGGAAAACTTCAACAACTCCACCATATAAATGGATACCGATGAACCGGGTTGTTCGACTTAATATTTTCTAGAAGTTCTGGTTCTATTAGTACTACCACACTAGTGAGTGGATCTCGGTCTGTAGGACCTTACACTTCAGTTCACCCGGAATCTTTCGTAGTGATGCTTGTCACCACTATCTTAAAGTCAACTCGATAAAGTTTTCCTCCACTGTCTTAAGGTCAACTCGATAAAGTTTAGGACTTTCTATTACGACACTTTCACGACGTGAGTTATACGGACGTTTAAACCTTTTAAGTAGTCACCGGTGTCCTGACCTTTTCCGGTCAAAAGTAAGGTTAGGGTTTCTTTCCGTTACGGTTTCTTACGAGTCTGATGGTGTGTCAACGTGAGTAGAGTGTACGATCATTTCATTACAAGTTTTAAGAGGTTCGGTCCGAAGTCGTTATGCACTTGGCACTTGAAGGACTACAAGTTCGACCAAGATCTTTTCCGTCTCCTTAGTCTCTAGTTTAACGGTGTAGACGACCTAGTACCTTTTTCGTTCTCTCAAGGTCTTTTTGTAGATAAAGACGAAATAACTGATACGGTTTCGGAAATTGACACACCTAGTGGTGTTTGACACCTTTTAAGACTTTCACTACCCTTATGGTCTGGCGGACTGGACGGAGAACTCTTTGGATAGACGTCCAGTCCTTCGTTGTCAATCTTGACCTGTACCTTGTTTTCTGACCAAGGTTTCTCCTTTTCCTCATGTAGTTCCTACATATAACAGTGGGATGAATAAATTGAAGATACGTCTCATGTAGTACTCTTTCCGACCTGACCTTCTTCGTGTTCGACCTTAACTCTAACGGTCCTCTTTATAGTTATTGGAATCTATACGTCTCTTGTGGTGGAAATACCGTCTTTCACTTCTCCTTGAGTTTTCGGAGAACTACTTTCACTTTCACCTCTCACTTTTTCAACCGAATTTTGAGTTGTAAGTCTTTTGCTTCTAGTACCGTAGGCCAGGGTAGTGAAATTCCATTTATCTACCCCTTTGTCACCTTTGTCACAGTCTGAAATAAAACCCCCCGAGGTTTTAGTGACGTCTACCACTGACGTCGGTACTTTAATTTTCTGCGAATGAGGAATCTTCCTTTCAATACTGGTTGGATCTATCGTATAACTTTTCGTCTCTGTAATTAAACGGTTGTTTCCAGGTAGATCAGTTCCGATACCAAAAAGGTCACCAGTACATACCTACACTCCCAACCTGACACTTCTTCCGACTCACGGCTTCTTAACTACGAAAACTTGACACAACAACCTCTTCTGAGAACTCTCAGGGAACCTGACGTTCCTCTAGGTTGGTCAGGTAACACTTCCTCTAGTCGGGACCCTAAAGAAACCTTCCTTACTACGACTTCGACTTTGAGGTCATGAAACCGGTGGAGTACACTTCTCAACTGAGGAACCTTTTCTGAGACTACCACCCTCCCTAACCCCCGTCCTCCTCTTCCCCTGCTGACTCCTACTCTACCGACCTACCGTAGTGACTGAGCTACCTGTACTCAAACTCACTTGAGACCCTCTACCACTACCTGTCCCTCCGGACCGCACAACACTAAGTACCCCAGCGTTTCTCGGTCAAGTCAAGAGTCAACACAGGCTGAGAAACACTCCTCCTTTCAACCGATGTCGGGTACCCTGGTGTTTCTCAGTCCGTACGATTCGATAACTCGCGTTTATTGTTGTAATAATTCTGATTTAACCGTTTTAAACATCTCCGAGAGATGTATGGAACCGGTTTTCGTGACGACAACCAAGAAAATTTAGAGTTAGGTGGGGAAAACCCTAAGTATTCAGTCAAGTCATCGAGTCAACAGAGGCAAAGAAACACTGGGGTACCTGACGTCATGTGGTCCGTCGGGACAGGTAGTGGTTGGGGGTCTCGAACGAGTTTGAGTACAGGTAGCTCAGTCACTACGGTAGGTTAGTAGAGTAGGAGACAGTAGGGGAAGAGGAGGACGGAAGTTAGAAAGGGTCGTAGTCCCAGAAAAGTTTACTCAGTCAAGAAACGTAGTCCACCGGTTTCATCACCTCGAAGTCGAAGTTGTAGTCAGGAAGGTTACCTATAAGTCCTGACTAAAGGAAATCCTAACCGACCAACCTAGAGGAACGTTAGGTTCTCTGAGAGTTCTCAGAAGAGGTTATGGTATCAAGTTTTCGTAGTCAACAAGCCACGAGTTGATAAAATTAGGTCGAGAATGTAGGTATGTATTGATGACATTTTTGGTATCGAAACTGATCTGTCTGGAAACATCCGTTTCATTACAGAAAAGAAAAATTATACGACAAATCCAACCAGTATGGAAAAGAAGGTTACTCGTTCGTAGAAAATTAAAGTACCGACGTCAGTGGTAGATGTCACTAAAACCTCGGGGGGGTTTTATTTCAGACTGTGACAAAGGTAACAAAGGGGTAGATAAAGAGTACTTCACTACCCTGGTCTACGGTACTAGAATCAAAAAACTTACCACTCAAAATTCGGTTGTAAAAATAAGAGGAGAAAGTGAAAGTAGTTCTCCGGGAAATCAAGAAGAAGTTTAAAGACGGTATTTCCACCACAGTAGACGTATAGACTCCAATAACTATAAAGAGGACCGTTAGAACTAAGGTCGAACACGAAGAAGGTCGGGTCGTAAAGAGTACTACATGAGACGTATATTCGATTTATTCGTCCCACTGTTATATGTAGGAACTACATGAGGAAGAGGTCAAACCTCGGTCAGACAAGGTACAGGTCAAGATTGACAACGAAGAAACTGGACGTATGACTAAAGAGTCCTCCGTCCAGTCCACCAGACTATAAGGGTAGAGAAAGTCTTAAAAGGTGTCAAACAACACTAGGTATGGTAGTTTCCAAAACCACATCAGTCATCTCGTCTTCATCTACAGAGACACTTTGAGAGAACGAAAAAACTACTAGGTCACCTACAACCGTTAAACTAGAGACCAAGGAGACGGAAAAGATTTAGATCACACTTGTAGACCTTCAAGAACCAAATGTATGGTAACTTTGAACCGGACCTCTTAAAACTCGTAATGAAAAGATCACACACTCTACTCACGTTAATACACCATCAAACTCGTAAGAAAACGTAACGGAAAGAAACCCTAACCTTACTTTTGACTGGCAAAGGTCAGGGCACCGGTGACGACTCAAAAGGTTTAAAAGACCGTATAACTCACGTCGGGAAAGTGTCGTAGTAGAATCCTAAGCATAAAGCTTAAGTATTCGAGAATTGGAAAACTCAATTCCTGTGGGTTACCTGAAGACGGAGAAAACTGGGTGTTGACTATCTTCCTTGTTATTATGTTATAATGTTACCAAATTGAAAAAGATAGGTTTCATTAATACAAGACTATCTCGTTAGAAGTGTCACATGAAGACCCTCTACTTCTGGAATACGTAGTGTAGAAACATTGAACCTCTCAAACAGGTGATCCTTTCTGTGAAGGTCTTTCTAAGAGAAGTTGGAACGGCTTTTCCGACAGTAGTCCACAACGATTGGTTGACAGTGTGACGGTTTGAGGTCCCTTAGCTAAGAACCTATGTGAACTGTATAGATGTCTTTTGTAGTTTGGGACTGAATTGTAAAGAGTAGTAGACCGCCGTACTTTCATTTCCAAAGGACCTTAACTTCGTCTACTGTAGACTACTCTGGTAAAAGGGTTCTATAGGTCTGGACCGAACAACCTTCAAACATCTATTTGCAAACTATTACTGTATTGTAGTAGTACTAGAACTGTTGTATAATTAAAATCTAATTTTCACTGACTCTCTAGTGTGAGGATGAAGAGGAACAATAAGTATACACTGGAGTTATCCAAAATCTAGACGTAAAAGGAAGTTTTACTCTGTGATGGGGGTCCTTTACAGGAAGAACCATGACTCCCCCCTTTTCGTTGACTTTCAGCACTTTGACTTTTACCACGAAAGTCTCTTTCTAGAACTAGTTTTCTCCCTTTACATTTTGTAATTATTTGACCTGCTTCGGAGTTAGTCTCAGTCCTCTAACTTCACCCTCGAGAGTATCGGACACGACTATCGTCTCGGATGGTCTTTCTTCTTTCTGAGGAAAAGGATCGTTCGAGTCGGTTATTTTTTGGTATCTGAGAAACAAATGACATCGAGAGGTTTCAGGGGCAAAGGGAGTATTTTAGTCTGAGGAAGGGGAAAGTACACCCCTGAACGTACACCGAACGGTACCCACGTCTGGGACTTAAAGTTAAGAGACGACTAGGACTTATTTGGGTAGAAACGACCTCTTTATTGACCGTCAGATAAACAAAATTCAGTTATCTATACTTCTCGAAGTTCCGTGTCTACTTTGCCACTTCAGACCCTGGGTATTGTGTTGAGGGTCCAGTAAATGACGGCGTAACCTTGATCAAGACAGGGACGAATGTTTTTCTCAGAGATTCACTACACACGTCAGTGTAGTGAATACGTCTTCTCTCGACAAAGAAAGTACTTTACAGAGGTAAAACATGAGGTCATCAATGTATCTAGTGTACTATAACAAATACGTTACTTTAAGGTATTTAGATGTTTCACGTCTAAACTAATGGCACCATTAGTCAGGATCTGTCTAGTCCGAGTGGACGAATATCGTACGGTATCTATTCCTAAGAAAGCGACGTTCGTGATCATCACACAAAAGGACCTCCAGATAGTAATGTATGAACGTTCGTTTAACAGGTTTTATAGAAAGAAGGTAGAAAGGGTCCCTATAATGGAGTCATTTTCCTCTCTTACACAGTGTCCGGACGACAATGAGTGGAAAGGTCCCACCGTCTCCGTTATTTGTAGTCACGATCGTAAGTGTAGGTCGAGGGTGAGTGAACGTTCGGGTAATAAAGGTTATGTAGTGTGAGACAGATTTGAAATCCTCCAGAATCGATCCCCTAAGGTGTTTATACTTATGGAAACGTATCCAGAAATGAAAATTAAAATCACTTGTAAAAGTAGTTGTAGAGAGTTTGATGACACTTATCAGGAAGTGTCCTAAGAAAGACGACGGTGATGACTGTCAGTTTGTTAGACCAAACATCTCCTTTCTTCTCTCTTCTGTTTTTCCTTTCTACATCCCCCTTCTTTTCCACCTCTTCAGTTGATTACTATAAAACAAACTTGAGGTATAACTTCACCCACTGAAATCGTCTATCTACCTGTTATTCATAACATCAGTGAATAATCAAAATTATCTACTATTTCACCATAAAACAAATATTTTCACCGTGCTATTAGGAACCTTAAATTAAAAGTCCTTTATTGTTCTGAAACCGTACGAAACGTCTATTGTCAATCAAATCCGTAACACTCGGAGAGAAGAGGTGCAACTCCGTCACTACAGTGACTGTAACCGCCAAACTTTAACCGGTACTAACGTCATAAATGTACTGTCTTTACTAACTTATGATGTTTTTGTCCCGAAAAAGAAGGGTCTTTCGACCGACTACTTATAAACGGTCGAGTAGTTATAATCATCTATCCATCAGGTCTGAAAGAGTAAAGACATGAGTCACAATTCGACCACGATCTTAATCTTTGAGTTTACTTCTTAGTTTTATAATCGATATTATCTGTTAATCTTAAATGTGTATAACTTAAAAGATCCTTCCCGTTATTCATTGTAGGGAAAGAAGAAGGGAGGACTCAAACCTTAGTCCCCTTTCTGTCTTCTAGTTATAGAGTTGATTACTGAGCGTTTGGACTATTCTCAGTGTCGGATCGAGACATCCGTTCGACCACAGGTTTAGGGAACTCGGACTTTACTCAAGTGGATGTGGTAACGACGTGGTACTGTCCGACACCGATAGAGAGGTTCCTCGTCCGGTGAAGGACGGACAAATCTCGTCCCTTACACGAACAGAATTCCAGTCAGGTAGGATTCTCTAACTCTCTTTTTCCGTTTTTCTGTCTCGACCTGGGACGGGTGAGTCAAGGACGAAGGATCCGTAAGGTTAGTTTGGTTACCCATCCAGTGAAGAGAAGGGGAACTATCCTTACTACTGTCACTGTCCCTTTCAACGAGTCACCACCGGTCGAGAAACACTGGGGTACCTGATATGTCAGGTACCTTAAGAGGTCCGGTCTTATGACCGTCGAATGGAAAAATTTCAACAACTGTTTCGCAGAACAGAATATGGATGGTTGCAATTTTATAGTTTGGGGAAACTCGTAAAGGAGGTTCGTTGGTCAATTAAGTAACTTTTCCTCTCTTTGTCTGGTTCGTAAATAAATTTACTGAATGACACATTGACTTAACTGATGGACCGAATTTTCTTAACTGTAGTCAAGACAGACTCAACAATTAGGTCGACAGAACGTCTCGTCTGTCAGAGAGAAAGAGACAGTATAGTGTCGTATGATTTTAAAACAGATGTAAGGGTCAAAGTACACCTTTACAAGTGTTCTTACGTGTTAGGTCTATAAAAAATTATCAACGTGTATACCATGTAATAGGGAACATAACTCGCGACATAAAAGAGAACCCCTGGATTCTATTAATATCCAAAAAAACACAGAGGACCGAAAAGGAAAGTCCAGATTAGTCCAGTTTGTCGTTTACCTTTCAGAAATATAATCTGAGTAGATTGTTCGTACCGGAAACCTCTTCCAGACAATAGATTCGTCATACGTAAGAAACTATCTGACTGTACCCCCTAGTGACGACGACGTTGACGATTCAGCGAAGTCAGTACAGGCTGAGACACGTCGGGGTATCTGCCGTCGAGTGGTCCGAATAAGAGGTCCGTTCTTGTGACCTCACCCAACGGTAAAGGAAGAGGTTACGTACTTTCACTTTTCACTTTCACTTCGGTGAATCAACACAGGTACCCCCTAGTGATCTAGTGTAGTTTTAGGTCAGATCCAACCACCACTGAACGGACACCTGTAGTCGTCTGGTAAAAGAGTAGGTGCCCTTGCCCTTTACTCCACCAGGGAAGACTCACGACGTCCCGGAGTCTCGACCATGGTTCACCGTGGTAACAATTGTTCGGGTCACCTTCCGGTCCCTGTCCCATCAGTAGTAATGTGAGATAGAGACACGGGCCCACACGTGACCGTGTGGTACACTCCTCCGAACAACAGGACACGTGCACCGGGGTCTACTTGTTGTCATGGTCCCGTGGAGCCGAGACCACACTTGACGGGTAGGACAAGTGTTTGAGTTCGGTCGTTGTAGCGAATCCTTTTAATTACGTAAAAAAGAAAACAGGTGAACTACTTGAAGTAAAATCCCTGATAGAGTAAGGGGAGTAGGGTAACTTTTTCATAATATAACTAGTATTATAACCGTCTCTAATTATAAGGAAACAACAATAAAACGATGTTGTCAGGACATCTTTTCTTAATGACGAAGGACCCTTACATCCGACAAATAACCCTTAACGCCCGAGACCAACCTTATCTTAAACGTATCTAAACGTGTAACAAGTAAATATCATTTTTTAGTATCTACGGAGAAGTGTGGGATCAAAGGAAGGGGAACTCTGGAACTTGTTGAGAAAAGTTTTCGAGAAGGAATCAAAGAGATAGAAAAAGTGAAGTTTAATTTTTTTAAGATGTCCTTCCCGAGACTAATATATATACTTTGTCACTGTAAAGTGTCTACTAAGTATCTACTCGTCTGTTAAGTATCTACTTGTCTGGTAACTTTAGGATGTGAAACTACTCCAATACAAACCTCAACGTCGACTATCACAGTAGACAATAACGTACGAATAATTCTATGTAACAACAAAATAATCCCTTTATAATTTACTAATAATAACAACTTCTGTCTAACAACTATCAATGACTCTGAGACACCAATGAAATTTCTGAACACCGAAACAAAACTTAAGGGAAAACAGTCAAAAAGTTGTTTATAAAATACCTATGGGTGGTACACGGGCCTCCGTACGACCGGTGATCCTATGTTCCAACTTGACCACTGGATGTCTGAACCGAATCATAGGAGGGACTAACGTCGAGTCTCAGATTTACACCCCTGTCTATTCATTTCCTAATATTAATCCCCATCTCATCGGTAGGAGTGACCCGACTTTAACTCCGAACCGATGTAACTTTACACATTGTTTCGGTATAGAGAAAGAATTCTAGTATGAGAAAGGTGTATTATCCACCTCTTGAACTTTTACACAAATTTTAACTTATACCCGTATAAGTTCGTATAGACCACACTCTGACAAACAGTGTAAACTTTACACAGCCCCTGTCCTCTCTTCGGTATAATACCTTCCACCTGAGACCATACGACTCGGTTTGAATCGTTTCCGTGACTTGTCCCCCACCCCCGTTCAAGCACGATGGATGCATGACACCGGAACTGGAGACTTGAGGAAGACAGAAGATCGGAGGACATAAAGACACACACCCAATTTTTAAAGAGGACAAAACTTCAAATTCGTTGAAAGATACCGGCCTGAAATCTAGTCACCAGAGGTTGTAAAAACTGTGGTCTCTGATCAAAGCACCATCTGTTAAAAAGACACTTACCCTCACCTCCTCTCCTACCAAGTCCGTCATTACGCTCACTATCTCTTTCGAAACGAGAGAACGGGCGACGAGTGGAGGACGACACACCGGGTCAAGGATTGTCCGGTGTTTGACCATGGTTAAACACCGGGACCCCCCGACCCTTGGGGACGAGATTTATTAGAGGTTATCTCTTATTCCACGTAGAAGAAGTAAAGTGTTCTCTAACGTCTCTACAATGTCGTACCACTTCTACCGATCCTAGTCATCAGTTGCGTTACTTCGTAGTCATTAGACGAAGAGTCATCCCTGGGACGTCTCGAACCTCACCGCCTCCGGTCGTCGCGAGATACCAAATCTAACGGTCGTCGGTCGTCTTCAACACTATTTGACGTTACCTGGAAAAGACGCCATAGAGAGATTCCTCAAAACGTGGAAACTTGTAAAAGATTCCGGGGAGTTTTTATAACGTACTTTACCACAGTCCCTGTGGTTACGTTTACCACTGTGTCTGACTAAGAAGTCACACACGTTCTGGAAGGAACCCTTGATTCCCGAGGGTTTACTGGAGTGTTCCCTCGAGGAAATACTTGACTCAACCCCGAATTGTGTGAGTTCTAAACTATACTTATAATTACTTTGTAGACAAGGGTTTTGCCCTTCTTGAGAAGCCCGGACCTGGCTTAGAAACAAAAACAAGGGAAATAAAGGGTCAGGGTAAGGACGCGACGCCACATACACGGAGATATAGGAGGTCACTTGAGGTAGGCAAACCGTCAAAATTTTGTTCCGGAGTCTAATAAACCAGGTGAAAGGTAATTCTCCGTCGTAGATCTCAGGGAGGGGATTTAGACCCCTCCAAACACTGAGGAGTTGCTTATGCGATCTCATATTTTCACAGATTTACCACGACCAGTGAAGAGTCCGATTCTGAAGAACACGAAGAACCTTCGGACTAGAAGGTACATTCTTCAGGGTGACGGACACTAGTGGAACGACCTCTCCCCTCTCCGTCGGACATCCACGAGACCACCCGTCAGGACCGACTCAGGTCTGAAGGTCTGTCGAGACGGTTCCTCGGCCTGCACACTTACTTGGTAGAGCAGAGGAGGTTTAGGTGGTAGACAGTCGATGGGTGCCTCACTGAAGGTAATCTTTTTCACCTTCACAAAGAAGGAGGTGGTCTTCTTTGTCTTCTTAGTGGGTTTTCGGGAATTTTTGTAACGAAAAGGCAGAGTAGAGTTAATAATCCCGAGTAGATTAAAATTTTTTTAGAGTAAAAATTAATCTTCAAAAGTTCATCCTTGTAACATTCATCTCTTTCAAAGAGAAAGTTTAGACAAGTTCGGGTGTTTTAGTACTATATTGTTACTAACAACCAAGCTCAGTGGTAAAACTCCCACTCCAAGAAACGATGGGTCGTTGTCTATTTACCTTGCTAAAGGAGTCCTAGAAGAAAACCTCTTCAGACAACACAAGACTTTAATACACAAGAATAAAGACTTTAAGTCTTAACGTCAAACCCATTACGTCTTACGTTCACCAAATTACTACAGACTTTCACTTTCACAATCAGTAAGTCAGTACAGGTTAAGAAGACACTGGGGTACCTGATATCGGGAGGTCCTAGGAGACAGGTCCCTTCAAAGGTCCGTTCTTATGACCTCACCCATCGGTAAGGGAAGTGACCCCCTAACTTGGACCGAGAGGTCCTAATGTCCGTTTAAGAAATGGTGGACTCGGTGGTCCTTTAAGGTTTACTACAGATTTATCAGAGTTATGATATAGAGTCAATGCAATACCGAATTCAACAGGAAATACCCGACTAGACTCCTGGAGTAGTGGTTATTTCTTACTACACACATTAGACTCATGGGTTGTGAATTGATCGTTTACGTAAGGACCTCAAGTGGACAAACAATCAACCCCTGACAAATGTAACTTCCGTTGACATCACGACCCTTATTTGAATCGAGGTGTTCGGTCACGACATTTAACCGGACACATTTGACTCACCTGCACCGAGGTCTTTCATACCGTCCCGGTCGACGTAATCAGGTGAAAAGACGTCATGGGAGTGGAAGTTTGACACGAAACGCAATCGACCCCTCAGAGTGGGTTGACGAGAATCTACGAGTCATTGTAAAGCAAACATAAAGAAGATACTACGACGAAGTTTGTCATTTGTTAAACGAACATTACGTCCTCTGAACTCAAGGTAGGGACCCAGTCCTTCTAAGGGACCTCTTCCCTTACCAATGGGTGAGTAGTAAGAACGGACCTCTTAGGGTACCTGTCTTCTCGAACCATTAGATGTCAGGTTTCCCAACGTTTCTCAGTCTGTGTTGGCTCGTTGATTGTGTATGTGTGTGTGTGTGTGTGTGTGTGTGTGTGTGCCACGAACGGTATGAGACATAACTTAAAGATAAAAATTTATAAATGATAGGAGATAAAATGATTGAACATTCGAAGAACTCTCACCCCCAATACGATGTAGTTAAAAAATGGTAACCTGTCATGTACTCTGTCTATTTGTAAACAACTGATTTGCCTATCGAGAAAGGATTTTACTGACGTTGTCGGTTGCCTCCTACAACATCGGAATTTAAAGGTTGGACGTCTTGAAGAAAGGAAAGAGAAGTACTAAACCTTGGTGTCTCATAGTCTCGACCGACCCCTGAATCGCTAGTAAATGTCTACCTCCTCGACCCTTGTCCTCGACGGCTCACTCACACTCTCGACCCTGACCTCAGGTCCACAGGACTTAGGTACGGTCTCGACGACGGTGGTTTGAGTTGTCGGAGAAGCACAGTAACTAAATGGGGATAGAGGCAGGACCGTTCGCACTGCTCCATGGTATTCATCGACGAGGTGTTTAGAGATAAGTTCAAAAGTAGAAACTGGTAACAATTTCAGGGAATGAAAACGAAAGGGTCGAGGGAGTTAATAACACCAATGTGGTAAAATTATTACGCAAAAGTTCATACTTGAACCACCCCCACACAGAGGGTGTGTTTTTTTCAAAAAGATTACAAAACTCTGGGTGTAATTTACGTAAAAAACTAAGTCATCCATAAGTGGTGTATACACAGTGATCACAATCTGAAGAGTCACTAGAAAAAGATATAAGGAGTACGATAACAATTAACAAAAATTTTATGAGTTTTAGTAGTAAATAAAAATAAAAAAAGGGAATTTAAGGTTATCAAATAAAGGGTATCGGATTCAATACTTCAAGTCTCTTCGTAAAGTCGTAATTTATTACTGTGTATAGTTCGAAGTCTGATAAATAAGTAGTCATATTTGGGATTGTGTTATATGGTTGTACTAAAGTACGTAAATCTCCCCTTTATTAAGAGCCAATTCACCTTTTAACACGTCTACCGAAGACCTTCTGGAAGTAAGATTCGACGAAATATCACTTTATAAAGTAAATCTTCAGACCTGGAAGAAAGAAGTCAAACGACATTAGATATAAGTGTCTCATCTCGAACATGACTAGTAATCCTGGATCGAACAAGGTCCCAAGACCCGATGAGAAAGACAGGGTCGACTGTATCCCTCACTTGTTACGGTCCATACGCTGTGTGGCACGACGAGGTCAAGGAGACGAGGACATTTATACTTCTACCCCTAGCTGGACTGGTCACTAGAGCGTCTCGTACCAACACTGTCTCCGGACCTCAGGTTTGACTCTCTCGGTAAAAATGAAGAATAAGTTTTATAAACGTCAGTAAAACCTACAAGAAAAGTAAGTAAATAAGTATGTGAGTAGGTCATTCATGAAAGACCTCGAGAATTTCCGTGACGGGATCCTTAACCCCTATCTCACGAATTACCCTCCCCTTACCAGGAACAGAAGTGTCTCTAAGGTCATAAAGAGGGAAGACCGGGGAAAGGGTCGTAGACCCCAAGACGACAAGTATACGCTATGAACAAGTGTAGAAACACAAGTCCGTTCTGGTAAGGACTTGAGACCCCACGGGAGTGGTGAGGGGAAGTAGTCCTTTTGTCGGTAAGAAGGAAGTTCCAGATCTATAAAAAGAGAGTGCTTCAAAAGGTGAGGGGTCTGTGTGACGACGACGACGACGATTCAGCGAAGTCAGCACAGGCTGAGACACGCTGGGGTATCTGTCGTCGGGTGGTCCGAGGGGACAGGGACCCTAAGAGGTCCGTTCTTGTGTCCTCACCCAACGGTAAAGGAAGAGGTTACGTACTTTCACTTTTCACTTTCACTTCAGCGAGTCAGCACAGGCTGAGATCACTGGGGTACCTGACGTCGGGTGGTCCGAGGAGACAGGTACCCTAAAAGGTCCGTTTTCATGACCTCACCCCACGGTAACGGAAGAGGTGGGGTCTGTGTGATCGGTAGAAATTTATCGAGTTATCGTGGGTCTAAGAATATTATTTCTGTGTTTTGGTCCGATGTCATATATACTTACGTTAAACTTACTCTTATGATTCTACAATATTCTTTTGAGTTTCTTTAAAAATAAAAAAATTTCATTATATACGTGTTCGATCTTTAAGTTAACATACTTCAAGGTTTAATGAAGGAAGATATCTCCTTTCTTTGATACCAATGTTCAACATTAGAGAAGGTCTATGTATGGGATACGTATATACTTATCCTTAGGATTTTTAAAACACCTGTCTTAATAAAATCCAAGTAAACTTTTTTTTTTACTTTTAGTCCTTTGTTCTTTTGATACATCTTCTTCTCACCTTCCCCTTCTTTTCCAAAAGGAGTTGAGAGAATACCAGGAACCGACCTAGACTTGCAATTTGACTGTGATCGTCTAATTATTCTCTTTCACTACATCCCTCCCGTGGAGACTGTACTTCAACGATACTAAAATAAAGTCCTCTCTTCCTGTCCCGTCCCTTCAAATCTCCCTGTAAGAACAAAGAAGATAAAAGAGTCTGAAGAAGTCGAACTTTATAAGTTATCCATAGTAAAAACCCCCATCCCACAGGACTTAAGGTAGTTACTGACGAAATGGTAGGAATGACTGACGAGTCTACCATTTCTTAGACGGACGTTACGTCCTCTGGACCCAACCTAGGGACCCAACCCTTCTAGGGGACCTCCTCCCGTACCGTTGGGTGAGGTCATAAGAACGGACCTCTTAGGGGTACCTGTCTCCTCGTACATCCGATGTCAAGTACCCCAACGTTTGTCAGTCTGTCCTGACACGCTGGTTCGTGTCGTGTCGTGTCGTGACTAGTGAATGGGACACGATTCTTGATGAGACTTGTGAAATGAACGTAATCGGTAAGTTAGGAGTATTGTTCGGGACTCAATCTACGATAATAATAGAGGATGTGTGTATATGTGTGTATAGATATAGATATATATGGTATATACCCGAAGGAACCATCGAGTCACCACTTCTTAGACGGACAGTTACGTCCTTTACTCCAAAGTTAGGGACCCTACTCTCCTAGAGGACCTCTTCCTTTACCATTGGACGAACCCATAAGAACGGACCCTTTAGGGTACCTGTCTCCGTGGACCAACCACCTCAAACTAGATTTAGGTCTAGAAATTAAAGTTCTCGAGGAAGGGGTAAAAATAGAGAAGGTTCGGTCGAGTTCTCAAAGAGGTAATACTTCGAAAGTAGTGAGTGAGGGGTCCATCTGAATGGAGATTCGAACAATGAGAATGAAATCGTAGATAGTCTCAATTGACACAATGCACAAATGAACAGACAACCGTAAAACGATCTTTCATTAGGAATATTCCTCTCTCTGATACAAATACCTGAATGAATCACAGAAGACACGAACCGTGTTTCAGTCCCGAACAACTCGTCTACCTCCCCGATTGAAATTTCCTTTTTAAATGGAGGAGACCTCATCAAGTGGTCGGATAAATATCACGACAAATTTTTATAGTAATAAGATCAATCTTTGAAAATTTTTTGACTTACTAATTCCTTTAATATTTGAGAGAGAGAGAAAAAAAAAAACTTCTAGTAGAATTTAAATAAACAAGTCTCTTTCGTTTATACTAACAGATTGAGAAGAGAAAACTTAAAGAAAAAAAAATTTGAAAAATAAAAAATTTTTGATTAATTAAATAAAATTAACCTCCGGTTAATGAACTGATATAACACCACTAAAGACGGTATGTAACTGTACTTAGTCGGTACCCACATGCACACAGGGGGTAGGACTTGGGGGGAGGGTGGAGGAAGGGGTAGGGTAGGGAGTCCCAGCAGGGTCACGTGACCGGGACTCGTGGGACACAGTAAGTAGCTTGGACCTGACCACTAGATAAAGTGTATACTATTATATGTACAAAGTTACAATAAGAGAGTTTAGTAGGGTGGGAGCGGAAGAGGGTGTCTCAGGTTTTCAGACAAGAAATATAGACACAGAGAAGACGACAGAGCGTATGTCCCAGTAACAATAGAAGAAAGATTTAAGGTATATAAACACGATTATATGACATAACCACCAAAAGAAAGACTGAACGAAGTGAGATATATGTGGGAGAAGACGACTTGGAATCACCCCCCTCTTTTTTGGGGTGTCCTGACCATATAAATTTAGTCGAAACTCACCAATTGGTAGTCTAGTTCATAAATGTAAGTATTATTTTTATAAATGGGGGATCAGTGAGGAGACGGGTAGTTTGTGTGTGTTTGTAACCACTGTCTGGGTTTTAATCGTCATCCCTTTTCCATACAGTATAAGTAAAAAGTTGTAGATGAAGATAAAACTAAAGGGATCACCTTTCATAACAAATTTTTAAACGATATTTGGATTATGAATCAATAACATTCTGTTATGAAGGTTACTTCTCTAAAAATTTTTAAATAAATTAACAATTAACTTCCTATTAACGAAATATCATTACTTCTCTAAAAATTTCTTCTTTTACTTTTAGTTGACCTTTGAATAATAGATCATTAATTATGTGAATCGTAAAATCGTTACGTACAAAAAAAGTCTATAAAAAGACACAGGTACGTGTTTTTATAAAAGACGTTCTTTTTCTAGTATATTTAGTATGATGAAACTTGAACTGAAAAAGTAGATTTCACTTAGACCAGTAAAAGGTATAATTATTTATTAAAATATCGTAAAAAATAGACCTACATAGCATTCAATAACTTGGTAACTAAAGGGTTACTACTTTTAAATTTCAACGAAGATTAAAAAGTAACCATATTTTTACACACAGAACTCTAACAAAAGAACCCAAGACTTGTAACCAAAGGGTCCACCACGATCACCATTTCTTGGACGGACGGACACGTCCTCTACACTTTTGACTCCCAAGTTATGGACCCAACCCTTCTAGGGGACCTCCTTCCGTACCGTTGGGTGAGGTCATAAGAAGGGACCTTTTAGGGTGCCTGTCTCCTCGGACCGTCCGATGTCAGGTATTTCAGCGTGTCTCGACCTGTGATGACTTAACTGAATCGTACGTACGTACGTAAGACTTGTATAGACTAATAAAAGGATCCTATTTAAGGATTGACACCTTAACGATCCGGTCTCCCATACACGTAAAATATCAAAACCTTTATGTCACGGTTTTAAAAAAAGGTCTTTTATAAAAGGTTGAAGATGAGACCGGCTATGACATCTATTCACGGACAAAACGGTGTAAATAGACATCTTAGCTACTCGTGACTAGTAACAACAAGTAGATGTAAAGAAACTAGGAAAGTAGTAACAAAAAGAAACTTAAAACTAACGTTGTTTCACACACACACAATTTCTTCAAAGAAAAAAAAAAAATCGTACGAGTCAGATACTGAAAAAACTCCATAACTGAAACTCCTAGTATAAATCTTTCAACAGAAAGTACCGATTCCGTCTTCTAATTACGTAGATACAAAGGATAATATGGAAACAGTGAAAAATTTTATAAATTTAGAAATTAAGTGAACGGTTAATAAAAACGTATTCCAAACTTTCTCCCAAACTCGAATTAAAGGAGGATAAAATTAACTAGGAGTATGAAGTAAAACTTTTATTAAATGGAAAAAAGGACAAATTTATTTATCATTATCGTTTATGAACTTATCACGAAACATACGGTACATAATGAGGTATACGAGACACATATTCTTGAGTAAAGTTGGAATAGTGGTGTAATACTCTGTTCGTGATAATAATAGAGATTAAATAATTATTCCTTTGATTTCTGTCTCTTCGACTTATTGAACGGGTCTTAGTGCACCGTATAGTAACGACCTCGGTCTAACCTAAGATCACTCAAACCCAGGTCTTAAGTGAGAAGATTCGGGATATGACGGGGTCGTTTTGTGGGGTCCCAGGTCAAGATTACGACGAATGAGACTATGGAAGAGATAAGTGGGGTCACTCTACACGAAAGGAAGGAAAATGAACTTTAGACACACAAATGTCGTGTTTTAAGGACGAACCGTTCTTCTGGTACACATGTGTACCAGGAAAAGGTATTGTTTACGGTTAAAGGAACCACCGTCCTGTCCCTTAATTCGTATAAACGAGGTCTACGCCACGAAACGAGTATCTTTGTAACTCAGATGTAAAGAGATAGTAATCGAACAAAATTAAATTTTTATTATATACTTGTATCATTTGTAAATATTTCATGTTCGCACTTATGACTCTATACAGACAAGGATGTTTGAGGAAGGTCTCCGTAAATGAATTTTAAAGATAAATGTATATCCATATATAATTATATTTATAGAATAAAATGTATTTAACTTTATAAGATTTATAGGGAAGACGTTGAAAGAATTTTAAGTACAATAGAACTTGGATCAAGGTATACTTATATATATTTATATTGAGTAAGTAAATTACTGATATATCATAGGACAACGTTCCTACCCTGTATTAAACATGAATTAGTCAGGGGATACGTCCCCGTAAATCTAACAAAGGTTGGAAAACGTAAATGTCACTACTTCACTAGTATAAATATGTAAACAGAAATTCCTGTATACCCTCTTATATACATTCTATTTTAATATCGACTCCTTAACAAGTTTCACATACACGTAGTAAACAAAACTATCTACTACGATTAACTCGGTATCTAAAAATTTTCAATCTATTATAAAATCTTTAATGTATTAACTGAAAGTTTCTCAACAACTTATACTTACTGAAAACTTCTCTTGTCACATTTGTACACATCTGATAATTTATACCTTTTTCAGTATGTTTAACTAAACCTTAAATGAGGTTTATTCCGTTCGAACCTAACTTTAATTATTTTATGTTTCGCTACCAGTTTCAGTTTCTGGTGACTATCCTAGTGTGTGCCCAACTCTTCGTCGTAAGTTCACGTATTTTAGTCCCGTAACCTTTGGTCGGAAGGACACAACTTTAGACATCAGAGGAAGAATCAACACACTGAAACCCATTTAGTGTTTCAGTGAATCGAAGAGCCTCGAAGTCGAAAGAGTAGAAGTTTTCACCCCCTTCATCATCACGGATGATGTATCCTAACATTACTCTTACTTACTTATGTATACTTTACGAATCTCGTCCCAACCATGTGACATGTACAAGTCATTGACAAATTATGATCCAAGTCAGTCACAGGAATCTTATTGTCACCATTTCTTCTTTTCAAAGTTTACTTGACTGACCATTGTATCAATGTCTCATCTCTTGACTTTACGTTCTCTCTAACCCTTGTCTATATTTTCGTACAAATAGACACTATAAGTAAACTGTATCGACCTCTTAGAAACGGAAACAAAAGGTCCTTTGTGTTAACAAGAACCGATGTGAAATCTCCTACGTGTACCGAGTCACGTCCTACTCTGACTGAAACCGTTGTCTTACCTTGTGACCTCACAAACCAAATTCCGACCAAATACTTTTTTTTGTTACAGTTAATTCGGTAACTAATTTTGTAAGAGTATGTTGTTATGTTCTTTTACTAACAAATCTCACAACTTACTATAAAAACTGAGAACTTAGTTAACGAAACAAGGTAAGTGTTCTTGTCGTTCCTAAAATTGTTTATAATATATCATAAAAAGTAAAAACTTCTTGAATTTTAAACGAATTAAAATATATCACAACTCCTTTTGACAATTTGTCTATATAAACTAGGTGTACACATATGGATTGTACCGTACGATAATTACCAGGTAGTTTAAGTACATTATTAATATTATTGTTAAGACATGTCAACATATAATTTTTATATAAAATGTTCAAAAAGGTAAAAACTCTTGACCAAGGTAAAAAAAAAAAAAGTAGTAAACGGGGTTAATTGGAGATGAGTTTTTTTTTTTTTTTTTTAATTCTTTGACCTTGTAGTCTGAAGAAATTGGAATCCAACTTAAAAAAAAAATTACACAAAAGGATGACACCTCTCTTACGGATCAGTCTTCCCATATATTTTAATTAAGAATAACTTTACAATTTAAAAATTGTTGCAATCGATATTTTTCTTAGTACACTCTCAGGGTAATTTTAGGTGACTAAAGACATCCTGTATTTGTTGTACCTAGGGTACACCACCCACCTTATGTCGATAAAGGTTGGACGTTAAAAAACGTAATAAAAATGGTCATTTTGGAGAGTCCTTCTCTGTTTAATGAAAAGATGGTCGATTTTGTTTTGTCTTAGAACATTAAATTAACAAAGTAACGTGTCTGACATCCTAAGGTCTACCACCACGACAAAAGTACTTTCTTTTGTAAGATATTTAGAAAATAAAAAAACACCTCTATTTACTAATATTAACGAGAAAACAAACGTTTAACTTGACAATTTGGTTGTTATGGTTTACCTATGTTAAAGATAATTGAAAATTTTTTTGATGACAAAAGTCAAACCCTGATAAATTTAGCTCTCACTAATTAGACGTTACGTGAATCGTTTTTCTATTACCATAAAGATAAATACCTCCAATCATTGTATGTTTGCACGTAGTAGAAAAAAAAAAAAAAAAAAAAATAAACTTTTCGTTTTACAGGTCTCTTACGGGAATAGAAACGTTTGGTGTTACGACATAAATACTTCTATATTTTTGGACATCTTTTTCACGTTTTAAACTCCACCAATTTGACCGTTGTGATAAGTTTAAGCTTGTTCCTTCGTCTGACAATTTCGGTATGCTATATATTAAGGGTTGTCGTGACGAAAACGAGATTTATTACGAAATAACAACAAACAACAAAAAGAGTAAACCGGAGGAACCACACTTTCAGTATTTCTTTCTCTTCATTTACGAATGTATAAAAATAAAGGTCTTCAGTGAAGGGCTCTCTACTTTTAAAGAAAGATATTTCAAAAGATATACTTTATTACGGATTTATAGACTTTCACTGAGAGATTTATTGACACCTACGAATTGTCTTTTTATCGTGGTGTATAAATGAATTTAAGCTGTTTTCGGTCACAAAGAACGTTTCTCAGACGTCGTCAAGAAACTTAGACCCGTCTTCTGACAAAAACCACACCTTTGACAGACAGGAACGTCTTCAGGCATTATTGTACTAAATTAATTAGAAAATGACATACTTTTAGCCAGTGAGGGAGAGTCCTTTAAACTATGGGTTACAGGGAGGGACTTTTCTAAAACTTGATAGAAGTAAAGACGGCCCCAGGTCGGGGCCACCTAGGTCCCTTAAGCTTCCCACCTGCCGCAACCGCACCTTTCTGAACAAACAAATAATTATATTCTAATCTAATCCTTTGATATCACATCATTCTTCTAATTCACCTCCTTCTCCCGACTTATCGAACCAAATGCGCCTTCCGGTTATTTTAAGGTCTGTTCCTTAAACGTGGTAGATGCAACCCGGTGGCCGCGGGCGAACTTATAGATTCCCACGGAGCGGAATTCGAGGGAAAGCACGCCCAGAATTGTCGGTCCCGTTCATTCATCTGGACCGCTCGGAGGCGTGAGGTCCACCTCTAAGTCGGACTTCAATATCATTTCTCGTCTCTCTTCCTTTCCATCTCTTCTTCTTTCTCTCTCTTTCTGTGCCCCCCTCGGTCTCAGGGTTCTTTGGTCCGGCTCTCTGATCAAGCTCTTCGACCAGGCTCTTTGACCGGGGGCCGGGGACCGGGGACCGGGGGCCGGGGACCGGGGACCGGGGGCTTCACAAAAAGAAATTAGACGTAGAGGAATTTCGTAATTTCAATGTAGAGATATCTTGTTTCCACGTCACCCAATATTGTTTCTTCCATGAATTGAGTTTCTAGATTACAACGATTATGGTCCAGATGATGAACAAAAAGATATATGGTTGATATAGATTTTTATTTCCTATACTTTTAAGCCGTCGTTCGTAACTGGGTTCTTTACTTTGAAAATTAGTCAGGATAAGATTTCTAAAACTGAGGAGCCTTCGAGGACGTAAGGATCCTACAAAATTCGAAGGACACGGAGGACACCAGTCCTCCGGAGTTTGTTAGTGTGCGCGTCGACATGCTCAGGACGTCCGTCCGATCTTTCGGTAGTCTCCCAAAAACCTAACTTTGTGAGAAAGTTTACGTCTTCTGATTTCGGGACTTAACTGAAAAAGGTCTTTTACAGTCTTCTCACCTTTTCGTCTCGTGTTTTCGGCCGTCTAAAAACAACCCCATGTACGAATCCTTAAAGGTCTCCCCAGGGACTTCAGACTCGTGTGGAACGCATACAGTCGAAGGAAGGAGTACTGGAACAGTGCCCGCCCGAAGGAGTGTGACCGAGGGCCGTGTAAAGAATCTTCTTGTCTGTCGTACTACATGTGGCTTGCCTTAGGCTTCTGCACCTAAGACTTAGAATAGTCGATGATTGAAACTGGGATCCGTTCTACGGAGTGAACAGATTCGACAAGGAATATTATCTTCTTTCCCAACCTGATCTTATATCTAATGAAGATTCCGGCAAAGGTTTAGATTGATGTTAAAATTTAGTTTCTGTAATGGTTTCTACATTATATATATAATATATACGATACAGTGATATTTTTATTTATTTATGTATAGTTTATGTATATTTTTTATTCGTTTGTTGACAATAGAGTGTATTATCCGTTCCCCTATCCTATTAGTCTCCAACGAATTAAATCATGAGTCACCGTAATAATTCCTGTATCTAAAAAAAAGAAAGACGAGACAGTAAACATGACAGGACCGAAACAGGAATCCGAATAGAGGAGTACCAACGGACTGTTGAAGAGAGTAAGATCCACAATGAATGTCTGTACTGGAGTAGTTTATTTTCTTCTCCGTAAAGTAAGACACCCAGAAAACAATAAACATTCCTTCTAGAAAGAAACTTCGCGACGATTGGGGGTGGGGTCGTCTGAGGGAAAGTACACAGTAATCATAATCCGTCTTAATATATAATGTACGAGAACAGATTTGGAACTTACCGAATCTAATTCTTTTTGGGTGAAGGACCTCCATCTTTCCTGGGACTACAAGTATAGAGCTACTTTAACCCCAAGATGATCGTTCTTTTTTACCTTCCTTTTTTACTGTCAACCCATCCGATGGTTGTCTCAGTCGACACCACGATCTCTGACAAGCTACAGTGCTACAGGTATCCGATCCTAGTCTTTATATAACGTACCCATAATTGTAGAGCATAACCATTATCTACAGTAATTAGTTATTACCACACTGAAACAGTACTTAGTGAATAAGTCGTAGTCTACAATGAAATAACCCGTTCTCATTATGTTTATTGATTGTGGAGAGTAAACCCGAACTTAACAGTTGTACTACGGGTAATGAGTGTTTATCTTATGTTCAGGATGTTTGTACCAATAAGAGAATGTCTTGATGTTATTGTGATCGTGTAAGTCAAGTCAAGTCACGTGAAGTCAGTGAGTCAGCACAGACTGAGAAACGCTGGGGTACTTAGTGTCGTGTGGTCCGGAGGGACAGGTAGTGGTTGAGGGTCTCAAGTGAGTCTGAGTGCAGGTAGCTCAGTCACTACGGTAGGTCGGTAGAGTAGGAGACAGTAGGGGAAGAGGAGGACGAGGGTTAGGGAGGGTCGTAGTCTCAGAAAAGGTTACTCAGTTAAGAAGTGATACTCCACCGGTTCTATGATCTCAAAGTCGAAATCGTAGTAAGGAAGGTTTCTTTAGGGTCCCGACTAGAGGAAGTCTTACCTGACCAACGTCAGGTTCCCTGAGAGTTCTCAGAAGAGGTCGTGGTGTCAAGTTTTCGTAGTTAAGAAGCCACGAGTCGGAAGAAGTGTCAGGTTGAGAGTGTAGGTATGTACTGATGACCTTTTTGGTATCGGAACTGATCTGCCTGGAATCAGCCGTTTCATTACAGAGACGAAAACTTATACGATAGATCCAACCAGTATTGAAAAGAAAGTTCGTCATTCGCAGAAAATTAAAGTACCGACGTCAGTGGTAGACGTCACTAAAACCTCGGGGGTTTTCTATTTCAAACTGTGACAAAGGTGACAAAGGGGTAGATAAACGGAATTTCACTACCCTGGTCTACGGTACTAGAAGTAAAAGACTTACAACTCGAAATTAGGTTGAAGAAGTGAGAGGAGAAAGTGAAAGTAGGTCTCCGAAAAAACAAGGAGAAGTGAAAGACGGTATTCCCACCACAGTAGACGTATAGACTCCAATAACTATAAAGAGGGCCGTTAGAACTAAGGTCGAACACAAAGAAGGTCGGGTCGCAAAGAGTACTACATGACACGTATATTCAATTAATTCGTCCCACTGTTATATGTCGGAACTGTATGAGGAAAAGGATAAACCTTGGTCAGACAACAAGGTACAGGTCAAGATTGACAACGAAGGACTGGACGTATGTCTAAAGAGTTCTCCGTCCAGTCCACCAGACCATAAGGGTAGAGAGAGTCTTAAAAGGTGTCAAATAACACTAGGTGTGTCAGTTTCCGAAACCGTATCAGTTATTTCGTCTTTATCTACAAAAAGACCTTGAGAGAACGAAAAAGGTACTAGGTCGTCTACAACCGTTGAACTGGAGACCGAGGAGACGGAAAAGATTTTGGTCGAACTTGTAGTCTTTCAAGTACCAAGTGCATAACGACTTCGGACCGAACCTCTTAAAACTCGTAATGAAATGATCGTACACTCTACTCACGTAAGCACGCCATCAAACTCGTAAGAAACCGTAACGGAAAGAAACCCTAACCTTACTTTTGACCGGAAAAGGTCAGGACACCGGTGACTACTCAAAAAGTTTAAACGACCGTATAACTCACGTCGTGAAATGACGTAGTAGAAAGTCCTAAACTTTACCGAGTTGACCTTAAGGTAGTGGAGGTGATCGAAACAAGTATCACTACGAAAGATTCCGGGTGAACTGAAGTGTAAGGTCCTACAGACCAAGATCTACTCACTAGTGTGGTAACACAAGTGGGTTAAGAGTCTTTGAAAACGAAGACTTTCAATCTTAATTCAAATGAATAATAGGGTGATTATAAGAAGTATCGATACCTTAGGTTAAGTTCTAACACACAATGTAAAACAACGTCGGAAATTATGTCTTGTCATAAAGAGTCAAAAAGGTACTGAGAGAACTGGAACTGTGAAAACCTTCGATACCCAGTTAATGAGACATCTCATAAAGAGTTAAACCCAAAGAGACTACAAAGAAGTACTAATCTAAGTCCATTGTTTAAAACCCGTCTTCACAGTGTCTTTACTACGATATTTTTATACATAAGAAATATATATCATTTGTATCTACAAACAATATGTATATATACTGTATATACATAAGTGTAAAGTTCTTTCAGAACTAGTATAAATTTCAAAATCATATTAAAATATGGATTTCAAAAAAAAAAAATTATTTTGTTAACGAGTACTTAACACGGGTATAAATACCATATATAAGATAGGGGAAAACCAGTCTTAAAGACTCGAAGTATTCTCTGTTTTGACTAATCGTTCTTTTCTTATTTCATATAAACTTGGTCAGTTAGGATTTCCTTCAGTTGGGACTCATAAGTAACCTTCCTGACTACAATTTCGACCTCGAGGTTACGCTTCTCGGTTGAGTAACCTTTTCTGGGACTATGATCCTTTCTAACTTCCGTCCTTCTCTTCCCCCACTGTCTCCTACTCTACCAACCTACCGTAGTGACTGAGTTACCTGTACACAAAGTCGTGTGAGACCCTCTACTCCTTCTTGTCCCTTCGGATCGCATAACGTCGGGTACCCCAGTGTCTCAGTCTGTGTTGACTCTCTGACTTGTTGTCGATATAAGCCAAGAGAAGAAACTCGTCTAACACTGCGTATAGAACAAGTTTTCTCTTCCTGGATCAACTTTACCACTTTTCATACAACTCTTCATTATGTAGTTCAAAATCGTAAACTTCATGTCAATTGTCCTGTCGTCCGGATACCTATTAAATCTAAGATGGTACGTTCTACTAAAGTGGTAGTGTTATAACACTTCCTCATGACGTAAGAGACGAAGACGTCGTACCAGTATCAAGATTTAGTTAATGACGTTACGTTCAAGTATTGGTTTTAGAATCTGAAAGACTTTTCTTTAATTCAAAACCTAGTGTACTAAAAGAAAAACTATGTGAACATGTTTAATCTAACGTCTAGTTCGTTGATATCGATTCCCAGAAAACATCTGACTTCGTTATACAAAAGTCCTTTTTTACTTATGTCTGATTCATAAATAAACTTTAACTACACATCACTCAATATTAGTACTTTCGACAATTTTATTATATTTGGTTTTATATAGAGGAAATTCAAACTCGATAACTTCGATAATATCCTACGATTTTGTTAGTGATTTGTTATTTACTTTAATAATAGACCGGTTTTTCCTTCATTATATAGATAAACCTTGGAATGGGGAGTCCTTTATCACCAAACGTATGTCATCTAAGAGTTATTTATTAACAACTTATTGTAACTCAAAATCCCATCTCTTGTTACTTTTTGTAAACCATTCGTATTTTAGTTTTCTTTGTCCTCTTCTTTTAGTAACACCGTCTTCTGGTTCCTTAATGGTCGGTCTACCTTCCTTATCTATCACAAAAGAATGACATTTAAAGTTTTGGTTTTACTTCTGTATATAATGTTTTAACTTCTCTTATCCTACATGAAAAATGAAGGAAACGAGTGGTCAAAACAGATAACCTCCGAGACTTCCGATAGGACCGAACTGAAGACTGGTCGTTTTTCCTTGGACAATTGTACTATGTCGTCTTTGGAACACTTTTTCGTCAACGTAGAACAGTTTTAAAAATAATAGTTACTTCCCTAACGTCCCATATCTATTTTATGTATACTCCGAACTCTTTTTGTCTAGAGTTCTCAAGTCTCTTTTTTTTAAGTAGACTCTGTATAGTTTTTATTCCGTCTTAAGACTACTACACTTTACGAGGAATCCTCATACGTTAGAACTTAAAATGTCTTCCACAGTTTACAACATACCCTTGCAGTTCTGGTTTTTAGGTCGTTTTCTCCTTGGAAGTTTCCTTACCCGTGGACCAATCGTTGTCTCAAGATCTCTTTTTCTTTTCTTATTTACGGTGAGAATTGAGAGTCTTAGGTTCATTTCAAGACGAAACCTCATATCTCACTACAAAGTAAGGTACACATGCGTCTTCCTTTTGATTAAAAGAAACTTCTCGTTATCTAATGTCTACTTTAAAGTTAATCAATCTTTTGACTAACCAGACGTCGTTTCTTAGTTATTTTGACCCAGTACTTTAATATTGACTCGAACAAGGGGTTTAGGGTTCCATGAAACTGAAAACGTCAGTCTATGAGATAATTTCTTAGTAATGTTTTTCCAAATCAAGTACCAGTGACGTATTAAAAGGAAATATCAAAGGTTTGGAAAAGATTGGTCTCGACCTTCTTTCGTTTACATAGTATCGACTTACCATAGTGTATTAGGATGGTTTTGTACTTACCGGGGGAAGATTTGAGGGTTCGATAAACACACTGTTCTGTCTTATACTTGGGGTCACTTAGTATCTAGATTTACATCTTCGGTTTTGATATTTTGGGTACCTATCTTTGTTTTCATTTAGAAGTATTAAAACCCAATCCACTGTCAAAGAATCTATGTTATGGTTTCCGTGTTCACTATTTTCTCTATTAACTAGTTAACCTTAAGTAGTTTTAATTTTTACAAACACGACGTTTCCTGTGGTGGTCTTCTTTTCCTGTGGTTGTCCCCTCTTTTATAAACGTTCAGTATACAGAAAATTCTGTGGACATCGATCTTATTTCTTGTAAATGTTGAGTTACGCTCGCACGAGTCAGTACGGGTCAACGAGTCAACTCAAACTGAGACGTTGGGGTACCTGCCATCGGATGGTCCGAGGAGACAGGGAACCTAAAAAGTCCGTTCTTATGACCTCACCCAATGGTAAACGTGTTTCCTAAACTTATCTGTAAAGAGGTTTCTTCTATATACTTACCGATTATTCGTACACTTTCCTAGAGTAGTAATCAATAAGTCAAGTCAAGTCAGCGAGTCAACACAGGTTGAGAAACTCTGGGGTTGGTGTCGTACGGTCCGGAGGGACAGGTAGTGGTCGAGGGCCTCAGGTGAGTTTGGGTATAGGTAACTCAGCCACTACGGTAGGTTGGTAGAGTAGGAGACAGTAGGGGAAGAGGACGAGAGTTAGAAAGGGTCGTAGTCTCAGAAAAGGTTACTCAGTCGAGAAACGTAGTCCACCGGTTTTATAACCTCAAAGTCGAAGTTGTACTCATGAAGGTTACTTGTGGGTCTTGACTAGAGGAAATCCTACCTGACCAACCTAGAGGAACGTCAGGTTCCCTGAGAGTCCTCAGAAGAGGTTATCGTGTCAAGTTTTTGTAGTTAAGACACGAGTTGAAAGAAATATCAGGTTGAGAGTGTAGGTATGTACTGGTGACCTTTTTGGTATCGGAACTGATCTGCCTGGAAACAAACGTTTCATTACAGAGACGAAAACTTATACGACAGATCCAACCAGTATTGAAAGGAAGGTTCCTCCTTCGTAGAATTAAAGTACCGACGTTAGGGGTAGACGTCACTAATTTCTTCATGTTTAGTTTTAGTGTTACTCAACGGTGAATGTTAGGTGATCTTCTGAAGGGACCACCAGGTCACCAATTCTTAGACGGACGGTTTCGTTTCCTGTACCCTAAATAGTAACCAGCCCCTTGATTCTAGGGTGTACGTCACCCCGTTGATTCCGGCACGTGACGTTGATGTCTTCGTATACGTGAGATCTGGGACTTGTGGTGTTGCTCTCTTCGGACGTCACCTTACTTCTGGGTCGTGTTGGTTTTTTTTTTTTTTTTTCTGTTTTTGCTCTTTGGTTGTTTTTGAGGGTTTGGGTACCCTATACTTCAATTCTTTTGACCATAAACTTAAGATCAAAACGGTATAAGAACCACAATACCACGTAAAGACTTGGAGTCAAAGAAGTAGTTATTCAAGTTCTATCACTCTTATAGACGTCGTATACAAGACACTACTACTTTCTATAGTCCTTTCACTTGTATGAAAACCTTCGTAGTTTCTTGATGAGTTTTCAGTAATAAATAGTGAGATTTACTACGGAGGAGTTTGGAATCCACGACCCCCCTCCCATCATCCTTCATCCTCTTGTATCTACGCCCTTCCCCTCTAACTGTGTTCGAGAACGGGGCTGAAGACAAAATCCTAGTGACGAAAGTTAAGAAGTCTTAAAGATCGTGGTTCTAAAAGACACACAGTTTAAGTCTTTAGAACGAAAGGAATACCGTATTTTGAATCGGTTTTCGTAGTGACACTTCCAAGGGTAAATCGATCTTGTCTGTGAACCAATACCCCCTCTACCACCATAGTCCCTACCAACAACTATGAATTTATGTCAATGTTTTAATATAATTGAAAAGGGATCCTGAAGTAGTTTGACTGTCAAAATATACATAGAACAGAAGACACACGTTCTCCTGTTGAACCTCAATAGATTTCAGAGTTAGACTTTTATAGAAGATATTTTTCTCTTGAAACATCAAGAAAGGAGGAGTTATTACGTTTTCCCTATCTCGGGATTCGTGAACGTCCTAGACGTTAGGAACACCCGACCTCAGGGTCGGTCTCAGGAGTGGTCCTAAAAAGAGGAACCTCCTAAGAACGCGAGAAGGAAAGAAATCTCTTATCTAATGGGGTCGGTCATGTCCACGAGAGAAACATCGAATTACAATTCTCCAGGTTACTCATACTTGTTGTGATGTTACGTTACCTATCTCTCTAAAGGAAGGTTGCGTGAAAGGACATCCAAAATTGTCTACCGGAATCGATTCTAGCTTTACAAAACAAAATGGAGAACTAATTTCATAAAGAAACGGTTTTACAAAAGAAGCGATCACACTTTAACAGACTGACTTAGTTTTACCACGGTGGACGGATACGTAAAAAATACACCAACTAGTGACAAAAAAATCTCTCCCCCCTTATAAACAAAGGGAGATAAAAATAAGAAACTCCTAAGAAGACAGTGTGTCTTAAGTCGTACCAAATGGATCGTGAGTGAGTACCAAGTGCGTTTCCTACTCAAACCAGGATCCAATGGGTATTAAATTTTACCTTCGTGGATCACTACCAGTCCTAAACCCCTCCCTTATCTAAATGATCCGGTCCTCTCTGACCTGTGGTAGACCCCAATAAAAGTCGATCTAGTCGGTCTGACAATAATTGGATTTCGACCGTCGAAAAGACACCGGACTCGTTATACTTGTGTCACTCGAGTCGGCCAAGAGTCGATATCCGGGAGTATGACGATCGGGTAAGGTCGTCATCAAGTGTCTTACATGCAAAGTACCCGTTCATGCTACTGTTTATTTTCTTCAATCCTTTATGTACACACGAACAAATCAGTGAGTCCACACAGGTCAAGAAACGTTGGGAGTACCTGACATCGGACGGTATGAGGAGACAGACACCCTAAAAGGGTCCGTTCTTGTGACCTCCCCCCACGGCGAAGGATGAGATCGCCTAGAAGGGTCGGGTCCCTAGCTTGGACTCAGAGGGCGCAGAGAACGTAACGTCCACCTAAGAAATGACGACTCGGTAGAATCTTACTTCCAGTCAGGAAATTCACCTTATTAAAGTTTACATACTGTTTGAGTGATATTACAGGAATCAAAAGAGTAAAAGGGGGGACTGGTTACTTTCAGTCTAAGACCGATTGTATATGTATCTACGAACAAACCCTTGGTGACGAGGATCAGGTACCTCATCAGACATTGACAAGTTAGACGTTTAGATGAAGTTTATAAATTTCTCCTGGATGATACACCCTTATTTTTCCACTTGTTCTGGGGTGGTAATATTTGTATACACACATCGATTAATAGGTCTCGTGAAACGGTTTTTACAGAATGAACTTAAGTGGTAAGAAAAACAAAAATTTAAAAAATAACTTAATATCAACTAAATTTTACAATGTAATCAAAGTCCACATGTCCTTTCACTGAATCAATATGTGTGTATGTAAATATAAAGTCTAAGAAAAGGTAATATCCAATATCTGTAACTTATATCAAGGGACACGATATACCATTTGGAAACAATGAGTAGATAAAATATATATCAACACACACAGACAATTAGGGATTGAGGATTAAATGGGAAGATAGAGGGAAGGGGAAACCATTGGTATTCAAAAAAAGATACAGACACTCAGATAAAGAGTGTAAAGAGAGATAAAGACAAAACATTTACACAAGAAAACATAGAAAACATATAAGTAGTATGTTCACTATTGTTTACTATAAACAGAAACGGACTGAGTGAAATGAATTGTACTATTACAGATCCAGGTAGGTACAACGACAGTCAAGTCAAGTCAAGTCAGCAAGTCAACACAGGCCGAGAAACACTGGGGTACCTGACGTCGTGCGGTCCGGAGGGACAGGTAGTGGTTGAGGGTCTCGAACGAGTTTGCGTACAAGTAAATCAGTCACTACGGTAGGTTGGTAGAGTAGGAGACAGTAGGGGAAGAGGAGGACGGAAGTTAGAAAGGGTCGTAGTCCCAGAAAAGTTTACTCGGTCAAGAAGTGTAGTCCACCGGTTTCATAACCTCAAAGTCGAAGTCGTAGTCAGGAGGGTCACTTATAAGTCCTGACTAAAGGAAATCCTAACTGACCAACCTAGACGCACGTCAGGTTCCCTGAGAGTTCTCATAAGAGGTCATGGTGTCAAGTTTTTGTAGTTAAGAAGTTGTAAGTTGAAAGAAATATCAGGTTGAGAGTGTAGTATACACTGATGACCTTTTTCGTATCGAAACTGATCTACCTGGAAACAACCATTTCATTACAGAGACAAAAAATTATACGACAAATACAACCAGTATCGAAAAGAAGGTTCCTCGTTCGTAGAAAATTAAAGTACCGACGTCAGTGGTAAACGTCACTAAAACCTCTGGTTTTTTATCAGAGAGTGACAAAGGTGACAAAGGGGTAGATAAACGGTACTTCACTACCCTGGTCTGTGGTATTAGAATCAAAAAACTTAATAGAGTAAGAAAAATACCGATTTATTATAACAAAATGTATTTTCTACAGAAACACGTCTATATTAATGAGTGTTTCAGACCCATAACAAAGTGAGTATTATGACTCACTGAGACTCTACTTATTTTCTCATCGTAAAGTTGTAAAAAAAGAATAAATCCGACTAATAAAATCCCTACTCCCTCACCTCCCCCCCCTCTCACCCCTTTATCACCCCTCCCCCACCTCCACCCACGTCTTCCCTGATGAAGTAAAATCCATACTAACCCGTCGACGGTGTGTCAATTATTTTATTTTATCGAGTACGTAGTTCACGGTACTCTATGTTCTGACTACACAACCCCGAGTGTCAAACAATATCGTTTGATTAATGACATGTGTATTGAGGATTAATATATATTCCCCGGTAAACGTGTCGTAGATCATGAAAGGCATACTGGAGTGAGACTTTAGACGTTTAATTATCTCCACTATATAACAATGTGTTTTTCTACATTAGACTGTTACTAGAGTCTGTGACTTCCTTGGTCGACAGGGTATCGTGTACACTAAAAAAAGTAGGAAGAACCGTTAACCCCGACACTACTTAAAAACGACCACTCGAAAAACGGGACGACCAGGAGAAAGACACGGGACTGTCCGGTGTTTAGACTACGGTGTCGTCTTACGTGAAACGGAAGACGGTCCTCAGACGACGTCCGTGTGATAAGACTACACTGAGATGGAACGAAACGGAGAACTGACGTAGTCGGAGACGGTTAATAAGAACACTTTTCTTGAGGAAAAGTTTCATACGTCAAAGAAACAGAAAGTCTGTTACCAGATCAGTATCTGAGAGACACTATCGAGGTGGAACTCATAGGGGAAATTCTTGAGTCAACGTAAACCTGAGATTGATGTTGTAAGAAAACCAAAAATGCGACCAGAGTTTGGACCATACCCGAAGGGACCATCGAGTCTACCATTTCGCAGACGGATGTTACACCCTTTGGGTCAAGATATTGACCCAACCCTTCTAAGGGACCTCTTCCTTTACCGTTGGGTGAAGTCATAAGTACGGACCTTTTAGGGTACCTGACTCCTTGGACCACCCGATGGCAGGTACCCTAGCGTTTCTCAGGCTGTGCTGACTCGCTGAAGTGAAAGTGAAAGTTTGGACCATATTTGTCACCAGAAAATGACTCATCTCAAAAGAGCGGGTAAAGACAACACTTGAGTCTCCGTTGTACCTGATACCCGGGTGTCCAATCTAGTGGTAGTACTATCGGTCATTGGACCTAAGGTCCGAGTGACACGATTCACTAAATATTACACGACAGGGTATATAAGTAGGTGTCGGTGAGACGACGACGACGATTCAGTGAAGTCAGTACAGGCTGAGACACGCTGGGGTACCTGACGTCGGATGGTCCGAGGAGGCGGGTACCCTAAAAGGTCCGTTCTCATGAACTCACCCCACGGTAACGGAAGACCCTACCAATAATATTAAAGGTAAAACACTAGTTCGTTTGATTTGGACTATTTCTACTTCTTTTGGATGAGTTTCTGTGAAAGATCGTTTCCAATCAGACTCAGGTTTCGACACAAGAAAGATGTAAGAGGATCTGTTCGGTAAACAGGAACCTAGTACACCGCTTAGGACCTTCTCTTCTGGTCCGTAATACACGTACGTACACGTGTGTATGTGTTTGTGTGTGTGTGTGGGACATCAGATCGAAACGAGGGTTAGTCTGTTCCCTAATCACGAACATCTCGACTGACTTCCCGCAGAGACGAGACGAATCACGTGGTCCAGAGAGGTTCTGTGTCGAGAAGGAACTACGGAGTGTACCACTACCCGTCGTGACGACTCGTCAAAACAAGTCCGGTCAAGAGGTTGAGTTCTTTCCTTGAAACGGAGATGGGGTTGGTGGATTCCTGGTGAGAGGTTTTCTCTCCGGTTCTGTCGAGGTATTTCCGTCCCGTACTACCTACGGAGAAACCTGTCCTACCTTCTGTAGGACCGAAGGTAGGTAACCGAACGTCCGTTACGACATCGAGACAACACATTCTCTTTGAAGGAATTCTCCTGTCTGAGGAAACAGTCACTACCGAAGTGAAATGGGTGAACTGTATATTCTACCTGGGAGGAATGGTTTAAGGAGCGACATCATTTCTTACAACACTTCAAGGTCAGATGTAAATTATTTAAAAGTTTCGTTAGAGAGGGGGTTTGTTTCAGTCCTTTTAGCCTGTTCATCGGTAAAGATGTTATGACCAAAAAAAAAAGTAAGTAGGTTGTTCACAAATAACTCGAGGTTAATACATGATTCATGATACAATCTATACTAAAAAAATATCGTTTTGTCAGTAAACCACGTTTAAAAGATTTTCTAGAAGTGTCAGTGAAAACTAATTGGTCAAACCAGACTTGACACATTAAGCCCTCTGGACTCAAGTTAAGGATCCAAACCTTCTAGGGGACCTTCTCCCCTACCGTTGGGTAAGGTCATAAGAACGGACCTCTTAGGGGTACCTGTCTCCAAGGGCCGTCTGATATCAAGCACCCCAGAGTCTCTCGGTCTGTACAGACTCGTTGATTCGTGTCGTGTGACATCACATGACATGATACTTTCACTTTCCACGAGTCAGTATAGGCTGAGAAACACTGGGGTACTTAATATTTCAGGTACCTTTAGAGGTCCGGTCTTATGACCTCACCCATCGGTAAGGGAAGAGGTCCCCTAGAAGGACCTCCCTTCTACCCCAACGTTTCTCAGCCTGTGTTGACTCGTTGAAATTGAAAGTGTCATGTCATGTCACGCGATACGAATCAACTTTTCAGCACAGACTGAGAAACGTTGGGGTACTTGATATCGGGCGGCCCTTGGAGACAGGTACCCCTAAGAGGTCCGTTCTTATGACCTCACCCAACGGTAGGGAAGGAGGTTCCTTAGAAGGGTTGGATCCCTAACTTAAGTCCAGAGGACGTAACACCCGTCTAAGAAATGACGGACTCGGTGGTCCCTTCGGGTTCTTATGACTTCACCCATCGGATAGGAAAGAGGTCTCATAGAAGGGTTGAGTCCTTAACTTGACCCCAGAGGACGTAACGTCTACCTAAGAATTGGTCGACTCGATGGTCCCTTCGGGATACCCCAGAGTTTTCTCATCCTGTATTGAACCGCTGATTTGTTATTATCGTTTATCTAAATACCAACAACAACAAGTCAGAGAGTCAATACAGACTGAGAAACACTGGGGTACCTGACGTCGTGTGGTCCGAAGGGACAGGTAGTGGTTGAGGGTCTCGAACGAGTTTGAATACAGGTAACTCAGTTACTACAGTAGGTCGGTAGAGTAGGAGAAAGTAGGGAAAAAGGAGGACGGAAGTTAGAAAGGGTCGTAGTCCCAGAAAAGATTTCTCAACCGAGAAACGTGGTCCACCGGTTTTATAACCTTGAAGTCGAAATCGTAGTCAGGAAAGTCACTTGGAAGTCCTGACTAGAGGAAATCCTAACTGACCGAACTAGAGGAACGTCAGGTTCCCGGAGAGTTCTCAGAAGAGGTTGTGGTGTTAAGTTTTCGTAGTTTAAAAACCACGAGTCGGAAGAAATACCAGGTTGAGAGTGTAGGTATGTACTGATAACCTCTTTGACATTTAATTAAAAAGGAACAAAACAAGACTTTAGATTCTACTAAAACTACAACAATTAACTCCGTCGACTTTTCATTTAGTTTAATCCACGAACGGAGTCAGGGGTGGACATATGTTCGTGGTAATCTATGTTACTTCTAAGAGGGTCGGATGGAACTCCTGTAAGTGACACATTTGTCAAAGGCCGAAGTAAATATTTTCCCACATACTTATTTGAGATATTATATTTCTAAGTGTGTGTAGAAAAATCTACAAAACTCTTGTGTTTTGATTTTAGGTTGTGTCTTATTTATCTTTACGGTTTTATTGTTTGTAAAGTCGTATGGGGAGATTTTACTACAGTTTCTCTCGAGAAGGAAGATTTTCGGTCACTCCAGACTTCTCTGTCCTACACCACTTTAAAAGGACAAGAAACCCTCTCAAAACCTTAAGACGAATTACCAGTCTGCATCAACCTATAATAAAATCTTTCTATTAAATTGTGACCTTTTCCCAGACAAATCTTAACCGGAGTCACTATTCTCTCTACTTCACCCACGTTTCTCGAAGGAAACTTCCGGTGAAGGTGCTTTCACCTTAGTGAAATAAAATCTCTCTTCAACCTTACTATTTTTAAGATAATGGATTTAAAGGAGATAACTTGGAGAAATTATGTACAAAATCTTCTAGAATTCTAATAGGTTAATAAACAGTTTTAGTTTATATCGAGATTGAAAACCTCCTTGAAGGAATCTATACTCGAATAAGGACAAACGACGAATCAGTCGCCTAACCAGACGTTCCATATTTGTCTTTTAGTTTTACCTCAGTCACACCGGTTCTGTCGAGAGATGTTATCTCGGACTCCAGTAACTCCTTCATATTAAATACGTGTAGAGTCGTGCTTACCTTAGACTGGAACACTGGTGAATAACAGAATTACATCCGTAGGTCTTGTAGACGGGTTACAAGGTCTTTGAGTTCTATGAATAGCCTGTGACTGGGATTTTATCGAGTGGTGTCGGATAGGGAAGTCCCGTTTATGAAGGAAAGAACACTATCTTTTGTCAGTGTACCAAAAACGGAAATATTCTGGGACTGAGAAAGAGAATAAGACGTATAAGAAAGTCAAAATAACTTAGACATAAGGTTTAACGTCAATAATTCTGGAGTTTATTTGAGAAAAGAATAAACGTCGGAAACAAAAAGAACCTGTTGTAATACACCACAGTCTGTTTACCCTATGCCTTACTGGTTGGAGGAGTAGGTCGCGACAGTGTTTAAATTCATTCCATAGATGTTTTTAATTAACACGAGGGAACAGAGGACCCACCGAGGTCCAGTTCCACCACTCAGGACGACATGAGGTTTTAAACAGAGTCATCTCCATTATCGAGTAAACTCACAGGAGACAACCTTATAAGATAAGAATCCTGAAGTAAAGGTAAAACAAGACTACTCATGAATCAGACTCTGATCATTCTCTACATGAAAAAGTTCCTATTCAACTACCTCGTCGAAGGAAGACCTTGAAGACTTCGGAAATACATGTTCTTGATATCCGGTCGGGAGGAGAACATTATAAATAGAGAAACTTGATACTAATGGACCTTACTGAATGTCAATTCAACCGGTTGAACCCCAAGGAGACATTAAGGTTTTAATCAGACAAATCAGTCAATCGTTTTTCAACATTCTTATGTTCTTACTCTTTGTGTAGAGTTTACCATAAAACTTCGGAGGTTTGTATTATTAATTAGGTGATAACGAGGGAAGTCAAGTCAAGTCAGCGAGTCAGGACAGGTTGAGAAACACTAGGTACTTAGTGTCGTGTGGTACGGAGGGACAGGTAGTGGTAGAGGGCCTCAAGTGAGTTTGAGTACAGGTAGCTCAGCCACTACGGTAGGTCGGTAGAGTAGGAGACAGTAGGGGAAGAGGAGGACTGGGTTAGGGAGGGTCGTAGTCTCAGAAAAGGTTACTCAGTTGAGAAGAGTACTCCACCGGTTTCATAACCTCAAAGTCGAAGTCGTAGTCAGGAAGGTTACTTGTGGGTCCTGACTAGAGGAAATCCTATCTGACCAACCGAGAGGAACGTCAGGTTCCCTGAGAGTTCTCAGAAGAGGTTGTGGTGTCAAGTTTTCGTAGTTAAGAAACCACGAGTCGAAAGAAGTGTCTGGTTAAGAGTGTAGGTATGTACTAGTAACCTCTTTGGTATTGGAACTGATCTGCCTGGAAACAACCGTTTCATTATAGAGACGAAAACTTATACGATAGATCCAACCAGTATTGAAAAGAGGGTTCCTCATTCGCAGAAAATTAAAGTACCGACGTTAGTGGTAGACGTCACTAAAACCTCGGGGGTTTTTATTTCAGACTGTGACAAAGGTGACAAAGGGGTAGATAAAGGGTACTACACTACCCTGGTCTACGGTACTAGAAGCAAAAGACTTACAACTCGAAATTCGGTTGAAGAAGTGAAAGGAGAAAGTGAAAGTAGTTCTCCGAAAAATCAAGGAGAAATGAGACGGTATACCCACCACAGTAGACGTATAGACTCCAATAACTATAAAGAGGGCCGTTAGAACTAAGGTCGAACACGAAGTAGGTCGGGTCACAACATGAGACGTATATTCAATTTATTCATCCCACTGCTATGTGTCGGAACTACATGAGGAAGAGGATAAACCTTGGTCAGACAACAAGGTACAGGTCAAGATTGACGACGAAGAACTGGACATATAGCCAAAGAGTTCTCAGTCCAGTCCACCAGACCATAAGGGTAGAGAAAGTCTTAAAAGGTGTCAAATAACACTAGGTGTATCAGTTTTCGAAACCGTATCAGTTATTTCGTCTTTATCTACAAAAAAGACCTTGAGAGAACGAAAAAGGTACTAGGTCGTCTACAACCGTTAAACTAGAGACCAAGCAGAGGAAAAAGATTTTGGTTGAACTTGTAGACCTTCAAGCACCAAGTGTACAACGACTTCTGACGGAACCTCTTAAAACTCGTAATGAAATGATCGTACACTCTACTTACGTTAACACGCTATCAGTCTCGTAAGAAACCGTAACGAAAAGAAACCCTAACTTTACTTTTGACTGGAAAAGGTCAGGACACCGGTGAAGACTCAAAAGGTTTAAACGACCGTATAACGCACGTCGTGAAAGTGTCGTAGTAGAAAGTCCTAAACTTTATCGAGTTGACCTTAAGGTAGTGGAGGTGATCGAAACAAGTATGACTACGAAAGATTCCGGGTGAACTGAAGTGTAAGGTCCTACAAACCGAGATCCACTCACTAGTGTGGTAGTACTAATAGAACCAGTACTTCGAGGAAAAACATATCAAGAAGACACACAAGAACGGTGGAGAAGAATTATAAAAGACGAAGACAATCCAGCTATGGTAAAGACAGGAAATAGCTCGGGTAGAAACGTACTTTACAAGGGAACCATAAAAATTAAAAGAACTTCTCTAGAGATCAGAAAGAGTAAGACAACAAAAGGAGATAAAGAAACGTAACTAACGACTCCTTCCGAAAGAATAGAGAGGAACGATAAGAAACCTTGAGACGTAAGTCTACCAATATAGAAAGGAAAAGAGGAAACGAAAAACGAAGAGAAGAAAAGTGTCGATTAACATTCCGAAAGAGTCTGTCGGTAAAACGAAAAACGTAAAGAAAAAGAACGTCTACCAGAACTAGGGACAGAGGACATGTTACAGTACTTGAAGGTAGGTATCAAGTAGTCCGTGAGACAGATAGTCTAGATCAGGGAATTTAGATAAAGAGTGAAGGTGACATATTAGTATTCCCTAAACTAAAACCAGTATACCGACACATCCGTGTCCTCGCCGGCTCTCCTCGATGGGGAGTAGGCTCCAGTCCCCGCCGCCGACTCTCCTCGATGGTGTGCGGGCTCCAGTCCCCTCCGCCGACTCTTCTCGTTGGGGTGTAGGTTCCTCACCGCCGACACGGCCGCGTCCTCCCGACTCTCCTCGATGAGGTAAAAGTGTCAGTCCTCCCCACCGGAACTCCGCTATGGGGAGCAGGTTCCATTCCTCGTCACCGACGTGAAAGGACCTCGTCGGTGCTTCTCTATGGGGTGCAGGTACCATTCTCTTTAGGTTCATTCTGCCATCCACAACGTTCTCCCGTAGTCTCCCGTCTGTGTGATTTTGGTATTAGTGTCTTTGGATCGGTTAGACTAGTGTGCCTGGTCTCGGAACAGGTTGAGTTACCTTGATTCGGTACGACACACCCCAATGGGTTCTACCTGTCCAGTACCACCTCTCCAGACTGTCTTACACCAGGTGACCTCTTCCCTTACCGTTTGGTGAAGTCATAATAAAGGAACTCTTGGGGACTTGTCATACTTTTCCGTTTTACTATCCTATGACTTTCTCCTTGAGGGGTCCAGCCATCCACGGGTCATACGATGACCTCTAGTCACCTCTTTATTGAGGTCTTTCTTACTTCCCTACCTCCGTTTCGTTTTTGTTATGGGTCAACACCTACACTGACCACTATCTTCGTTCCAGGTTACGACATTTCTCGTTATAACGTATCCTTGGACCTACAGTCCAGGTACTTAGATCCTTTTAACCTTCACCAGTTTGTCCTCTACCGTTCTCATTTACAGTTGTAAGATCCTTAGTCACTTGATTTTACTTGACCTTACCCACTTAAACTGAGTCTACTGGTAATATAGATGATGACACCCGTCCTTAGGGAATCTTCTTTACCTTATCGGTAGCACCAGTTGTTTTCTCAGGCTTTACGTCATGAAACCTACGTTAGAGTTTTTACTGTCTTACTAGAGACCAGTAAAGGTTCCGTTTGGTAAGTTATAGTACCATTAGGTTCGGATCCGTCCGGGGTTGGTCATTACGACTTCTTCGACTCAAATTTGTCAAGATACTTCTGGATGTTCTGGAAAATCTTGATTGTGGGTCTTTTCTACAGGAAAAGTAATATCCTCTGACCTTACGTTTTCATCCTTCAGTTCTTTGTGGACCTCATTGTCCGTTTAAAACGGAACCTTACACCTTACTTTGACCCGTTTCCGATTATCTCAAAACGGTTCTCTTGTGTGACCAGTATCGTTTGTGGGAGAAGGTTGTTGTGTTCTCTTCTGAGATGTGTACCTGTAGTTGTCTACTAATTGTGGCTTTAGTCTAACTAATATAAGAAACGTCGGTTTCTACCTCTTCGAGATATGTCAGTCGTTTTTGTTTTGGACCTCGACTGACACCGAGTCTAGTACTTGAGGAATAACGAGGGAATCTCTTTGATTAAGTCTTAATAGAGTTTCCTAAAGATATAACCTTTTTAGGAGACTCCGAAGACTCTTGAGAGAGAGAAAGGTCCAGGGAGACAAGGAAGAAAGACGAACCTTACAAGTGATACTACGAGAAGAGGAACGATAGGTAAAGAGAGACTTGTAAGAAAAATATTGTACCTCTAACAAGGGGACATCTTCCGATCAGTATGACGGAGACGGGGGTGGAGTATTGGAGGGTATTACTATCGGAGAAAAGAAAAAAAAAAATATCGGAGAAAATTTTGTTCCACATTGTATCGACGTACCCATCTGACCGGACACTGCAGTAAATCCATTGTAGAATGCTTAGAAACGTTTTGACCTTTAGGTCGGGATGTCCGTCAAGTTTAAGGTGAGTAAGGAAATGTATCTATGGGTATGGAGGGAATAAATAGATTTTTTTTTAACATTGGACCCTTGAGACTAGATCTGGTAAAGGTTAAGGATTCTGTTTTTTCTTTCTTTCTTTCTTTCTTTCTTTCTTTCTTTCTTTCTTTCTTTGTGTTTAACGAAATTTGTGTTTAACGATTTTCCTGAGAGAACGAGTTTATCGAAAGAATTTAAAGAACAGTTCACAGTTATTTCTGTAATTTTTAGAGGACTCACTCATCAGAATTAAACAAGGTAAACAAAGAATATTCGATTACTCAAAATACAATATAGACTAAGTACTTATTTCTAAATTTTACTTTTAATGATCTAGAAACACAAATGGACATACATCCAGATACATACGTGTAATATCTATTCCATAAAAAGACAGAGACCTACCATAACGGTTTTAATTAAACACTTTCCCGAGATGAATTAACCGAATTTTTTTGTTCACGGATATATTTTGAGAGTCTTTGTAATATCTTTGATTGAGTTTACTTAAAGTCCAATTACACTAGATCCTTTCATAAACTATAATTTCAATTATTCAAACAACCAAATTAATTATGTCTGTAGAAATCTTAATAGTTGTAATTCATATTATGAAACTAAAATGGATCCAAATGATTTTCAGTTTGTTGAAATATAATAAAGAATATTTTAAACAGATGTTCTTTTTAATGAACCATACTACTTAATAGTATCCGTTTAATTTACATTTACCTATTCTTGAAAGTTTACTTGAGAAATTACTGTTAATACAAAACTTTACCGTTGGGTGAGGTCATGAGAACGGATCTCTTAAGGTACCTGTCTCCTCGGACCACCCGACGACAGATACCCCAACGTCTCTCAGCCTGTGCTGAGACTTCGTTGAATCGTCGTACAGATGAAATTTTATCAAAGGGGTTTAGAAAAACCATTGAAATTCGAAGTCTCAAAACGATTCAATTCTATTTACTACCCTTAAGTAACTAATAGATCTAGTAAAGGTTCATTCAATTTTATGACTTTATAATTAACCATTTTTTCAGATTCCAACAGATGAAAACTGTATAATAAAGTATTTCTGATTTATACATACCCAGATAATCATTTGTACACATCTGTACATATGTACTCAAATACACATAAGTCAGTACAGACTGGGAAACGTTGGGGTACCTGACATCGAGTAGTCCGAGGAGACAGATATCCTAAAAGGGCCGTTCTTATAACCTCAACCCACGGAAAAGGAAGAGGTTATTTGTGTATATGGAACACGTAATAACTTTCTAATATCATACTTCGTCGTATACAAAGATTTTTCATATTTTAAATATTCAAGAGGTTCGGTGTTTTGCAATTATGTAATTGTTTACAAACGAGGAAATAAAAGTGATTATTTCAGTCTAAAGTTTCCTAATTCTAAGAATTAATTATATCCATTAATTTCGATGATCTTAATTATTCTTTTTAGAAGGCCCGTTCCTTTTAAAAAATTTCCATATTCCTTACCTTTAACCAAAATAATTTCCTTTTCTTCCATTTAAACAGGGTTTCGACCATTTAAAATTTACCCTTTCTTTCGTTCCCTATTCATTTACCGGTCTCTTTCAACACTTTCTAAACCCCACCGCCACCCCCCCCCACCCCACCCCCTTCCTTAGAAATCTCTCCTTAAAACACACATCAGTCTTAACCGATTGTAATCTTATTTAAATTACGTCACTTTCTCAAAATTATAGTTTTCATTCGACCATACCTGGAATTTAAACTAAAAATAGAAAAAAATAAAAGTATAACCGGACGAAAACTGTCATTCTTTAATACTTTCCGAAGGGGGGCGGAGGAAACTCATTATATGGAGTTTTTTCTTTCTTTCTTTCCTTCTTTGTCGTTTCTGAAACATAGAACAGTTCAATTAGAGAATACAAGATACAAGAAATAGTCCCGAAACTGATGAAATCATTTGAAACAGGAGAACTATAACTTTCTCGATTCTAAAGGAGTCTTGGCATAAAACTTGAAAGATATAAACAGATACTCCAGAAGTTAACAATAAAACCAATTTGTCTATTGATTCGTAACAAAGTGTCACTAGATACTAGGATAAACTGGTTCACAAAAAATTTTGAAAACTATAAAAACTGTTTACAGGAGTTTAACTTAAGATTTACTTCAAGAAAACTGAATCTTGATTAAAACTCTATACTCTTCCGAGAGTATAGAGTCTCCCCAGACCTTTATAGAGTTTCTAACGAGAGAAAAATACTTTTCTCTCTAAAATTTAACTAATCCGAATAAACTATACAATTTAATGTACCTTTCGTAACAGTTTAATCTTTATTATGATTCGGAAGAAATACAACACAGACATTTCCATATAACACAAAATCCTTGATACGCTTTAAGGACTTTTGGACTATTCAGGACTGTACTATAATGGTCGATGTCAAGATCAACAATAAAAATTAACGACATATGGTGTTTTTATTAATTTTAAAGGACCGTTAACATTACATTGGTCTAGAAATTGGCACGGAAAGATTCAGAAAATCGTATCACTTCAACGAGTCAGCACAGGTTGAGAAACGCTGGGGTACTGACATTGGATAGTCCGAGGAGACAGGTACCCTAAAAGGTCCGTTCTCATGACCTCACCTAACGGTAAAGGAAGAGGTCGTCTAGAAGGGTTGGGTCCCTAGTTTGGGTCCAGAGGACGTAACATCTGTCTACGAAATGGTAGACTCGGTGGTCCCATTAGGAAAAAAATCGTATATATCCGTCAATAACAAAATGAAACTACGAAAACGTTTTTACGAAGTAGAAACTCTTTTAAGTACCTTTCCTGAAAAACTATTTATATCCAAAGACTATTAAAAGTCTAGTATGGTGATTTGACCCATTTTTATTGATATATACAGATTACCTTTTGGACTACTGAAGTTTTTTCACGATTGTTTTCAAGTTCTTGATTAATATTGATGTTGCTAAAAAACAAAATTTGTAACGACCAAGAAAACACAAAACGAAAAGATCTAAATTCCTTAGAAAAAGAAAGTTTGATAGATACTAAACGTCGTCAAACCATCTCATATGGAAACATTTGTTTCTACTTCGTAAATAGAAAAAGAGAGATGGACTGGGGAGGTCTTAAGTCTTTGAGTTGATAAGAACAACATTGCCGTTATATCATAAACATCTTCATTTTGTTTTTAGGTAAGAGGAATATTACTTATTGTAATAGGTTAGACTGTACCAGTCTTTGTAACTGATATAATGGTTCCGCAACTGAAATCTCATATGTATTTGAGTCTATACTAGTACACCGAAATTCCTTGATTCTAACTGAAAACATTCGTTTCAACAGAATTAAACCGATGTAAACCATCTGTAATCGTAATAAAAACTCTCTTTTTAATACAAAGTCATTATACGTAAACACCTATAATCTAAAATCACGATAATTAACAGAGACTCCAAAACCATAAATGGATTTGACCCGATCTAGGATTTAAGAAGAGTCAAGTCGAGTCAAGTAAAGTCAGCGAGTCACTACAGGCTGAGAAACGTTGGGGTACTTAACGTCGTGCGGTCCGGAGAGACAGGTCGTGGTTGAGGGCCTCAAGTGAGTTTGAGTGCAGGCAGGTAATTCAGCCACTACGGTAGGTCGGTAGAGTAGGAGTAGAGTAGAGTAGAGTACGGAAGAGGAGGACGGAGTTTAGGGAGGGTCGTAGTCTCAGAAAGGGTTACTCAGTTGAGAAGCGTACTCTACCGGTTTCATGACCTCAAAGTCGAACTCGTAGTAAGGAGGGTTTCTTTAGGGTCCCGACTAGCGGAAGTCTTACCTGACAAACCTAGAGGAACGTCAGTTTCCCTGAGAGTTCTCAGAAGAGGTTGTGGTGTCAAGTTTTCGTAGTTATGAAGCCGCGAGTCGAAAGAATTGTCTGGTTGAGAGTGTAGGTATGTACTGGTGACCTTTTTGGTATCGGAACTGATCTGCCTGGAAACAACCGTTTCATTACGGAGACGAAAAGTTATACGATAGATCCAACGAGTATTGAAAAGAAGGTTCCTCATTCGTAGAAAATTAAAGTACCGACGTCAGCGGTAGACGTCACTAAAATCTCGGGGTCTTTTATTTCAGACTGTGACAAAGGTGACAAAGGGGTTTATAAAGGGTACTACACTACCCTGGCCTACGGTACTAGAAACAAAAGACTTACAACTCGAAATTCGGTTGAAAAAGTGAGAGGAGAAAGTGAAAGTAGTTCTCCGAAAAATCGAGGAGAAGTGAAAGACGGTATTCCCACCACAGTAGACGTATAGACTCCAATAACTATAAAGAGGGCCGTTAGAACTAAGGTCGAACACAAAGAAGGTCAGGTCGCAAAGAGTACTACATGAGACGTATATTCAAATTATTCGTCCTACTGTTATGTGTCGGAACTGCATTAGGAAAAGGATAAACCTTGGTCAGACAACAAGGGATAGGTCAAGATTGACAACGAAGGACTGGACGTATGTCTAAAGAGTTCTCCGTTCAGTTCACCAGACCATAAGGGTAGAGAACTTCATAAAAGGTGTCAAATAACACTAGGTGTGTCCGAACACTAGGTTTCCGAAACCGTATCAGTTATTTCGTCTTTATCTACAAAAAGACCCTGAGAGAACGAAAAAGGCACTAGGTCGCCTACAACCGTTAAACTAGAGACCAAGGAGACGGAAAAGATTGTGGTCGAACTTGCAGCCCCTCAAGTACCAAGTGCATAAAGACTTCGGACCGAACCCCTTAAAACTCGTAATGAAACGATCGAACACTCTACTCACGTTAACACGCCATCAAACTCGTAAGAAACCGTAAAGGAAAGAAACCTTACCTTGCTTTTGACTGGAAAAGGTCAGGACCACGGTGACTACTCAAAAGGTTTAAACGACCGTATAAATCACGTCGTGAAAGTGTCGTAGTCAAAAATCCCAAACTTTGTCGAGTTGACCTTACTGTAGTGGAGGTGATCGAAACAAGCATCACTACGAAAGATTCCGGGTGAACTGAAGTGTAAGGTTCTACAGACCGAGATCTACTCACTAGTATAGTAGTACTAATAGACCCAGCACTTCTAGAAAAAACATGTCAAGAAGGTACATAAGAACGGTGGAGAAGAATTATAGAAGACGAAGACAATCCAGGTATGGTAAAGACAGGAAATAGCTCGGGTAGAAATGTACTTTACAAGGGAACCATAGAGATTAAAAGAACTTCTCTAGAGATCAGAAAGGGTAAGACAACAAAAGGAGATAAAGAAACGTAACTAGCGACTCCTTCCGAAAGAATAGAGAAGAACGATAAGAAACCTTGAGACGTAAGTCTACGAATATATAAAGGAAAAGAGGAAACGAAAAACGGAGAGAAGAAAAGTGTCGATAAACATTCCGGAGGGGTCTGTCGGTAAAACGAAAAAACGTAAAGAAAAGGTACCCCTACCAGAACTAGGGACAGAGGACATGTTACAGTGCTTGNNNNCTCCTTTCGCGTGCACGTACTGGGGTGAGCTCGGCTCCTGACTGCGTTCGAACCCTCTGAGGTCTTCATGCGGTTCTAGGTACAGTCGTGACCTCTCCTTAGGAGTCCAAGGCCAGGGCTGAGGTGTGTTCCAGAATCCGGGGACGTAGCTGCCCTCTCCTTAGGACTCTCCGGGGGATCGTGGAGCGTACCCCTGACCGGAAAGGACTCCAGTGGTCTCGCCCAGGGACTCCAGAGGCAGCATTGAGCTCTCGTGGACGGCGTTGAGCTCTTTTAGGTCCTCCAAGAGGGGAGGTCCGCTCTATTCCGGGTAAAGGCGACTCCGCAGAGCTCCGATTAGTGTGGATTGGAGACCTTGAAGGTTTCCCAGGAAGTGTGGGAACGACGTTGAGTTCTTCAAGAGGTTGTATGGGTATAGGTGAGCTCTCCTTCCTGCTCCCAGGGCGGGCATAGGTCGCCTCGGGGCAAAGGCGGAGCATCGAGCTCTTCTCCCTAGAAAGGGAAGCAGCAGCCCTTTCTTAAGGGCCGGAAGGGCAGCGTAGAGTTCTCCTCCGCGAGAGTTGTCCTTTCTGCTCTCCTTGAGCTCCCGGAACGGTCGTAAGGTTCTCAGGGGGTCTACAGATTCAGGTAAGGTCTCCTTTGACAAAAGGGACGTGACGGAGCTGCAAGTGCGGCTCCTAGCTGAGTGTGGTGGCACCGTGCACCCTGTCGGGACAACCTTTAGGAGCACCCTTTCGGAGTTACCTTTCGCTGTCTAGGGAACTAGGTGTGCAGCCGGCCGCACTGTGACGACGACGTCCAGCACTCCTTTACCGTCCACGTACGGGGGTGTGCTCTACTCCTGACTGAGGGGACCACTCTGAGGTCTTCATGCCTTTCTAAGTACAGTCGTGACCTCTCCGTAGGAGTCCCAGACCGGGGCTGAGGTGTGTTCTAGAATCCGTGGCCGTAACTACCCTCTCCTTAGGGATCTCCGGGGGACCATTGAGCGTATCCCTGACCGGAAAGGACTCCGGTGGTCTCGCCCAGGGACTCCTGGGCAGCATTGATCTCTCGTCGACGGTGTTGACCCATTTTAGGTCCTCCAAGAGGGGAGGTCCGCCTAACTCCGGGTAAAGGAGACTCCACAGACCTCCGAGTAGTGTGGATTGGAGACCTTTAAGTTTTCCCAGGAACGACGTTGAGTTCTTCAAGGGGCTGTATGGGCAGAGGTGTGCTCTCCTTCGTGCTCCCAGGGNAGTGAAGGTGACATATTAGTATTCCCTAAACTAAATCCAGTATGGACTTACCAGATCTCCAAAAGGGATGAAAGAAGTTAAACTCAGACTTAAACGATTATTCCTCAAGTACTAGACTCGGTGTAAGTCGAGGACCAGAACAAAAACAACTGACATATCTCGAAGAGGTAGAAACCGACGTTTCTTATATTAGTTAGACTAAACTCACAACTGGTAGACCACTACAGGTACACATCTCAGAAGAGAACACAACAACCTTCTCCCACAAACGATACTGGTCACGGGAAAGAACCGTTTTGAGATAATCAGAAACGGGTCAAAGTAAGGTGTAAAGTTCCGTTTTAAACGGACAATGAGGTCCACAAAGAACTGAAAGATGATATCGTAAGGTCAGGGGATATTACTTTTCCTGTAGAAAAGACCCACAATCAAGATTTTCCAGAACATCCAGAAGTATTTTGGCAAGTTGAAGTCGAAGAAGTCACAATGACCAACCCCGTATCTACACCTAATGGTACTATTACTTACCAAACGGAACCTCTGCTTGTCTCTAGTAAGACAGTAAAAACTTTAACGTAGGTTCACGACGTAAAGTCTGAGAAAACAACTGGTACTACCGATGAGGTAAAGAAGATTCCCTAAGGATGGGTGTCATCATCTATATTACCAGTAGACTCAATTTAAGTGGGTAAGGTCAGGTAAAATTAAGCGACTAAGGATCTTACAGTTGCAAGTGGTAACGGTAGAGGACAAACTGGTGAAGGTTAAACGGAACTAAGTACCTGGACTGTAAGGTCCAAGGATACGTTATAACGAGAAATGTCGTAACCTGGAACGAAGATAGTGGTCAGTGTAGGTGTTGACCCATAACACAAACGAAACCGAAGTAGGGAAGTAAGAAAGACCTCAATAAAGAGGTGACTAGAGGTCCTCGTATAACCCGTGGATGACTGGATCCCTCAAGGAGAAAGTCATAGGATAGTAAAACGGAAACGTACGACAAGAACCCCAGAGTTCCGTTCTTATGACTTCACCGAACGGTAAGGGAAGAGGTCACCTGGTGTAAGACAGGCCAGAGAGGTGGCACTGGGCGGGGAGAACCCAACGGGGCGTCCGTCACTGCAGTGTCCTTGTCGGCTCTCCTCGATGGGACACAGACTCCAGTCACCACCGCCGGTCCTCCTCTGTGGGGCGAAGGCTCCAGTCCCGCCGCCGACCCTCCTCGATGGGACACGGGTTCCGGTCACCGCCGCCCACCCACCTCTGTGGGGCGCAGGTTCCAGTCCCGTCGCAGACTCCAGTCCCGCCGCCGGCCCTCCTCGATGGGGTACAGGCTCCGGTCACCGCCGACCCTCCTCTGTGGGAGGGTAGGTTCCAGTCCCCGCCGGTCCTCTTCGGTGGGGTTCGGGCTCCGGTCCGCGACGTCGACCCTCCTCGGTGGATGCGGCTCCGGTCCCGGCCACCGGCCCTCCTCGTTGGTCTCCTCGCCACCGACGCGTCCGCGTCCTCCCGGATCTCCTCGATAGGGTGGAACTTCCAGTCCTTGTCGACGCCATTCCTCTATGGGGAGCAGGTTCCATTCCTCGTCGCCGACACGAAACGACCTCGTAGGCACTTCTCTATGGGGTGCAGGTTCCATTCTCCTTGGGTTCATTCTGCCCTCCACAACGTCCTCCCGTAGTCTCCCGTCTGTGTGACTTTGGTATGAGTGTCTTTTGATACTGTAGTAGTCTCTGTAAATTTTGGCGTTTTCTACGAAACTTGAACTGTAAATCTCTAGAAAAAGGGGCGACCTGAACCATAGAATAACTCTAGATCTAACGTTGATTAATATGACCATTATTAAGATTAAACAAACAATGTTACAACAATAAAATGGAGAGTACAACGACATGCTACTACGGGAGGTGTCCTTATTACTATCGAGTCACAGACCTCTACTAATTGATGAGAACACTCTAAGGAGGACTGCTTCTAAATACTTGAAGAGGATAAAACTCACGACCGATTCTGAGTGAAGGACCTACCAAGGAACAACGAGTAGACACCGGTATTTGAGAGACTGTCGTATGGAAAGTGTATCGGTTGAGAAAGAGAGGAGGTGTCATATACTGAGAGACCCTTACTTGGCAGAGTCACGACCCTTAATCTACGGTTTATTGATTTACCAACTAGTAGTTACGAAAGATTTCTTTCTAAAATTAGTTTTCCCTCTTTACACTTTCCTTTTATTGTGACCTCAGTTATAACGATTCTCTCGGAACATTTTACGTAGATCCTCCGGTAGTTCCTGTACACTGAATCCGTGTGTAGAGTCAGACCTACCTTGGGGTAGAAAACTTGTGAAAAACAGAATTGTATCCGTAGGTTTTGTTACAAAGTCTTTGAGTTCTATGAAAAACCTGGGAATGGGATTTATTGAGTACTGTCGGATAAGGAGTTCCTCTTTATAAAGGAAAGAACACAGTCTAATGTTGGAGTATCGAGAACGGAAATATTCGGGGTCTTCGGGGACTATGAATGAGAAAGGATCTTATGAGAATTCCAAAATTAGGTTTAGACACAGAGAACTTAACGTTAAGAATTCTGGGTTTTATTCGAGAAAAGAATAAACATCGGAAGACACAAACAACCAATTGTCTCCTTTGATATCAGTTTCTGACGTCAAGAACTTACGACACGACATGGATAAGTGACACAGGTTGAGAAACGTTGGAGTACCTGACATCGGGTGGACCTTGGAGACAAGTACCCCTAAGAGGTCGTTCTTATGACCTCACCTAACAGTACGGGAGGAGGTCTCCTAGAAGGGTTGGCTCCCAAACTTGGGTCCAGATGTTGTTATGTCCTCCTAAGAAATGGTAGACTCGGTGGTCTCTTCGGGTTCATATGACCTCCCACATCGAATAGGGAAGAGGTCCCCTAGAAGAATTGGGTCCTTAACTTGGCTCCAGAGGACGTAACGCCCACCTAAGAAATGGTTGACTCAATGGTCCCTTTGTGGTGTCAAGTACTCATGTAACAAGATTTATTACAATATCTACTATCAGACGGATTGTACCAAACCAGAACTCAATTAACTATAAATCAGTATAAAGTCGATATTCAAAACGACACAAGGACAAACATATGAATCACACTTTGATAGGTAAAAGAGGTCTCCGTTAAGAATTTAAAATTTCCGAACAATAAGACTTCAAGCTTCGTCCGTCAAATTTTCAAGTCGTTTCAGTATCGGTTCTCTTTTCACGTTAAAAATACGGACCAATCCTATACCTACCCACTAAGAATAGGATATGGATTTTCACTTTCACTTCGGCGAGTCAGTACAGGCTGAGAAACGCTACGGTACCTGACATCGGATGGTCCGAGGAGGGAGGTACTCTAAGAGGTCCGTTCTCATGACCTCACCCAACGGTAAAAGGAAGAGGTCCCCTAGAAGGGTTGGGTCCCTAGCTTGAGACCAGAGGGCGTAAGGTCCACCTACGAAATTGAGATTCGGTGGTCCCTTCGGGTATGGATTTTCATTCACTTCATTTTATGTTACCCAGTGTCTTTAACAACTTGGTTCATTTACAGTAGGTACTGAGGCACAGTAAGTATTTATACCTAATAAAAGACTTATTTTAGAAGAAAAATCCAAAAAAAAGGTGAGAAAAAATTTTAAAATGAAATGTTATGACATAACCAAAACGGTATGTAGTTGTACTTAGACGGTACCCACATGTGCACAAGGGTTAGGACTTGGGGGGAGGGAGGAAGGAGGGGTACGGTAGAGAGACCCAGTAGGGGCACGTGGTCGGGGTTCGCAGGACATAGGACGTAGCTTGGATCTGACCGTTAAACAAAGAATATACCATAATATGTACAAAGTTACGGTAAGAGGGTTTAGTAGGGTGGGAGAGGGAGAGGGTGTCTCAGGTTTTCTGACAAGATATGTAGACACAGAGAAAACGACAGAGCGTATGTCCCAATAGTAATGGTAGAAAGATTTAAGGTATATATACGCAATCATATGACATAACCACAAAAAGAAAAACCGAATGAAGTGAGACATATTATCCGAGGTCAAAGTAGGTGGAGTAATCTTGACTGAGTTTACATAAGAAAAATTACCGACTCATTATGAGGTAACACATATACATGGTGTCGAAAGAATAGGTAAGTAGACGACTACCTGTAGATCCAACGAAGGTACAGGACCGATAATATTTGTCACGACGCTATTTGTAACTCCATGTATACAGAGAAAGCTAAGACCAAAGGAGTCACACATACGGGTCGTCACCCTAACGACCCAGTATTCCGTCAAGATAAAGGTCAAAAAATTCCTTAGAGGTGTGACAAGAGGTATCACCGACATGATCAAACGTAAGGGTGGTTGTCCCATTCCCCCAAGGGAAAGAGGTGTGGGAGAGGTCGTAAATAACGAACATCTGAAAACCTAGCGTCGGTAAGACTGACCACACTTTACCATGGAGTAACACCAAAACTAACCGTAAAGAGACTATTACTCACTACAACTCGTAGAAAAGTACACAAACAATCGGTAGACATACAGAAGAAACCTCTTTACAGATAAATCAAGAAACCGAGTAAAAAACTAATCCAGCAAATAAAAAGACCTGAACTCGACGTATTCAACGAACATATAAAAACTCTAATCAACAAACAGTCAACGAAGTAAACGATAATAAAAGAGGGTAAGACTTCCGACAGAAAAGTGGAATGAATATCAAAGGAAACAACACGTCTTCGAAAATTAAAATTAGTCTAGGGTAAACAAATAAAAACGGAAATAAAGGTCTTAAGACCCTCCACCTAGTATCTCCTAGGACGACACTAAATACAGCCTCTCACAAAACGGATACAAGAGGAGATCCTCAAAATATCAAAGACCAGAATACAAATCTAGAAATTAGGTAAAACTCAAATAAAAACACATACCACAATCTTTCACAAGATCAAAGAAAGAAAATGTTCACCAACTGGTCAAAAGGATCGTGGTGAACAATTTCTCTAACAGAAATTAGGTAACATATAAGAACGGAGGAAACAGCTTCTATTCCACAGGTATCCACGCACCTAAATAGAGACCCGAAAGATAAAACAAGGTAACTAGATATAAAGACAGAAACACGGTCATGGTATGACAGAACTACTGACACCGAAACATCATCTCGGACTTCAGTCCGTCCAACTAAGGAGGTCAAGGTAAGAAGAAAGAGTTCTAACAAAACCAATAACCTCCAAAAAACATAAAGGTATGTTTAACACTTTAATAAACAAGGTGGAGACTTTTTATGGTAATCATCGAACTATCCCTAACGTAACTTAGACATCTAACGAAACCCATCATATGAGTAAAAGTGATATAACTAAAAAGGTTGGGTACTTGTACCATATAAAGAGGTAGATAATCACAGGAGAAACTAAAGAAAGTGGTCACAAAATATCAAAAGATATATATCCAGAAATCAAAGAAATCCTTCTATATAAGGATTCGTAAAACAAGAAAAGTAACGTTACCACTTACCTTGACAAAGGAATTAAAGAAAAAGATGAAAGAGTAATAATCACATATCCTTACGTTCCCTAAAGACACACAACTAAAATATAGGACTTTGAAATGATATAAGTAACTAATCGAGATCATTAAAAGACCACCTCAGAAATCCCGAAAGATTCTGAGCCACGAAGGTTACGTCCCACGGACCCAACCTAGGGACTGTACCAAAGAATTACATTTTTGGGGTGGGAGACCCCAACGACGGTCGTAAGTTCATATTCACGGGTCCACACTGGACTTCCATGGAAAACAATAATTGGAGGGGGGCCGGGGGGGCGCGGCGGTTACGAGGTCACCTCTTCCGTAACCGTTGGGTGAGGTCATGAGAACGGACCTTTTAAGGACACCTACCTCCTCGGATCATCCGACGTCAGGTACCCCAACGATTCTCAGCCCGTTGTGACTCGTTGAAGTGAAAGTGAAAAGTGAAAGTACGTAACCTCTTCCTTTACCGTTGGGTGAGGTCATAAGAACGGACCTCTTAGGGTCCCTGTCTCCTTGGACCACCCGACGGTAGATACCCCAGCGTGTCTCAACCTGTGCTGACTTCGTTGAATCGTCGTCATCGTCGTCGTCGTACATCTCCCAGTACAGTAGACGTTTGTCACTCTCAAAATGAAGAAAAAAAGGTTAAACCTAAGGAAAATAAAGAAAAAGACGAGACTAATGACACCGGTTTTGAAGGTCTTGATACAACTTATCATCACCACTTTCACCCGTGGGAACAGAACAAGGACTGAAATCCCCTTTACGAAAGTTAAAAAGTGGTAACTCCTATTACAAACGACACCCAAACAGTATATATCGAAAATGATCCGGTACCAAAAAGGTCATCAGTACATACCTACATTCTCAACCTGGCACTTCTTCCGACTAGTGACTTCTTAACTACGAAAACTTGACACCACAACCTCTTCTGAGAACTCTCAGGGAACCTGACGTTCCTCTAGGTTGGTCAGGTAAGACTTCTAGTCGGGACCCTAAAGAAACCTTCCTTACTACGATTTCGACTTTGAGGTCATGAAACCGGTGGAGTACCCTTCTCAACTGAGTAACCTTTTCTGAGACTACGACCCTCCCTAAACCCCCGTCCTCCTCTTCCCCGACTGTCTCCTACTCCACCGACCTACCGTAGTGACTGAACTACCTGCACTCAGACTCACTTGAGGTCCTCAACCACTACCTGTCTCTCCGGACCTCACGACACTAAGTACCCCAGCGTCTCAGTCTGTGTTGACTCGCTGACTTGACTTGACTTGACTTGACTATAACTCCATACAAGGAAGATAAGGACGAAAGACCTCTCAAAAATAGTATTTACCTACAACTTAAAACAGTTTCCAAAAGAGACGTAGATAACTCTATTAGTATACCGAAAATAAAAAGTTAAACAATTACACCACATAATGTAACTAACTAAACGTCTATAACTTCATAGGAACGTAAGGACCCTATTTCGGGTGAACCAGTACCACATACTAGAAAAATTACACAACAACCTAAGACTAACGATCTTAAAACACTTCCTAAAAACGTAGGTACAAGTAGTCACTATAATCGGACATCAAAAGAAAGAAACACCGTAGAAACAGTCCAAAACCATAATCTCACTACCACCGGAGTATCTTACTCAAACCTTCAAATGGAAGGAGACGTTAAAAGACCTTCTCAAACTGATCCTATCCACAATCGAGAAGAGATTTAAAAACCCTCTTAAGTCGACACTTCGGTAGACCTGGACCCGAAAACAAACGACCTTCTAAAGACTAATATCAAAGTTAAATACACGAACACTACCTAGACAATTCTAAAAGATAAAGAAGGACCAAGGCAAAACCTTTCAACATGAAAAGATTCTTAAAGAAGGTGCAACAGGTAAAATAACCGCATATTAACGACTATCATCAGAGAATACTAGGAAACATAAAGACACAACAGACAACACTAGAGAGGTAAAAGTAAAGATTAAAATAACTAAACTAAAAAGAGGGAAACAAAGAACTACTCAGACCGATTACCAAACAGTTTAAATAAATAGGAAAGTTTCTTGGTCGAAAACCGAAACAACTAAAAACGATACCAGAGAAAACAAAGAAAACGTAAATAAAGACGGGATTAAAAATTCTAAAGAAAGGAAGATGATTGAGAACCCAAGAGGTAAAAGATAAGATCAACGAAATCCACATCTCAATCCAATAAATAAACTGAAAAAAGAACAAAGAACTCCACACAGAAATAACGATACTTGAAAGGGGAATCGTGACGAAAATGTCACAGGGTGTCCAAAACCCAACAACACAAAAGTGAAAGTAAGTAAAGATACGTATAAAACTAAATAAAAACTAAAGAAGACACTAAACAACCAATAAGTCGTCACACAACAAGTCGGAGGTATACAACCGTGAAAATTATCAAAAAGAGGACATTAACTCTAGATTAGAATTACGTAATGCCAGTCTTTTCTACGAACCTTACTAAAGTCAAAAAAATTTAAATGGTTCCCATCTAAATACCGGGTCCTACACTAGATAGGACCTCTTCTAAGACACTCGTGAACTCTTTTTCCACTTTAAGTAACAAAACCCCACTTTACAGGATATTCATAGTTAATCCAGATTGACCAGATAACATAGTAAATTTCAAACACAAAGAAACAATTAAAAGACAAATCAACTAGATAGGTATCTACACTCACCCCATAATTTCAGAGGGTGATAATAACACAATAACAATTAAAGGGGAAAGTATGAACAACCGTAAACAGAATGTATATCGTCACGAGGATACAACCCACGTATATATAAATATTAACAATATAGAAGAAGAACTTAACTAGGAAACTAGTAATACATCACAGGAAGAAACAGAGAAAAGTGTCGGAAACAAAATTTCAGATAAAATAGACTATACTTATAACGATGAGGACGAAAGAAAACCAGAGATAAACACACCTTGTAGAAAAAGGTCGGGAAGTGAAAGTGAGACATACACAAGGGACAAAACTCCACCCAGAGAACTTCTGTTGTATATATCCCCAGAACAAAAACATAGGTAAGTCGGTCAGAAACAGAAAACCAACCCCGTAAGTTGGGTAAATGTAAATTCCACTATTAACTATTGATACTAGGACAACGGTAAATGAAATAACAAAACCCAAGACCAAATATGTGGGAAAAACACAAAGGACAGATCTCTTACAGGAAATCGTAAACAACCTCTCGACCAAACCACCACGACTTAAGAGAGTCGAAAACGAACAGACATTTCGAAAACTAAAGAGGAAGTATAAACTTACTCTAGGAACGACCCATGTCATTAGACCCGACATCCAATAAAAGAAGGTAGTGAAATTCATACAGAACGGTAAGGGAGGACCGGACTTCGCAAAGATAACTTTCTAGTCGACAATAGGAATACCCTTAGGGGAACACACAATAAACAACAAAAAGGGAACGACGAAAATTATAAACAAGAAACATAAACTAGAAACAATTAAAAATTTTATACACAGAACCCCACAAAGTGGAACCCAAATAGGACAAACCCTGAGAGACCCAAAGAACCTGAACCCACTAATAAAGGAAGGGGTATAATCCCTTCAAAAGTTGATAATAGAGTTCCTAAAAGAGTACCAGAAAGAAAAACAGAAGAAGAAGACCCTGAGGATATTAAACTTACAACCTCACAAAGTATAACAGGACCTCCAGAGACTCTAACAGGAGGAAAGAAAATTAAGCAAAAAGAAAAAAGGAGAGACTAAGTAAATAAAGATGGTAAGATAGAAGATGAAGTGATTAGGATAGAAGACGGAGGTAATAAGATGATAAACAACGGAGGTCTCACAAAAACTAGAGTAAATAACGTAATAAGTAATATATAACTGAGAAAAAATAAAGAAGATCCAGGAAGAATTTGGAAAGAACGTAGAAGAGTTAGGAACGGAGGTCCTATAAATAGACACTAAGGTAAAAATAAAGTTCTAAAACCTAGTAAAAGTGATAGTAATAAAGCTTAAGAAATAGTCCATCTAAGAAATAGAGAAGGAGAAAACAAACCAAACCACCCGTAAATGGGACAAAGAAATGGACGACCCATAAGGAGACAGAGAAGTAGAACAAATATAACGACTCAAACCCCACCGGAAAGACATAAGACCGTCAAACACCTCAAGAGAAATAACACCGCAAAGGAGTGACACCCACCCCAACATACCCACCGAACAGTTCCAAAGAACCAATCCCTTCAAACACAGCCACAAGACCACGTACCTCGACCTAAAGAAGAGAGACCTCACGTTACTTCACAGGTCATTACTCAATACTCTACAGTTACCAAAATCTCATTGAAACCCGTCGGACATATAACTTCGAGTCCCGAGACAAGGACACAACGACCTCTTAAAGGTACCATACAGAACAAGACCTTAAACAACCGGGAACCCACCACCAACCAAAGTCACATCCATACCTCCGTAAACTACTCGAGGATAGTTAACTACAAGGGACCTCAGTCCTCAAGAGACCACAAGAGTCCTAAACCTGAATTCGGAGGATAAGACCGAAAGTCAGAATAAAAATGTCATCAGAGTTCTGAAGAGGAAGATATGTCGTGTCAACTATTTTGTAGATCCAATTTCTACTTTTCAAAGAGGTGTCACTCACTGTGGGTCTCTCCAAGTGTCAATGTACCTCTTCTCTTCTCCCTCTTCTCCCAATCTCCACTGAGCTTACTCTACTCCACCTTAGTTTTCTCGTTCGATCGGTCATTAGTGAAGTAATACACGTGAGGTGTCAGACCTGGCGAGTCTCTACAAGTGCCTCAATATGTCTCTTCTCTTCTCCCTCCTTCCTCTGTCTCCACCGGTCCTCCTATTTTCCCCCCTTACTTTTCCTCTCTCTGTCTAGGTCAGTCATTAGTCAAGGGATTCACAAGAGGTGACAGACCTTGTGTGTCTCTAAGTGTCTCAACTCATCTCTTCTCTTCCCCCTCCCTCCTCTGTCTTCGCTGGACCACCTCATTTTCCTCTTAGGTTTCCTCCTCTCTCGTCAGTTCGGTCATTATAGCGAGAGTTCATTTTCACCCATGACTTCTAACCCAAAAACTTCCATTGTTTATGGTTTTTCGTTTCTAATTTTTAGATCTCATCTCCAACCTAAAAGTTTTTATGTTATAATTTCTTTTCTTCTTCTTCTTCTTTTTTTTTTGTTTCAGTGTTCTTAATAATTTTATATATATATATATACTTCAAACGAAATTTTTATCCCAGAAAAAAAACTTTTCATTATCATCCAATATTTTTACTTTTAATTTCCTCATTATCTCCTGAATTTTCAATTTTTCAAATTTTTTTCTTCTTTTTTTTCTTACTAGTATTTTTATCATTTCTATATAGATCCTGAAAGAGACCACAACGACACCCGTCACACCCCAGTCAAGTAAAAACCTATCAAGGAACCAGACCGAATATAAAGAGTTCTTGGTATCCGGGGAAGGATACATCAGCCATGATTACTGTCCCAAAATTAGATAACGTGGACAGTGAAGGTTCCGCCAAGGGAGACAAAATCGAAGAAGACAAACGACCAGAGAAGTCACAGACTAAAGGTGGGACTGTGTTCCCCCCGCCACCACCTGTGAAAAAACCCGAGTGAACAAGTCAGCGTGACACCCCTCCCTCCCTGTGACGTTTGTTTATTGTGACCACACACGAACGTCACAGAGTCGGTGTGACCCGGACGGGGACGAGTGCCGCGTGTGTCGAGTCCGAGTTCCAACGAGACGACCCTTGGCAGACTCCCCCCGGGACCCGACGTATGTGGCGGGGGGTGGAAGGGGCGGGGTCAGATTCGACGAGTCCAAGTCCGTGAGTCCATCAGGAGTCTACACGTCTGAACCAACCCGGACGTAAAACACGGAAAGGGTCTAGGTTCACGACAGCGACACTGAATAGTGGAGAGGAGAGGGACGACGAGTCAAAAGACCCACATGATGACCACGTGTAAGAGTCCGTCTACTACTGACAGGTCTTGGGGTTCTTCAGAATCAATCGTTTCTTCGGACGAACGTCAAACCATCTATTACAGAGAGACCCCGACGTTAACGGGGGAAGACCGGGAAGACCGAGACCAACGGACAGTGGCCTCCCCCTACCCAGACGTCGGCCGATTAAGACAAGGAAGGAAACAAGACACGCGTCAGGACCACCACAGATACAATCTCGAAAAGCGTACCATCGATAGGGTGTCAGACCAAACGATCGGATTCAATCGAGCGAGACCAATGTGAACCCCGTAAACCCGGGCTAGGAATTTTTCGTTACGTCGGGCACGGAGGGACGGGTCGGGGGCGAACGATCACCACCTACGTCCGCAGACGCGACGAAGAGGCGACCCCCTCAATGGCAACCCGAACATTAGACACCCCAAATTAATAAATAAATAAATAGGAGGGACAATACAACGGGAGACACGAAGGTTCCGAGCGGTGTCTGAACCGTCACTCTCACAAAGGACCACAAACCTTTGAAGAGAGAAAAATTCTGAGGGAAGGATGGTCATGATAACGGACCTTTTAGGATACCTGTCTTCTCGGACCGTCCGACGTCAGACACCCCAGCGTTTCTCAGTCTATATTGACTCGCTGAAGTGAGGACCCTACCTCGAGGGAGGGATGGAGAAAACAGAGAAAAAAACAGAAAATATAAAAAAGGGATGGAGAAAAGTTTCTGTTACTCAACGAAAAGACCCACGGACTACAGGAGACGACTGTAAGCATTCAACAAAACACCTTACAAGAAAACTACTTAAACACCCCCTCCTTCACCAGAGGGGCAGGATAAGGTGGTGGTAGAATCCTGGTGGGGGAAGAAAAAAATACAAAAATTTCTCACTGTAATTTTTTCTACTCTGTGTCTTATTTTCTACTTTATCATATCTGTCTAATTTGATCCCGTTTCATTCAGGGAAGTGGATACTATTTTCCAAAAGTTTGAAATTGTACGTGGTCTTGAGAGATCTCTCAAATAACTCGTACGTCTAAGGACCGGGTTGGCATACCGAATTATCTAGAACCCTTCTGAGTCTTTAGACGTAAAAATTCTCTGTAGGTTTATAAGAGTAAGTCCATCAGGTCTCTAGTACGAAATTTTCTGCTACTTCGGTATGTTCTCTCCTAATTACTACCGTCTACGATTATATTGTAAAGAAGTCTGTCACTTTAAAAACCTTCAGCCTTTCTGTTTGGACTTGTGTCTTTGAAACCTTGGGCAAACAACTGATTCCGAATATATAACAAAATAAGAGAGACAGAATATTTTTAATATAAGTCCTTTTCATCTCTCGTCGTTGTTGTGAGATGTGTGTACGTGTAGACATTAAAGATTTGATTTATAGAAGTTGTTTGTATAAGACTCTACGAATAAAGGAGTAATCATCTCCTTTACAGGTAATTATTTGGAAACTGAAAGAATGAAAGAAGTGTAGGTCTTACATATCTTGTCAAGTTTGAGTTCTTGACTGTTTCCCGAAAGTCAGCTCGGAATGTGACGGGGTTCTGACTCTCTTCGGTGTCCGGAAAAGAGGGAAAGGAAAGTGGATGAGGACGAAACTGGTCTGAGAGGATAGATTTAGGAAACTCCATCTGTTATAGATATTCGAGATTAGACCAGGTCAGAACTGGGGTAAAAAAAAAAAAAACTTTAATCGTCCTACACTTGTCTAAATCTAAGAATGGAGTTTGGTCGTCTTAAATTGTAACTTTAGTGGAAGGTAAGTGAGTAGTATTAAACTCACGATGAGTCATAAACTCACGGACGATCCACTGTCTATATCAAAATTCTGACCCTATGTAGACACTTGTGTTATCTTTCTGAGGACTGGAACGTTTCGAATAGAAGGTCATCCCTCTGTCGGTTGTTCGTTATTTGAAATGAATCTGTCGTTAACAATTCTCCTTTGTTTTTTGATCCCGTTCCCTGTAAATACATATACATACACACACTCACCACCGGAATGTATTCTCACCAGCCTTATTCGGAATGATTCTTTCACTCTTAACACGTTCCTAATTTTCCTACTCTCCCTCAATCGGTCTCCTATAAATACCCTTCTCGACGTTTCTCGTTTTTGGGATACTGTGTCTATACTGCACACACAAGTTTCTCGTCAGTCCTTCGGTCACATCGACCTTGTTTAACTTGTCCACCTATTATCTTCTCCTATTTTGTTCTCTATTATTACCCCTTTCAGTCCTTATATAAGTTTAAAAAACAGAGTAAATGGTCCTCTGACCTCCACTGTAGTTGACTCCCTTCGTCCTCCGTACCTCGTTCATATCCCTTACTCCCCTTTAGTTCTCCAAACAAAACCTCTACGACCCATCCGTGAACTCATGTACTCGAACCTCAAGTTCTCACTATATTTTATACCCTCAACAGTTGTATATCTAAAATAAATTTATATACCTCGAAGGTCTCCAATAGTTCTACATCTACTTCTATTCTAAGTTTTGGACTAGAGACGTCATAAGATTTCAATTGTCCTATTTAATTCTCTTGGTTGATCGTCTTCTTTGACTCTTCTTTGTTGGTCTTATCATACTTTACATTCTCTGACACTGTACGACCTCTCATACTCCCTCTCCATCCGTCCAATTCGACGACTGTCCAACTCCGGACTCCAGACTGGTGACATTAATTATGGTCACTCGAGTCGACCATTTCTTAGGTACACGTTACGTCCTCTGGGACCAAGTTAAGGACCCAGTCCTTCTCGGTGACCTCTTCCCTATCCGATGGGTGAGGTCATAAGAACCCGAAAGGACTATTTCTTAGACGGACGTTACACCCTCTGGACCCAAACTAGGGACCCAACCCTTCTAGGGGATCTCTACCCTTGTCGACGGGTATAAGGTCATAAGACCGGACCTCTTAAGGTACCTGACATATTAGGTACCCCAGCGTCTCTCAACTTGTGTTGACTCACTGAAAGTGAAAGTGAAAAGTGAAACTGTTTTTGTTAAAACCACCTTATTACCCCAATTTCGGACTTCGTCCAAGTTCCCCTTAGTTTCCTTACATTTATATCTGTTAATAAAAATCCTTGGAACGATGTTTCCCTTTCCTTTTCTTTTCTCCGTTAACGATTATTCCTCAATTTTCACCACAAAAATACCGACAGTAACACAGTATCCGAAGGGACCTCCGATTCTACCATTTCTGAGACGGACATTATTCCCTCTGGACCCAAGTTAGAGACCTAGCCCTTCTAAGGGACCTCTTCCCTTACCGTGGGTGAGGTCATAAGAACGGACCTTTTAGGTACCTGTGTCCTCGGACCTCCCGAGGTCAGGTACCCCAACGTTTCTCAACCTGTACTGATTCACTGTCTGTGAAAGTGAAAGTGAAAATACCGACTCAAAATTTACCCTCTTTATATTTGTACGATCATACAGATAATTCTTACTAGGTTATCTCTCCTTCTAGTTATCATACCTTCTCTGTTTCCTTTTAACGATCTCGTTATAGGAACTAATCCACTTCCTCCCACCCAAGAAGTTCATGTCTCCGACCGAAACATCTCACAAGTCTATCAAGTAGTACCATTGTTCGTCCTTTCGACTTATAGATCCTCTATTACGGCCATCCTCCCATGTTCTCTACCACACTCAGATCCCTTCAAGAGAAGACTACGAAGTTAATAGAGTCACGTCATCCTTTATTTTATAAGGGAACTCTGACTTCTTCTCCTACTCCAAAACCCCAAAGTCTTCTCTCTTCCACACTTTTAAAACGAACTCTCTCACCCTCTTACTCACTTGAACATTATTTTCAACACTAACGGACATCGGTCATCCCTGGGTCAACATTAAGGACCAGTATTTAAATATCACGTTGAACAGTTCTCAAACACCAAAAGGAGGTCAGTATAATTCAATATATGTGTCCACGTCCGTGTCTCATCCGAAAGTCGACCTAAATTGACTCCCTCTTTTCACTTCACTGAGAGTTCTTCTCACTAACTCCTGTTAATTTACCGCCCTGTCAGAACTTTCCATTCACGTTGTACTTCCCTTGGTTGTTATCACGTCTTCGTAGGATCCCTATCGTTGTCGTCTCTCGACAATGATGGGGTAGCAACTTTCCCGTTCTCCTTATTATCAGTAGTCTTGAAAGACTCATCATGTCGACGTCCTCTTTTCGGACGACTAGACCTCGACGCCGGATTCTCTTTGAATCGGTGACGTCTCGACGTCTAACAATGTTTCCCTCGTCCCTTAATTATGGGGATGAAGAGAAAGAAGACGGGAGGTAAGAGAACGGTCACGGAGAGTAACTGATTTGGATTGACCAACGATTTCCCACTCCTTCGACACAACTTCGTAGATATTTCCCGTCGAGGGTCACGTGTCTCGTCTCACGTCTTCCTACGTCTCCCCGAGACGTCCTCGTTTGGATCCTCTCATGGGTCAGACTGGTCTCGATACGAAGACGGTCTACTCCTGGGACTTCACTCTCTCTCGTTCCCTCCGTTCAGTTATAGGTGTCCTCAGTAATATTACCAACTTACACCCTAAGTCCATATTGGATTTTGTTTGGGGAATGGTAATATGTCACCTTCACTGTTTATCTAAGTTCCCCAATCTAGACTATCTGTCTCACGGACTTTTTGATACCTGTCTTGAAGTACTGTAACATGTCCTCCACCCCTAGTTCTGGTAGGGGTTCTTTTTCTTTACGTTTTTCCGTTTTACCTTCGTAATGTTTTTCGACACGTATCTTCACTTTCCGTTTCCTCTTTTCCCTTCTATATGGGGAAACTTACGTCTCAAGGTTTCTTATCGTTCCTCTCTATTCTTTCGGAAGGAGTCACTAGTCACGTTTCTTTATCTCCCTTTGTTATCTTACCCTTTCTGATCTCTAGAGAAGTTCTTTTAATTTATATGGTTCCCTTGTAAAGTACGTTTCTACCCGAATTATTTCCTGTCTTTACTATACCTGGATTGTCTTCGTCTTCTATAATTCTTCGCCACCGTTCTTATGTGTCTTCTTGACATGGTTTTTCTAGAAGTATTGGGTCTATTAGTGCTACCACACTAGTGAGTGAATCTCGGTCCGTAAGACCTTAAGCTTCAGTTCACCCGGAATTTTTTGTAGTGATGTTTGTTTCGATCACCCCCACTACCTTAAGTTTAAGATTTTCTACTACGATACTTTCACGACGTGAGTTATACGGTCGTTTAAACCTTTTGAGTCGTCACCGGTGTCCTGACCTTTTCCAGTCAAAAGTAAGGTTAGGGTTTCTTTCCGTTACGGTTTCTTACGAGTTTGATGGTGTGTTAACGTGAGTTGAGTGTGCACTCGTTTCATTACGAGTTTTAAGAGGTTCGGTCCGAAGTTGTCATGCACTTGGTACTTGAAAGTCTACAAGTTCGACCTAAATCTTTTCCGTCTCCTTGGTCTCTAGTTTAACGGTTGTAGACGACCTAGTACCTTTTCCGTTCTCTCAAGGTCTTTTTGTAGATAAAGACGAAATAACTGATACGGTTTCGAAAACTGACACACCTAGTGTTATTTGACACCTTTTAAGACTTTCTCTACCCTTATGGTCTGGTGGACTTGACGGAGAACTCTTTAGAGATATGTTCAGTCCTTCGTTGTCAATCTTGACCTGTACCTTGTTGTCTGACCAAGGTTTATCCTTTTCCTCATACAGTTCCGATATATAACAGTGGGACGAATAAATTGAACATACGTCTCATGTAGTACTCTTTGGGACCCGACCTATTTCATGTTCGACCTTAGTTCTAACGACCCTTTTTATAGTTTTGGAGTCTATATTCCTACTGTGGTGGAAGTACCGTCTTTCGCTTCCGGATTGTCGGAGAACTACTTTCACTTTCACCTCTCACTTTTTCAACAACATTTTGAATTGTAAGTCTTTTGATTCTAGTACCGTAGACCAGGGTAGTCAAGTACCGTTTATCTACCCCTTTCTCACCTTTGTCACAGTCTGAAATAAAAACCCCCGAGGTTTTTGTGACGTCTACCACTGATGTCGGTACTTTAATTTTCTGCAAACGAGGAACCTTCTTTTCAATACTGGTTGGATCTATCGTATAATTTTTCGTCTCTGTAATGAAACGGTTGTTTCCAGACAGATCAGTTTCCATACCAAAAGGGTCATTAGTACATACCTACACTCTCAACTTGATATTTCTTTCGACTCACGACTTCTTAACTAATAAAACTTGACACCATAACCTCTTCTGAGAACTCTCAGGGAACCTGACGTTCGTCTAGGTTGGTCAGATAGAATTTCCTTTAGTCAGGACTTATAAAGTAACCTTCCTGACTGCGACTTCGACTTTGAGGTTATGAAACCTGTGGACTACCCTTCTTGACGGAGTAAACTTTTCTGGGACTACGACCCTTGTTAACTTCCGTCCTCGTCTTCCCCTGTTGTCTCCTACTCTACCAACCTACCGTAGTGACTGAGTTACCTGTACTCAAACTCAATTGAGGCCCTCAACCACTGGTTGTCCCTCCCGACCGTACGACATCAGGTACCCCAGTGTTTCTCAGTCTGTACTGACTCACTGACTTGACTTGACTACCTAAGTTTATCCATTTCTTCCTGTTCTCCTATACTTGTCGTACTCCTTGTCACTCTTATCTTTCCTTAGCGGTAGACCAGTCCCCTCTTCTGTCAACAGTAAGTCCATCGTCTTCCTCACTACTATCCTCCAATTTCGTCCACTACCAGTTTTTCACTCTACCTACCTTAACTCTAAAAATTTTAAATAAATAAATAAATAAATCAACGTCGTACACCTTAGAAGGAATACCACGTACCTAAGAGATTAACACCAGATGGTCGAGTCATCAACCACCGTGGACCCGAATCGACCACCGCACGTCCAAATCAACAACATAGCATACACCCTAGAATCAAGGGCTGGTCCCTATCTGGGACGCAGGGGAGGTAACGTGACACCTAAGAATTAGTCACCCGGTGGTCCCTTCAAGAACCTTAACTCTAATACGTCCTCTACGCCAATGACTACTGTTGTGTAAGAAGTATAATACTACACTCACTCACCGACCCAATCCCACTTTTTGTTTTTGTAACGGTAATAAAGTCTCTAACTTGTTCTACCGTCTCCTCAGCTACCTACACCTTATGTAGAGAGATACCTATGCAGTCCTTATGTTGAAGTCTGTGTCTTCACTTATGTCTTGTGGTCGATTCTTGTCTGTCCTCATGGACTGGTCACCTTTTCTTATGGATCTTGGTGTGTTTTGAGCCATCCTACTTCCTTGATTCCCTTTTTTGTCCTCACAATCAACCTGACCTAGACGGGAACCGTCCACCCCCTTGACTTCGTCCCCAGGTTAGGAGTGTAGCCCTGTTAACAGACTCAGTCTCCTCTTTGTAAATTCTCACTTTGTCGACTAGACACCGTCGGATTTACCTTACTCTTGGTCTGTCAGGAATGGTGTCGGTATGTATGGGACCTCTCCCTGCGTCCAGGGGATCTTCCGTGTCGCTGACCCTCCACCTCAAATCTCTAACACCTCGATAGGGTCCCATTCCCGACGACAACTGACGCCTCTCTGTCTCACTCCCCTACACTCCCTCCTCTACCACCACCCTTTACGGGTACCTCTTTTCGGGGTATCGGTACCTTCTTCCTCTATGAAGACTCATTGCACATCCCCCACCTCGGTAGTGGTATCGGAGAGAGAAGGGTGTGTGGTCGTAGTCGTTGATTTGTTATCTCTCCGACTGGGTAGTTTACGAACTACGTGACTTGATGTCTCATCCTGGGGTCGGTCCCCCGAGGGAGATACACCGACTGCACTCCTTGTTGTCTCCTGGGGTTCGTTCCCTCGGTAGATTCACGGACTTTACACCTCGATACCTCTTTCTGACCGGTTTATCCGGAAGACTAACGGTCGATGTTCTCCGAGCTGTTTTCTCAGACTACTCCGGTATTCAGGACACCACTTCCGTGAGGCACAGGGACGAGAGAACCGAGCGGTCCCACAGACGTTCGGTTCGTCGATCCCATCTCGACGGTGTCCGTTTTTAACAGTTCGTAGACACACGTGTCCCAACGAAGCCATCACAGGTTGAGAAACGTCGGTACATCTGACACCGGACGGTCCGAAGAGACAACCCCCCCCACCCACCCCCCAAGAGGTCCGTTCTTATGACCTCACATAACCGGTTATGACCAACTGTATGGGAAGATCTCTGGATATAAAGGACGACGGGATCGGCGGTTGAGGGGACTCATGGACCACGACGGTCTTCGAGACGTTGGGTTCGTCGACGTGGTGGAGGTGTCGACCGGGAGTGTCCCCGTTTGGGTTCAGGAGGTCCCGTCGGAGTCCTCGTTTGGGGTCACCTACTGGGTGTACGTCTCCACCTTTATTTTGGTGTTAACTTTGGTTCCCTGTCACACCGATTCCTTCTTCTGGGTTTTGGATGGGTGGTCGACATGTTCGACGTCTAATTTAGGTGTACTAGTTGATCCGTCTGAGACACAGATACCTTATATATTTTCTAGTAACTCTTGAGGGTGTTTTCTACATGATCAAGACTATCGACACCTGCAACCTCCGTTCTTGTGTGTCCTCATCCTGGTCTAATCTTAGACTCGACGGGGGTGTTGTCCAGGTCTCTAGTCGTTTCGAAACCTCCCGTAGAATCCCTCCACTCCACCTGACACTGAGGGTCTCTCCCTTTCCTGAGACTGTCGTCACTAAGTTCTTTTTGTAAATAATAAGAATACAAAACTAAACAAGAGATCTAAGAAGACCTTAAAAAAAAGGGAAAACAAAAGGAGGGGGGGCGGGGGGGCGGGAGGGGGGGACGGGGGNTCAACAACTAAAATAACCGTGATACTTCAGATTAATTCGAAAACTCAAAACGAAAAAAAAAAAAAGAGTCAGTGTAAAAAGTAACAACAATATCAAAACAAAAGTAACGAAATAAGGGGTGAACTGTGGAACGAAATCAAAGTAAAAGGTCAAACACGAATTCAATCAAAACAGGAATTGACCATTTATTTTAAAAATAAAGGAAACAAGTGGTCCAGTTATAGGACATAAAATAAAAACAACCTAACAAAACTGAAACGAGTACTCACATATACATATACACATACAAGGTAATAAAATTAATAATAAATGGACTAAAACATTGACGGTAAAAAGACCCCAAGTAGAAACCAAAGAACAAAAACCTGTAAACAAAATTAAAGTGAATGACGATATTGTTTGGTGAACACCTTACAAACAAGGACTGGTCTCTAGTTCGGGACTCGGAAACCTCATCCTCGTGACTAAGGTTCTGGGATCTGAGGGTCTCTTGATTGGGATCCCTCATAGTCTATCACTCTTGAGTGTCTTTCCTTTGGTGAACTTACGTTCTGACCGTAGTGGTTTGGTGGTCATCGTGGGACACGTCCTACGGAGTAGATTTGTTGTTTGTTTTGTTTTTGTGTTTGGGTCAGTAGTAGTCTGTCCTAATGGTGAAGTAAGTCGGAACGGGTAGTCTCCCTTTTGTTTGTTTCTTTGTTCGTTTTTGAGTCCTGTTTAGACTGGGATATACTTCAAATGTGTTTGGTGACCTGGTTGGAATCCTCCCGTCTTTGGTTTTCCTTCCTTCTTAAGTTGGAACTTCGGACGTTTTTCCTCTGGAGTTTGTGTCATTCAAATTTTTTATATTACTTTTCCGTCTCTTTATGATATGTTTACTTCCTTGTTTGATCTTTGTGTCTTCAGGTTTATTTACTTTTCCTTTATCCGTTTGAGGGACTTTTTCTTAAGTCTTATTACTATCGTTTCTAATATTTTTTAGAACTTTTGTTTTACCTCTTTTACGTTCTTAGTTAATTGTTTCTGGATCTTCTTATTTTCTTATTTGTATGTCTCTGTTTGTTATGTTAATGACTTTAATTTTTAGAAGATCTTCCTTAGTTATCGTCTTATAGACTTCGTCTTGTTGTGTAGTCACCCGACCTTCTATTTTACCACCTTTATTGTAGACTTCTCGTCTTATTTCATTTTTCTTACTTTTCTTAACTCTTATCAGAGTCTCTGGAGATCCTATTATAGTTTACATGGTTGTAAACTTAATATCCCCCAGGGACTTCTTCTTCTCTTTTTCTTTTCCATACTTTTTTATAAACTTCTCTAATATCAACTTTTAAAGGGGTTGTACCTTTTCCTTTATCAGTTAGTTTAGGTTCTCCGTGTTTCTTAGGGTATTTGGGTTCCTCTTTGTACTGTTCTGTGTATGATTAGTTTGATTGTTTCTGATTTGTGTTTTTATAATTTTCGTCGTTCCCTCTTCGTTGTTCATTGTATGTTCCCTTTGAGGTATACGAATTGTCAACTAGAAAGTCGTCTTTGAGACGTCCGGTCTTCCCTTACCGTCCTATATAAATTTCATGACTTTCCCTTTTTTAAGATGTTGGTTCTGATGACATGGTCCGTTCCTAGAGTAAGTTTTAATTATCTCTTTATTCTTTAAAAAGTCTGTTCGTTTTCAAATCTCTTAAGTCATGGTGGTTTGGTCTAAATGTTGTTTACAATTTGTCTGAATATATCAGTTCTTTGTGTTCTCTTCTTATTTGTAGATGTTTTGGTTGGGGTTTGTTAATTCTTTTACCGTTATCCTTGTGTATATAGTTATTAATGAAATTTACATTTACCTAATTTATGAGGTTGGTTTTCTGTGTCAGACCGACTTACCTATGTTTTGTCCTGTGTGTAAATACGACAGACGTTCTTTGGGTGAAGTCTGGATTTCTGTGTGTATCTAACTTTCATTCTCCTATCTTTTTATATAAGGTACGTACACCCTTCGTTTTCTTTCGACCTCATCGTTAGCAGTATAGTCTGCTTTATCTGGAATTTCTTTTCATGTTCTCTATTCCTTCCAGTGATGTATTACTCGTTCCCTAGTTAGGTTCTCCTTCTGTATTGTTAACATTTATAGATACGTGGGTTGTATCTTCGTGGAGTTATGTATTCTGTTTGTGATTGTCTGTATTTTCCTCTTTAACTGTCATTGTGTTATTGTCATCCTCTGAAATTGTCGGGTGAGTGTGGTTACCTGTCTAGTAGTTTTGTCTTTTAATTATTCCTTTGTGTTCAGAATTTACTATGTAATCTACTCTACCTAGAGTAACTATAGAAGTCCTGTAAGGTAGGTTTACGTCTTCTTATATGAAAGAAGAGTTCACGTGTACCTTGTAAGAGGTCCTATCTGGTGTAGAACCCAGTGTTTAGTTTGGAGTCATTTATATTCTTTTAACTTTAACATAGTCCGTAGAAGAGGTCGGTGTTACGATACTCTGACCTATAGTTAATGTTCTTTTTTGATTCTTCGTGTTTGTGTACCTCTAATTTGTTGTGCAAAGATTTATTGGTTGTCCAATGACTTCTTTTGTTTTCCCTTTAGTTTTTTAAAGATCTTTGTTTACTGTTACTTTTGTACTGTTGAGTTTTGAATACCCTATGTCGTTTTCGTCAAGATTCTCCCTTCAAATATCGTTATGTTAGGATGGAGTTCTTTGTTCTTTTTGTAGTTTGTTTGTTGGATTAAGATGTAGATTTTGTTGACCTTTTTCTTCTTCTTGTTGTCTTTTGGGGTTTTAATCATCTTCCTTTCTTTAGTATTTCTAGACTCGTCTTTATTTATTTTTTCTTTACTTTCTTTGTTATCATTTCTAATTATTTTGATTTTCGATCAAGAAACTCTTCTATTTTAATTGTTTGAAAATCGGTCTGAGTAGTTCTTTTTTTCTCTCTTCTTAGTTTAGTTGTTTTAATCTTTACTTTTTCCTCTCCGATGTTGTCTGTTACGTCTTTGTGTTTCCTAATATTATGTGATGATACTTGTTGCTATACCGTTATTTCACCTATTAGCATTCTAATCTGTCTAAGAATCTTTTCGAGTTAGAAGGTTCTGACTTGGTCCTTTTTTATCTTTAATACTTGTTGGGCTAATGTTCGTGGTTTTAACTTCGACACTAGTTTTGGGGTTTTTGTTTTCGGGTCCTGGTGTACCGAAGTGTCCTCTTAAGATAGTTTATAAATCTCTTCTCGATTACGGATAAGAAGATTTTGTGAAAGTTTTTAGAGAAAAGGACGTCTTCTTCCTTGTGAAGGTTTGAGTAAGATACTCCGGTGGTAGTGGGACTATGGTTTTGGTCTGTTTCTGTTGTGTGTTTTTTCTTTCGATGTCCGGTTATAGTGATTATTTGTATCTACGTTTTTAGGAGTAGTTTTAAAATCGTTTGTATTAAGTCGTTGAGTAGATTTTCGAGTATGCGGTATTAGTTCAACTCAAATAAGGTCCTTACGTTCCTAAGAACTTATATGTGTATAGTTAGTTACACTATGTGGTATAATTATTTAATTTTCTATTTTTAGTATACTATTAGAGTTATCTACATCTTTTTTGGAAACTGTTTTAAGTCGTGGGTAAATACTAATTTGGAGAAATTTTTTACCCGTATCTTCCTTGGATAGAGTTGTATCATTCCCGACATATACTGTTCGGATGTCGTTTGTAATAAAAGTCACCACTTTTTGACTTTCGTAAGGGGATTATAGTCCTTGTTCTGTTCCCACGGGTGAAAGTGGTGACAATAAGTTGTATTAAAACCTTTAGGATGGATGTTGTCAGTCTCTTCTTTTTCTTCATTTTCCTTAGGTCTAGTCTTTTATTCTTCATTTCGAGAGTGACAAACGTCTACTGTACTATGACATGTATCTTTTGGGATTTCTATTATAGTCTTTTAACGATCTTGATTAGTCACTTGAATCGTTTCGACGTCCTATGTTTTAGTTATGTGTCTTTAGTGAACGTAAAGATATATGATTGTTACTTTTTAGTCTTTCTCTTTAATTCCTTAGTTAGTGTAATTGGTAACGTTGCTTTTCTTAATATATAGATCCTTATTTGAATGGATTTCTCTGTTTTCTTGACATGTATCTTTTAATATTCTGTGATTACTTTCTTTAGTTTCTACTGTATTTGTCTACCTCTCTATAAGGTACAAGGACAAATCCTTCTTAGTTATAACACTTTTACTGATATGATAGTTTACGTTAGATGTCTAAGTTACACTAGGGATAGTTTATTGGTTACCGTAAAAAGTGTCTTGATCTTGTTTTTTAAAGTGTTAAGTATACCTGTGTGTTTTCTGGGTCTTATCGGTTTCGTCAGAACTCTTTCTTCTTACCTCGACCTCCTTAGTTGAAAGGACCGAAGTCCAATATGATATTTCGATGTCAGTACTTCTGTCATACTATAACCGTGTTTTTGTCTTTATCTCTGGTTACCTTGTTCTACCTTTCGGGTCTTTATTTGGGTACGTGGATACCCATGGAATAAAAACTGTTTTCTCTGTTTTTATATGTTACCCCGTTTCTGTCGAAGAAGTTATTTACCACGACCCTTTTGACATGTCGATTTACATTTTCTTACTTTAATCTTGTGAAGGATTGTGGTATGTGTTTCTATTTGAGTTTTACCTAATTCCTGGATTTACATTCTGGTCTTCTATATTTTGAGAATCTCCTTTTGTATCCATCTTGTGAGATACTGTATTTAGTTTCGTTCTAGGGGATACTGGGTGGAGGATCTCATTACCTTTATTTTTGTTTTTATTTGTTCACCTTGGACTAATTTGAATTTTCGAAAACGTGTCGTTTTCTTTGATATTAGGTCAACTTTTTATTATCGTTTACTTTGTTGACTTTTTCCTAGTTAAAGGTTTTATATGTTCGTCGAGTATCTTGAGTTATGGTCTTTTTGTTTGTTGGGTTAGTTTTTCACCTTTTGTCTGAATTTGTCTGTAAAGAGGTTTCTTCTGTATGTCTACCGATTGTTTGTACTTTTTACGAGTTGTAACAAGTAATAATCTCTTTCGTTTAGTTTTGATGTTACTCGATAGTGGAGTGTAGCCAGTCTTACCGGTAGTAGTTTTTTAGATGTTTACTATTTACAACCTTTCCCACACCTCTTTTCCCTTGGGAGAACGTGACAACCTCCCTTACATTCAACTATGTTGACGATACCTCCTACCATACCTCTAAGGAATTTTGTGATCCTTATTTTGGTGGTCTACTGGGTCGTTAGGGTGGGGATCCGTATATGGACCTCCTTTGGTTTTAACTTTCTCTGTGCATATAGGGTAACAAGTAACGTCGTGATAAATATCATCGATCTTGTACCTTCGTTGGATCTACAGGTAACTGTCCACTTACCTATTTCTTCGACACCATGATATGTGTTACCCTTTAATGTGTCGGTATTTTTCCTTGTGTAAAATCAGTCAAGACTACTCCACCTACTTGGATCTTGGATAATATGTCTTACTTCACTCAGTCTTTCTCTTTCTACAAATATCAACATAAGATTGTGTATATATGCCTTAGATCTTCTTACCATGACTTCTTGAATAAATGTCCCGTCGTCACCTCTTTGTCTGTATCTTTGTCTGAATACCTGTACCCCTCTCCCCTCCTCTCCCACTCTATATACCTTTCTCATTGTACCTTTGAATATAATGGTATACATTTTATCTATCGGTTACCCTTAAACGAGATACCGAGTCCTTTGAGTTTTGTCCCCGAGACTAAGTTGGATCTCCTCATCCTACCCCTCTTTCTACCCTCCCTCCCCTGTATACATATCGATACCGACTAAGTACAACTCCAAACTGTCTTTTGTTGTTTTAAGACATTTCGTTAATAGGAAGTTAATTTTTGTTTTTTGCTTTCGGAACTTACACCTCTCTAGTTCACTGATTCTCGGGACTAGTCCTAGATAAGGGTCTAGTAGTGAATCACAACATGTGTACTGTAGACCCGGGAGGACAACGAGATATTTAAAGAATCCTTATTAAAATTTCCCTTCCATTACCTACCTCCTCTGACCATCCGACGTCAGGTACCCCAGTGATTCTCAGCCTGTGCTGACCCACTGAAGTAAAAGTGAAAAGTGAAAGTACGTAACCTCTTCCTTTACTGTTAGGTGAGGTCACAAGAACGGACCTCTTAGGGTCCCTGCCCATTCGGACCACCCGACGGTAGATACCCCAGCGTGTCTCAGCCTGTGCTCACTTCGCTGGATCGTCGTCGTCGTCGTCTCTTGGATATACTTCGTCTAACATTTCAGAAAGACTTTCTATATGTTATTCTAGATGTATTTAACTCTCTCTAAAAACAAAATCTACCCTCCTTTAGAACCTGAGGTTTTAGTGACGTCTACCACTGACGTCGGTACTTTAATTTTCTGCGAACGAGGAAACTTCTTTTTGACACTGTTTGGATCTGTCGTACAATTTTTCGTCTCTGTAATGAAACGGATGTTTCCAGGTAGATCAGTTTCGATATCAAAAGGTCGTCAGTACATACCTACACTCTCAACCTACATTTCTTTCGACTCTCGGGTTCTTAACTACGAAAACTTGGCACCACAACCTCTTCTGAGAACTCTCAACCTGACGTTCCTCCAGTTTGATCATTTAGGATGAGTCAGGACTTATAAGTAACCTTCCTGACTACGACTTCGATTTCGAAGTTATGAAACGGGTGGACTAAACTTCTTGACTGAGTAACCTTTTCTGGGACTACGACCCTTTCTAACTTTCGTCCTTCTCTTCCCTACTGTCTCCTACTCTACCAACCTACCGTAGTGGTTGAGCTACCTACTCAAACTCATGTGAGGTCCTCAACCACTACCTGTCTCTTCGGACCGCACGACGGTAGGTACCCTAATGTTTGTCAGTCTGTGTTGACTCACTGACTTGACTTCTGAGTTATAAAATTTCAGATAAGAATTATGAGATTATTTTATTCTAATCACATGACAGTAAGGTAGTACTTAAGGTTCTCCGAAATTTTTTAGATTCTTTTAAATAAAATCTTAGTCCTCCGTTCTAATTTATAGATTTTCATTGGTTATGAAAAAATTTTCCTCCTAATTCTCCACGAACGGAAGGGTTAATAGTTTCGTACTTTACTGACATTGATATCAACTATCGTGACACAACACATTAACTTTAAGTGATTCTCTCATCTTGAATGGACAAAAGAGAGAGTGTGTGTGTTTTCCTATCTATAAACTCCACTACCCCCACAATTAAATGATTTACTCTTCTTAAGAAAACGTTATATACAAATGAGTACTACAATGTGAAATCTATATAATGTAAAATAAACAGTTGATATGAAGTTATTTCGATTTTTTCCTTTTTACAGTTTACATTTAAGTTTTACAAAAATTTTATTTTTTATTTTGTTGTGGACCACCTAATCACCGATTCTGAATTAGGAGGGTCACGTTCCCCGGGTCGAAACTAGGGACCAACCCTTTGATCCAGGGTGTACGACGTTGATTCTCAGGAGTACGGACGTACGGTGTTGATTTCTAGGGTGCAGACGTTGGTTCTGATCTACGTCGTTTTATTTATTTTTCATAAAATTTTTAATTTTTTACCAATTCTACCATTTAATCTCTTTTGTTCACATTTAATCTACCGAAACCGTATCTTGATCTTTTTAACTACCCTTCTTATCTTTCGGGTCTTTGTCTAGTTTTATATGAACTTTTGAATTGTTTTTCACCTGTCTCACCAAATATATTCACGATGACTGAATGGTTGGGTAATTAGATATACCTTTCAATATAGGGGTGGAGAGTGTGTGTTTAAATGAAGTGTACCCAACTTCTGGAATTTATAAGATTTGTTTTATAATTATTATTTGTGTAATCTACTTTAAAATTCTTCTATAAAAATAATGAACCATGATTCTTTCTTAAAGAAATATTTCAGATCTTTATTTCTTTTTGGATTTCGGTAGATCATTTTTATAGATATAAACTAGTATACTTTCGTCTTTTATTTTCCTAAGTTATATAGTGTTCAGGTTTTTGTTTGTGTCGTCTGACCCCTTTTCATTTATAAATTGTTATGTACATTATTTCACAAGGAAACAGGGAAAAATATTCTTAGTTAAAAATTTTAGGATAACCTGTTAACCATTTCTTATAGTTATCCGTAAACTAATTTTTCCTTTACTTTTGACGATTATATACTTTTTTACTAGTTAAACTAATTGTCAAATCTTTAAATTTTATTTTTGTGTTAAGATAAATAACCAATGTTGAACCGTTTTGAAGTATTCACAGGGTCACAGTCTGAAGGGACCATCAGGTCACCGATGTGGAGACTCAAGAGTTACGTCTCCTGGGTCCAAACTAGGGACCAGTCCCTTGATCTAGGGTATACGACGTTTATTCTTAGACGTACGACGATGGATTCTCGGTCGTACGACGTCACTTCCGGGTCGGGTCACTTTATTTATTTATATATAGAAATTTTTTCACAGGGTCACAGGTCCAGATCACTTTTACGTCTTTTCCCCTTATATATATATATATATATATATTTCCCCGTTTAAATATAATAAAACACTCCTTCACCTAATAATATTGTTAAATCTCTCATTAAAAAGTTAAAGATAATTTTTATTTATTTGTGTCTGGAAAGTCGTGTCATTAGAGTGAAAACTCTAAAAATAGGATCTCTTTATTATGTAGTTAAAAGTTCCTGGACGTCAGAATGTATAAATAACATCAGGACATATATGACCGTTTTTGACATTTTTAGACATCCAGGTAGTAATCCCCTTTCTGACTTTTTTTAATAAAGAGACCGAAAAGGTATGGTCCTTTACGATACTTTAATAAGTGTCTTACTCAATTTAGATATCCATGAAACAATTTCCCTACAGGTTCGAGATGACAATTCACCCCTTTTTTTAATTTAGTACATGAAATACGAATGTCATGTTATATATGATAAGATTCAAAACCAACAACAAAATTAATTCAGTAACTTAGGAGGTCGTTCGGATACCTTACTAAGACAATAATAATGGTGTTTCCGTTTTTGTTCGTAGTTTTATAATTCATTGTACAGACTCGAACGTCTCGGTTATGTATAAAAACCTTAGATACACACATTGGTGGTATGAATTTAAAAATAAAGAGTGCAAATCATAATCAGATCACCAGATTTTTGTTTAAGTCGGGGTATAGATAAACTCTAGACATACTCACATTCCTTTTTCCATAATTAATGACGACGGAGTCTTTCGTCTAATATTCTCTAATAATTAATGAAGAATTACGTAGACATGTTTCAAACGGAACAACGTTCCTCCACGAATATTAAAATTTTTATGGATATTTTTACAAAGTTTAATTTGAATTTTTAAAACATTTCCCTCTCTTTTTGTTTAGACCTTCGTATTTTAACTTACGACTTAGTCTAATAGTGTGAAATTCCTCCTTTTACTGAATTACATTTGTGGAATTAAATGAGTAAGTTACTTATAAATAACTTGTGGATGGGACAAGGTCAACGACCCTAATGTCGTTACTTACTTTATCTGTATTGGGACGGAAGATACGGTACCTCCTCCTTTACCGTTGGTCGAGGTCATACGAACGGACCTTTTAGGGTACCTGTCTCCTCAGACCACCCGATGTCAGGTAACCCAGAGTATCTCAACCTGTACTGACTCGTTGACTTATATGAGCATGACGGGAGATACTCAATGTCAAGTCTGTCCCTGTCTGTATAGAATTTATTTACTTGTTTTATTTCGTAAAGTCTACCTCTATTCTTAAGATCGTTGTTTTTCTTTTATTCTTTTCACTACATCCCGTTACAGTTTCTTACAAGTTTGATGGTATGTTGACGAGTAAAACGTACTATCATTCTAGTGGGAGTTTTAGGAAGTCATCATATACTTGACTCTTGAAGGTCTGATGTTTGACCCAAAACTTTTCCGTCTCCTTGGTGTTTAGTTTAACGGTTGTAAGAAACCTAGTATCTCCTTTATTTCCTTAAGGTCTTTTTATAGATGAAGACGAAGTAATTGATGTACTTTCGGAAACTGACATGTCTAGTGTTGCTTGACATCTTTTAAGAGTTACTCTACCCTTATGGTCTGGTGGAATGGACAGAGGACTCTTTGTACATACGTCCAGTTCTTAGTTCAATCTTGATCTGTTCCTTACTATTTAACGAAGTTTTGACCCTTTCCTCATACTTTCCGACTTATAACAATATCGGGACAAACAATTTGAATATACGTCTCATGTAGTGTACTTTACGGACCGACTTAGTTAGTATCCGACCTTAGTTCTAACGTTCCTCTTTATAGTTGTTGGAGTCTATGCGTCTACTATGGTGAAATTGCATAAAGGAGACGTTTTTTACTTCTCCTTAATCGGAGAACTACTCCCACTTTCTCCTCTCACTTTTTCGACTGAATTTTGAGTTGTAAGTTTTTTGATTCTAGTTTCACAAACCAAGGTAGTGAAGTACCGTTTATCTTCCCCCTTTTTACCTTCACCTCTATCTAAAAGTAAAGAACCCGAAGTTTTAGTGACACCTGCCACTGACATCGGTACTTTAACTTTCTGTAAACGAGGAACCTTCTTTTCGATACTTTTTGTTTCTGTCGTATAATTTTTCGTCTCTGCAGTGAAACGACTGTCTCCGGACATATCAGTTTCGATACCAAAAAGGTCATCAGTACATGTCTACACTCTCAACATGGTATTTCTTCCGACTCACGACTTCTTAACGACGAAAACTTAATGCCACGACCTCTTCTGAGAACTCTCAGGGAACCTGACGTTTCTCGAATTTGGTCAGTTAGGATTCCCTTTAGTTAGAACTTATCAGTAACCTTCAGATAACCACTTCAGTTTGGAGGTTATGAAACCGGTGTACTACACTTCTCGATTGAGTAACCTTTTCTGGTACTACGACCCTTTCTAACTTCCGTTTTCCACTTCTCCCTCCGTCTTCTACTCTACCAATCTGTCGTAGTGACTGTGTTACCTGTACTTAAACTTGTTTGAGACTCTCTATCACTTTCTGTCCCTTCGGACCACACGACGTCAAGTACCCCACCGTTTCTCAGTCTACGCTGAATCACTGACTTGTTGTTATATCTCACTCCATGCTCAGAATCTACTCAACGATAAAAAATTTATCTTACCAGTCTCCCAGAATCTCTTTCTCTAGACTTTCGTTCCTCCAATTGATGGTACACCTATTGATACTCTTTTGCTATTGTTCTATTTCTTAGTCAAGTCAAGTCAAGTCAAGTCAGTGAGTCAACACAGACTAAGAAACACTGGGGTACCTGACGTCGTACGGTCCGGAGGGACAGGTAGTAGGTGAGAGTCGCGAACGTGTTTGAGTACAGGTAGGTCAGTCACTACGGTAGGTCGGTAGAGTAGGAGACAACAGGGGAAGAGGAGGACGGAAGTTACAAAAAGTCGTAGTCCCAGAAAAGGTCACTCAATCAAAAAGCGTAGTCCACCTGTTAAGTGTAGTCCACCTGTTGCATAACCTCAAAGTCGAAGTCGTAGTCAGGAAGGTTACTTGTGGGTCCTGACTAGAGGAAATCCTACTTGACGAAACTAAAGGAACGTCAGATTCCCTGAGAGTTCTCAGAAGAGGTTGTAGTGTCAAGTTTTCGTAGTTAAGGACCCGTGAGTAGAAAGAAATACCAGGTTAAGAGTGTAGGTATGTACTGACAACCCTTTTGGTAGAAACTGATTTACCTGGAAACAGCCGTTTCATTATAGAGACGAAAAATCATCCAACAGGACCAACCAGTATCGAAAAGAAGGTTCCTCGTTCTAAGAAAATTAAAGTACCGACATCAGTAGTAGACGTCACTAAAATCTCGGGTTCTTTTACTTCAGAGAGTGACAAAGGTAACAAAGGGGTAGATAAAAAGTACTTCACTACCCTGGTCTACGGTACTAGAATCAAAAAACATACAACAAAATTCGGTCGAAAAAGTGAGGGGAGAAAATGAAAGTAGTTCTCTTTCCTATTGATCACGTTTCCGGGACTCCAGTCTCGTACGAACTATACAAATTCCTTGTCCCTCCGGTCTAACCCCACCTATCTATTTTAAAATTTTATGGTGCCTTTGTGGGGTACATCTCTTCCTGAAGTCGAAAAGGACACTCATTATATCCTTCGGTGACCTCCTAAAATTTGTGACTACACTGTCGACATTGAAGTTATGAAACCGGTGGACTACGCGTCTTGACTGAGTGACCTTTTCTGGGACTACGACCCTTTCTAACTTCCGTCCTCTTCCCCTGCTGTCTCCTACTCTACCCACCTACCGTAGTGGTTGAGTTACCTGTACTCAGACTCTTTCGAGGTCCTCGACCACTACCTGTCCCTTCGAACCGTACGACGTCAGGTACCCCAGCGTTTTTCAGTCTGTTCTGACTCGATAACTTGACTCCACACTGTCCAGTAATTGAATACTAGACTTCCTATAAATCAACCTTAAAGTCACACTTCCGTCATGTCATAAACGGTAAATGAGGTGTGTTGTGTGTCTTCGTGACGTCACAGAGGGCGTTCCTGGAATACACTTTTCTCCTTCACCGGCTCTCCCAAAGGTCTCCTAAGACTCTCCCCGGACTCACCCGAACAACCCCCGTGAACCTTTAGGACAACAGTAAGCACGCCCGGGAAAGAATGTTTTTCCCGACAAGACACAGTAAACAAAACACCGATAGAACAAGTCTCTTTTCTTTAAGACCTTTTAACTATTCCTATAAAGTAAGGTCTTCCTAACAACAAAAAACTGAAACTTACTCCCCTTCTTCCAGGGGTCCTGACGTGATGAGGGGGGTGGGTTTTGGGGGGTTTTGTGTTTTAGGGGTCCTAAAACTAAACAATCTTTCGAGTCTAGTAAATAAAATATTACACACACATACACTATTCAGTGAAGTCAGTACAGACTGAGACGCTGGGTCACCTGTCATTCATCGGGCGGTCCGAGGAGACAGGTATCCTAAGAGGTCCGTTCTTATGACCTCACCCAACGGCAAGGGAGGGAGGTCCCCTAGAAGGCTGGGTCCCTAGTTTGGGTGTAGAGAATACCGAGGACGTGGCCGTCTTTCCAAGAAATGGTGATCACGGTGGACCCTTCGACTCCGTTTGAAGCACAGAATTCAACCCAAGGGATCTTCGTTTAGGATTCGTCTTAAACACATCCCTACGAAATAATTCTTCATAAGGATTCTTCTTGGGAACCCCCGCCCCCGCCCCCCCCCCTCACCACCACCAGTCCCTCATCCTGACCCTTCCCTTCCTCAGTCCGTTCCTTGACCCGTCTTAACTAGTGTCTACAGACTTCCTTTTGACGGGACCGGGGGTCTCCTCGATACGTCTGTCATCCGGAGGTGTAGTCCGTAGACCAAGGTGTCCCCTGGTTCAACGCCATACAGTGTGGACAGCCAGTAACGAGTATACGACACCCTGTGCCCCTCCAAGACGGAGGAGTCCGTACACCCGGTGTGTCTCCCGAGGTGACCGTTCACCTTTATGTCCTTATTCCTGTAACACACGGTTTCCCTAGACACTCCACCTACTTTGACCTCGGCTAATATGTCTCACTTCATTCGGTCTTTCTTTTTGTGGTTATGTCATATGATTACGTATATATACCTTAAATCTTTCTACTATTGTTGTTGGGACATACGCTCTGTCGTTTTCTCTGTGTCTACATATTTTGTCAGAAAACCTGAGACACCCTCTCCCTCTCCCACCCCACTAAACCCTCTTACCGTGACTTTGTACATATTATAGTATATTCTTTACTTAGCGGTCAGGTCCAAACTACGTCCTATGTCCTAGGAACCCCGACCACGTGCCCCTACTGGGTCTCCCTACCATCCCCCTCCCTCCTCCCTCCCCCCAAGTCCTACCCCTTGTGCACACGTGGACAGTGTCTAAGTACAACTACATACCGTTTTGGTTATGTTATAACATTTCATTTATTGGAGGTTAATTTTATTTATCTAAATATAAAATTTTTTTCTTTTGATCTAAAGTGTGAAAGGAAAGGTGAGAAGGTTTGGAAGTACGAAAAGGTGTCCTTTTGTGTGCATATGGAGTTTACATTTGAAACTACACACTTTTCACTTTTCATTCGACGAAGGGGCTCGACTTTTCTGACGAAGAGTTGATGACTCTTCTCGGTAGAAGAGTTGTCCGTCCCTGTCATGTATGATGAAGGAGACTGTGGACCAAAGGTTCACGACTCTATCAGTATATCTGGATCAAACAAAGGTTTCGGACTCTTCCTTTATCCGTGGTCGATCACCAGTCTCTGGATAGAGCGAGAGTCTACACAAAACAAACTAGACACATTATACAAATTTTTAACCTGAAAGTTATAAACAGGTATTTTTTCATAGTTTTTAAAACGGGTGTTTTTTTCATAGTTTTTAATAAAACACAGGTCTCACAAGTATAATACTTGTTCTCCAACTCTTAGTTTCTATTTTTTATTAGATACGAACTCCCTTGTCACTTATACCGTTGTATTTTATAGTATTGTCACCATCCTTAAAGTGTAGAATCTCAAAAGAATTATCTTCCTTATTCGAGTTCCATTATGTGTCGGTTAGACTTCATTCTATTATTTTGGTCAAACTTTCCGTAAAAATCCCTGACCAACAAATAGTCGTAAAATTTTTCTTACTTTTCCACCGTTCTTATGTGTCTTCTTCACACGTTTTCTCTAGAAGTACTCGGTCTACTGGTGCTTCCACACCAGTGAGTGGATCTCGGTCTGTAGGACCTCACACTTCAGTTCACCCGGAATCCAGCGTATGATACTTGTTTTAATCACCTCCACTACCTTAAGGTCGACTCGATAAAGTTTAGGATTTTCTACTATGACCATTTGACGTTTAAACTTTTCGAGTCGTCACCGATATCCTGACCTTTTCCAGTCAAAAGTAAGGTTAGGGTTTCTTTCCGTTACGGTTTCTTACGAGTTTAATGACATGTTAACGTGAGTAAAATGTATGGTCGTTCTAATACGAGTTTTAGGAAGTTCGATCCGAAATCGTATGTACTTGACTTTTAAGGTCTACATGTGCGACCTAAATCTTTTCTGTCTCCTTGGTCTCCAGTTTAACGGTTGTATGTGACCTAGTATCTTTTACGTTCCCTTAAGGTTTTTTTAGCTGAAGACGAAGTGACTGATACGATTTCGATAACTGACACACCTAGTGTTGTTTGACACCTTTGAAGAACTTCTCTACCCTGAGAGTGGACGGAGGACTCTTTGGACATCCATCCTGTTCTTCGTTGTCAATCTTGACCTATACCTTATTGTCTGACCAAGTTTTAACTCTTTTCCTCATGTAGTTCCGACACATAACAGTGAGACGAATAAGTTGAATATACGGCTCATGTAGTACACTTTACGGTCCGACCTACTTAATGTTCGACCATAGTTCTAACGGTCTTCTTTATGGTTGTTGGTGTATATACGTCTACTATATATACGGTGAATTCACCGTCTTTCCCTTCTCCTTGATTTCTCAGAGAACTACTTCCACTTTCTCCTTTCACTTTTTCGACTGAATTTTGAGTTGTAAGTCTTTGGACTCTAGTACCGTAGACCAGGATAGTGAAATAACGTTTATCTACCCCTTTTACATCTTTGTTGAGTCTACCACTGACGTCGGTGTTTTAATTTTCTGCGAACGAGGAACCTTCTTTTCGATACTGTTTGGATCTGTTACATAATTTTTAGTCTCTGTAGTGAAATGACTGTTGCAAGGTATATCAGTTTCGTTACCACCAGTACATACCTACACTCTCAACCTGATATTTCTTCCGTCTGTCGACTTCTTAACTACGAAAGTTCGACACTACGTCCTCTTCTGAGAACTCTCAGGGAACCTGTCGTTTCTCTAGGTTGGTCAGTTAGGATTTCCTTTAGTTGGGACTTATAAGTAACCTTCCTGACTCCCACTTCGACTTCGAGGTTATGAAACTGGTGAACTACGTTTCTCGTCTGAGTGACTTTCCCTGGGACTAGGCTCCTTTCTGACTCCTGTTCTCCTCTTTCCCCACTGTGTCCTACTTTACCAACCCACCGTGGTGACTGAGTTACCTGTACTTAGACTCGTCTGAGTCCCTCTATCATTTTCTGTCTCTTCGGACCGCACGACGTCAAGTACCCCAGCGTTTATCAACCTGTATTAAACCCTGACTTGTTATCATTGTCTTTTCTTACTATCTTATTCTAACGATTTAATTTATGTTTCGAAAAGTCCAAAATAAAACTGACCCGTCTTCATTAAAAGAAGAGTCTGTTTTTAGATATTTAATTGTGAATTGCACTATAAATTTTAATACTAAAGGTTATAAAAGTGTAATATATATTTTTATACGTAAAGTATATATTTATACGTTAATATGTAATATTTAACGTATACATTTATATATTAATGTATAATGTAAATTTACAGTGTTTACATTAATACATACAACATTATAATATTCGATACCTGATAGTGTTTTAGACCCGGATACATGAGTCACCACCTAAAGACATCACCGAGTCTACCATTTCTTTGACGGACGTTACGTCCTCTGGGTCCAAACTAGGAACCCAACCCTTCTAGAGGACCTCTTCCCTTACCGATGGGTGAGGTCGTAAGACCGGACCTGTTAAGATACCTGTCTCCTTGAATCGTCCGACGTCAAGTACCCCAGTGTTTTTGTCAACCTGTACTGTGTAAGGATATCTACTAATTTATTAGACACCCACCGTGACTATTTATTACAGGGTCAAGCTATAATACAGAAAGAAAAGAAACAGAATAAAAATTCAAAACCCATTAAAACTTTTATAGAGACCAATATGCTGATATCTAAAATACTAATTTAACCGGACTTCTGTCTGAGATCGTATTTAGGAGACCTCTTCTTTTACCGTTGGTTGAAAACGGACCCTTTAGGGTACCTGTCTCTTCGGACCGTCCGATGTCAGGTACCACAACGTTTTCTCAGGTTGTTCTGAACCGCTGATTTGTGGTGGTTGTTGTTTAAGTGTTTTATATATTTTCAATGGGTAGGACAAAACCTTGATCGATACTTTTTAGTTCGACACCAACTTGTTCTTAGAAGGTTAATTTTAAAAGACTACGTATTCTAGTCTTTTACAGAGAGTAAAGATAGACCCTACACCTCGATCCGACTGACCCTCGGACTTATACTTTTTATACCTCCACCCCGACCCAAATGAACACCCCTTCACAATTGTATTCCTGACAAGTTCTCATATCATACTTCTCTGTTTCTTTGTCGACTTCCCTTCGTCTCCGTCCCTTTTTTCTCTCTGTCCTTATACTTAACCCTACTTATCTACTCCTAGACTATCATATAATGAGTAAATAAAAACATGGAAAAACACTCAATCTTTTTAAGTGTCTACACCTTAACTACCCGTTTTCAATTCTCATAAATGTTATAATTGTCTATAACGGTTTAAATAGAGATTTTTCAAACGTTGTCAAATGTGACAGTAGTCAACGTATAGTCTTACCGACAAAGAATGTAGTAATGATCTTAATGTAATCGTTAACGAAAGTAGAAACGGTCCTACTTTCATTTTTAAAATTTCAATATATTTACAATATTTGATGTAAATAAATGGATACTCAATCTAATAATCTAACCCGTGGTAAAGTTCACAAAGAAAAAGACCATCGAGGAAAAACGTAAAAACATCGGGTAAAAAATTCCCCTAAATTTAAAAAAAGAATGACTAAAAATTTTTGAAAACTAAGTAATTCCTCTAATCGAGAGACGATACATCGGTTCCTGACCCATCCGTCTTGATATTTGACAAAGAAACACTTATGTCAAATCGTTGAAAGTTTCTTCTTTTTTAGTTACCTTACCGGAGAGTTTTCAAGATTTATCCTCGGTTTGTATGTCCGTAGGGGAGTTCCCTCTTGACATGGTCTTTATAAAAACACCAAATTACACTGACAAACTTCGGTTTGTAGGGAACTCCATAGCTTTGTTACTGTCAACCTTTCAGTCCGTTTAAACGTCTCTGTAGTGTTTCTATCCTAATTAAGACGATGGTCATGGAAGCGAAAACTTAAAACGATGAAATTCTTGGAGACAGTATCTAAGGGATTTCCCCTTGAGTGGTACTCCCTGTATGTCTTACCTCTAGACTGTAGTTATAGTCCAAATTTATGGGTCGCCCCACCTCCCCCCTCCCCTTCTCACCTGGGACTATGGTACACGTCGATATTACCCTCAGGACGGATTCGGTCTGTCGGACCTCCCGTACTCAACCCTTGTTCGAAACCGTTTGACGAGAAGAAACGAACCCGAGGGTTCCACCGTCAGTGGTATCGTGACGGACGTGATCAGTAGGAAAGAGACACCGAAGTTGGGACCTGCTCAACACCTGGTCGGTCCCGTGGTGCCAATTGTCATCTCCGTGCAATTGTTTGACACGTCGCGGTCACAAGTCGTCGTTGCGACACACCGTCGGTGTCTTTGACGTGGCGTCACCCTACTTTCGGACGACACTCGTCTAGTTTAAGTGAACCTTCAAGCGAAAACGGACCTCAAACCTTCGTCCGTGAAGACCTTGATTTACGGAGTTCCCAAGAACCCGTTAAACCTTACCCCTGATAGTCCTTCCTTCGTACCTCGTAGGACCATTATACTAGTTCCCTTATCAAACTTATTAAAGGTGGAGTTTAAACTCTCAGTCCAGTATCATCAGCGTTGACCGCACATCGTTTACAATCAAAGTAGATAAGCTTTAAAAAAAAAGACGTGAAACGATGAAACATTCGGTGTCTCTCAAATTTTTATAGATATCGAGTTAATGAAAGAAACACTGTAGATGTAAAACATACGTCTTTCCGGAAGGGGAGAGGTTCTATGACATATATATTCTATGTCTATAGACACACAACAAATCAGTAGAGGTTGAGAAACGTTAGGGTACCTGACATGGGTTGGTCCGATGAGACAGATACCTTAAGAGGTCCGTTCTTATGACCTCACCCGTCGGTAAAGGAAGAGGTCCCCTACAATGACTGAGTCCCTAACTTTGGCCCAAAGGACGTAACGTCCGTCTAAGAAATGGTAGACTTGATATCCCTTCAGGATGTCTATGTATCTATCACTATCCTTTTGAGACTTTCCGAAACCTTATCCGTTTTTTCTAATGACCCACATGAAAGTCACCTTATGATGTACCGAGAAATTCCAAAAGACCTTCTTATTAATTCTATCTTACCTTTGGTAATCAATGGATCCTTTAATTGGTGTCGAAAAGTCAGAGCAATAATTTGTCCAAGATACTAAGAACTTTCACCAGACTCCAGGACGATATTCGACGTCCAGTTTCAGACCTAGAAATCGTCTGTAACTTCTTTTATCCCTTTTGGTGATCCGGTAAGTACATACTGGATTTAGTTTAGGCCATACTAATATGACACCTTCACTGTCTATCTAATTTCCCTAATCTGAACCATCTGTCTCACCGCCTTCTTGGTACCTACCTCCGAGTATTGTGACACGTCCTCTGTCACTGGTTTTGGTGTGGGTTCTTTTTCTTTACGTTCTTCGTTTCACCAACAAGTTCCTCCGAAATATTTATAGACTCCTTTCTTCTCTTCGTTTTCCGTTCCCTCTTTCCTTTTCTGTATGGTTTGACTTACGTCTCTAGGTCTCTTATCGTTCCTCTCTATCTTCCGGAAGAATTTACTTATTACGTTTCTTTATCTCCTTTTGGTATCTGACCCTTTCTGATCTCTATAGAAGTTCTTTTAACCTCTATAGTTCCCTTGTAAAGTATGTTCCTACCCGTACTATTTCCTGTCTTTGTCATTCCTGGGTTGTCTTCGTCTTCTCTAATTACTCTCCACCGTTCTTTTGTACCTTCTCGATATGTTTTTCCAGAATTACTGGTCTTATTAGTGATACCATATGAGCGAGTGGATCTCGGTCCGTAGAACGTCACACTCAAGTTCATTCGGAATCCTGCGTAATGATGTTTTTTTTTTTTTCGATCACCTCCACTACCCTAAGGTCGACTTGAAAATTTTAGGTTCACGACGTGAGTTATACAGGCGTTTCAACCTTTTGAGTCGTTACCGGTGTCCTGACCTTTTTCAGTCAAAAGTACGGTTAGAGTTTCTTCCCGTTATGGTTTCTTACGAGTTCGATGGTATGTTAACACGAGTGAAACGTACGATCGTTCCAATACGAGTTTTAGGAAGTTCGATCCAAAGTCGTCATGTGCTTGAGTCTCGAAGGTCTATATGTTTACCCGAATCTTTTTGGTCTCCTTAGTTTCTAGTTTAAAGGTCGTAAGTGACCTAGTATCTCTTTCGTTCCTTTAAGGTCTTTTTGTAGATGAAGACGAAGTAACTGGTCCAAACTGATACCATTTCGGAAACTGACACACCTAGTGTTTTGTTTGATCTTTTAGGAATTTCTCTACCCTTATGGTCTGGTGGAATGGACAGAGGACTCTTTGGACATACGTCCAGTTCTTCGTTGTCTTGACCTGTACTTTGTTACCTGACGAAGTTTGAACCCTTTCCTCATACAGTTCCGACACATAACAGTGGGACGTCTCTTGTAGTACGTTTTACGTCGCGACCTACTTAGTGTTCACCCTTAGTTCTAAGGACCCTCTTTATTGCTGTTGGAGTTTATACGTTTACTATGGTGAGATTTCCGTCTTTCACTTCTCCTTGATTTCTCTGAAAAATTAGAAATTTAAATAAATAAACAAATTAACTTCCTATTAACGAAATATTATAATACGACGAAAGACGGTTTGTAGTTGTACTTAGTCGATAACCATTTCTTGGAGAACTACGTCCACTTTCTCCTCTCACTTTTTCGACCGAATTTCGAGTTGTAAGTTTTTTGTTTCTAGCACCGTAGACCAGGCTAGTGAAGAACCGTTTATCTTCCTCTTTTTCACCTTTATCACTATCCAATGTAAAATAACCCGATGTTTTACTCACGTCTACCACTCACGTCGGTACTTTAATTTTCTGTGAACGAGGAACTTTCCTTTCGAAACTGTTTGGATTTGTCGTATAATTTTTCGTCTCTGTAGTGAAACGACTGTTTCCAGACGTATCAGTTTCACCAAAAAGGTTATCAGTACATACCTACACTCTCAACCTGGTATTTCTTTAGACTTGTGACTTCTTGACTACGAAAACTTGACATCATGATCTGTTCTGAGAACTCTCAGGGAACCTGACGTTCCTCTAGTGTGGCCAGTTAGGATTTCCTTTAGTTGGACTTGTAAGTAGCTTTCCTGACTACGACTTCGAGGTTATGAAACCAGTGGACTACGTTTCTCGGTTGAGTAACCTTGTCTGAGGCTACGACCCTTTATAACTCCCGTTTTCCTCTTCCCCCGCTGTCTCCTATTCTTCCAATCTATTGTAGTGACTGAGTTACCTGTACTCAAACTCGTTTGAGATCCTCTATCACTTCCAGTCCCCTCGGACCTCACGACGTCAAATGCCCCAACGTCTCAGTCTGTACTGAACCTCCGACTTGTCGTTGTTGTTTCGTTTCTGTGTCTCCCGGTAACGTAGTACCTTTTCCTGAACGGTTCATATAATTTGATGACTATGAAAGTGTCTTATCTGTAAACCCATGTTCAAAGACCCCACTGCAATGAATCTATTGAAAGTTCGATATGGACACTTCACTCACACTGAAAGGTACTGACGAAAATCAGGTCTTCGTCTATTCAAATACAGTCGTCTTGGAATTTGGTTCTAGGTCGTCTCGTCTTAAGGTGTCCTACCTTCCGCGTTTACTCCCTCAAAAGACACCAAGACAACTCTGACAAAATTATGAGAAAAGGCCTATTTGTTCCTTCGGTAAAGATAAAGAAAAATTCGTTAGAAATTAGATGTAATTAAGTGATCTGAGACGAAAACATTTTACTTTAATTTGAGTAACTAGAAGGGTGGTAGTTATTTAATTCTTCGAGGTTCCAAAAAATGAGAAAGTATCGTTACATATCAATATACGTATCGAAGGAAAGATGGTCATATATTAACTTTTTTTAACATATAGTTAAAGACCCTTACAACATAAACACTTCCTACAAGTAAATTAACTTATGGAGATCACTTGTATCCAACTAAAATGAATACTTCGGTCACGGTTGTTTCGGTAGGGTCCTTTCGGTCAAGAACGTGGTAGGAATATCTAACACTCTTTCCCGTGAAAGATCTTCTGGTCCGAGGAATCGTTTAAACCCTTGAGTGTATCTCTCCTTAAGTAAGTTTAAATATCCGTTGTACCCGTTTCATACCACCTTAAAGAACCCGAACTAAAGGATCGGAACTTTCACTTTCAGTGAGTCAACACAAGTTGAGAAACACTGGGGTACCTAACGTCGGGAGGTCCGAGCAGACAGGTACCTTAAGAGGTCCGTTCGTATGACTTCACCCATCGGTGAGGGAAAAGGTTCCCCAGAAGGGTTGGGTCCTTAACTTGGGTCCAGAGGGTGTAACGTCCAAAAGAAATGAAAGACTCGGTGGTCCCTTCGGGAAGGATCCGAACTCGACCGTTTATTATCTCTGAAAATTTTCACGTTAAGTCTCGAGGTCATCAACATGTTGTGTTTGGGTTCTTTCGGGACAACAACAAATCATCGATTCAGTACAAGGTGAGAAAACACTGGGGTACCTGACATCGGGTCGTCCGAGGAGACAGACACCCTAAAGTATCCGTTCTATAACCTCAACAGACGGTAAAAAGAAGAGGTCCCATTAGAAAGTCTGGGTCCCTAACTTGGACTCAGAGGACGTAACCGTCCGTACAAGAAATAGTGACTTGGTTGTCCCTTCGGGGTTCTTTCAGGTGCACCAATTGACTGTGAAGTGGATACACTTAATAGTCCAGTTTGGATTACTCCAGAAGGAAAAAATACTGGTTTTTATTAGAATCTCTGAAATACCAATTTTTCCCCTTTCTATAATTCTTTTAACCTTTCTTAAACTTCAAAAATTTCCTCGTTTTTTTTTTTTTTTTTAATCATACAAAAGACACATTATGATCTACGGGGAAGACTCAAGACTGAGGTTTACTTAAAACGAGTAAAAAACAAAAACTCAACAAAGTATTGGGACATTTAACGTCTTTGGATTATCTCTGGTTTTACTAATAACGGGTCTCTTCGTTTACTTAAGACAGACTACCTCTACATTAACTAAAGAGGAACACCTTTCTCGGTCAAAATGTAGAAAATCGTTTAAGTAAAGTCGTAGGAAGCAACGAGTATATACAGAGAAAAGAAACTTAAGAGGAACCTTGGTCAAATTTTGTAGAATAAACAAGGAAATAATTATTACTCGATTTATTTGTAAAACTGTGAACTGATGAAATATACTCTCAGTATCGTGATGTAAACATTTTTTTTTTTTTTTCCGTATAAATGGACACACAAAATTTCAAAAAATCTACTCGTAAAAAAAATTCTATATTCCCCGTTATATTCCTACGTCGAAATAATAGAAGTATTTTGATTCAGTAAAAAAAGTGGTAAATAACTCATAGGGAATAAAAGGGGTAATTAAACTTTACGGTGAAAAGACTACAATAAACACAAGAGATAATACTAGATAAATAAAGGTGTAGTATTCAGACAAAATTCACAATAACGAAATATTACGTAAAACTATTAAACCGTCCAATAAAATTACAATGCGGTTGATGACTTCTTGTCTAACAGGACGGTTAAACCTAGTCAGATTTTAATCTTTATTACTTTCTATTTTGTGATCATATGTTTTTAACCGAGTCAATAAACCCGGACTAGTTGAGGAAGAGTCTGATGCGATTACTCTCTTAGATTAATACTTAGATCTTTCATTCGTTCGTCCAGAAGATTCAACGTTCCATCAGGCATTCGGGTATCAAATAAGGTAAAACCTTCGGGTATCAAATAAGGTAATACCCAATGAGAGGGGTATGGGTTTGTCAACACATATTTTATCCCGTCTTATCTTGTAATCGTACCTTACCATCACCTTCGTCAGTCTCGGCAATTTTCATGTCAGCCTGGTCTTGAAAGCTAAGCATTGTTTTGGACGAGTATAAGATTACGTGAAAATATCGACGAACCCAAACTTTCACTTTACTGAGTGTGGGAAACAGGGATCCCAAAACTAATTCTTTGTCTTTGTCCTCAGTCCTCCGTGTATTCCTATTTTCATAGTCGAAATAACTATTACTTCGATCCAACCTCAGGTGTCGAACCTGAGGACAGAGGTTTAAAGGTGGAACTCTAGGTGTACCCGTTCTTCCACCGGGACGTCTTACTCGACAGAGGTCCCGTCGGGTCACTCCCAGTTCTCGTCGGAGTGTAGGTCAGTATGGAACTCCACGTCCAACAAGGACGCGATTGGGACAGGTGTCTATTTACGTCTGTAGTCTGATACCGGTAGAACGGTGGAACCAGCCTATTTGAAAGGATTTTAGTACCCCTCCTCGGTTACTAACTGTTCCCTTTTTAGTCCGATATCCTCGAAAGGGAAGTTATCAAGGACCTCTTTACCTTCACAACTATTCTAAAGGATAAAATACTCACCCGTCTCTTTCTGATCTCAGGGAGGATGTTCTACTGTGTCTTTGACTATGAGTATTTCAACTTGAACTCAAATTCTTCTTTTATAATACAAGTTGGATAAGACTAATAATTCCTAACCTCTTAACATTACACGAAGTCTAGTCTATCTGAGGTTGACCTTCATAAAAAGAAAAAAAATCTTAAGAGTCAACAGAAATTGGTGACTCAAAATCGAAAATGTTTATTACAATCTTGTTACGTCACTTGACTCTAAACCCCCTTGGTCAAGAATGACCGTGTACTTCTTGATAAGTCAAGGCAACGAGTCAGTACACTGGGGTACCTGACGTCGTACGGTCCGAAGGGACAGGCAGTGGTTGAGGATCTCAAACGGGTTACAGTATAGGTAAGTCAGTCACTACGGTAGGTTTGTAGAGTAGGAGACAGTAGGGGAAGAGGAGGACGGAAGTTAGAAAGGGTTGTAGTCCCAGAAAAGGTTACTCGGTCAAGAAGAGTAGTCCACTGGTTTATAACCTCAAAGTCGAAGTCGTAGTTCAGGAAGGTTACTTATAAGTCGTGACTAAAGGAACTCCTAACTGACTAAACTAGAGGAACGTCAGGTTCCCTGAGAGTTCTCAGAAGAAGTTGTGGTGTCAAGTTTTCATAGTTAAGAGACCGTAATTCGAAAGAATTATCAGGTTGAGAGTGTAGGTATGTACTGATGACCTTTTTGGTATCGAAACTGATCTCCATGGAAACAACCGTTTAATTACAAAGACGAAAAATTATACGACAGATCTAACCAGTATCAAAAGAAGGTTCCTCGTTCGTAGAAAATTAGAATACCGACGTCAGAGGTGGACATCACTAAAACCTCGGGGGGTTTTATTTCAGTTTGATGGCGTGTTAACGTAAGTAGAGTGTACGATCGTTTCATTACGAGTTTTAAGAGGTTCGGTCCGAAGTCGTTATACACTTGACACTTGAAGGTCTACAAGTTCGACCAAAATCTTTTCCGTCTCCTTGGTCTCTAGTTTAACGGTTGTAGACGACCTAGTACCTTTTTCGTCCTCTCAAGGTCTTTTTGTAGATAAAGACGAAATAACTGATACGGTTTCGGAAACTGACACACCTATTGTTATTTGACACCTTTTAAGACTTTCTGTATCCTTATGGTCTGGTGGACTGGACGGAGAACTCTTTAGACATACGTCCAGTCCTTCGTTGTCAATCTTGACCTGTACTTTGTTGTCTGACCAAGGTTTATCCTTTTCCTCATACAGTTCCGACATATAACAGTGGACAAATAAATTGAAGATACGTCTCATGTAGTACTCTCTACGACCCGATCTCCCTCGTGTTCGACCTTAGTTCTAACGATCCTCTTCATAGTTATTGGAGTCTATACGTTTACTGTGGTGGGAATACCGTCTTTCACTTCTTCTTGATTTCTTGGAGAACTACTTTCACTTTCTCCTCTCGCTTTTTTGACCGAATTTTGAGTTGTAAGTCTTTCGATTCTAGTACCGTAGATCAGGGTAGTGAAGTATCGTTTATCTACCCCTTTGTCACCTTTACCACCGACTGAAATAAAAAGATCCGAGGTTTTAGTGACGTCTACCACTGACGTCGGTACTTTAATTTTCTGCGAATGAGGAACCTTCCTTTCAATACTGGTTGGATCTGTCGTATAATTTTTCGTCTCTGTAATGAAACCGTTGTTTCCAGGTAGATCAGTTCCGATACCAAAAAGGTCACCAGTACATACATACACTCTCAACCCTATATTTCTTTCGACTCGTGTCTTCTTAACTACGAAAACTTGACACTATAACCTCTTATGAGAACTCTCAGGGAACCTGACGTTCCTCTCGGTTGGTCAGGTAGGATTTCCTCTAATCAGGACCCATAAGTGACCTTCCTGACTACAACTTCGACTTTGAGGTTTTGAAACCGGTGGACTACACCTCTCGACTGAGTAACCTTTTCTGGGACTACGACCCTCTCTAACTCCCGTCCTCCTCTTCCCCTGCCATCTCCTACTCTACCGCCCTACCATAGTGACTGAGTTACCTGTACCCAAACCCACCTGAGGCCCTCGACCACTACCTGTCCCTCCGGACCGGACGACACAAAGTGCCCCAGTGTTTCTCAGTCTATGCTGACTCGCTGACTTGACTTGACTTTGACTTTTATTAGAGAGTGACAAAGGTAACAAAGGGGTAGATAAACGGTACTTCACTACCCTGACCTACGGTCCTAGAATCAAAAGACTGGTTTGTTCCAGATGACCTCTTCCCTTACCGTTTGGTGAAGTCATAAGAACGGAACTCTTGGGATACTTGACATACTTTTCCGTTTTTCAATACTGTGACTTTCAACTTGAGGGGTCCAACCATTCACAGGTTATACGATGACCTTTCTCACCTCTTGATTCAGGTCTTTCTTATATCTCTACCTCGGTTTCGTTTTTGTTACGGGTCAACACCTACACTGACCACTACTTTCGTTTCACCTACGACACTTCTTGTTGTGACGTATCTTTGGATCTTACAATCTAGGTACTTAGTTCCATTTAACCTTCACCAGTCTGTCCTCTACCGTTCTCACTTGTAGTTGTAAAATCCTTAGTCACTTGATTTTACCTGACCTTACCCGCTTAAATTGAGTCTACTGGTAATATAGATGATGACACCCGTTCTTAGGGAATCTTCTTTTCCTCATCGGGAGTATCAGTTGTTTTCTCAGACATTACGTCAAGAAACCACGTTAGAGTTTTTACTGTCTTACTAGAGACAAGTAAAGGTTCCGTTTGGTACGTTATAGTGTCATTAGGTTCAGATACAGGACTGGTCATTACTTCTTGATAATGTACGAGTCAAAAGACATTTATTTAGGCAACCAACCTTATTGTAACAGTGTCCTTGTTCTAATAAAAATTTCGGTATTTGTTTGTACGTAAAGACGAATGATCATCTTGACCTTCGTAAAAAATTTCAAACGTGTGAACTTATATTCGAAGGTACTTGAGAGTCACAGGGTTTTGTGACTGTTCATACCGTTTAGACAGAGGTTGTTAGGGTTTGTCACTAAAATCGTTCATGGGTTAATGAGGGGAACGGGAAAATCAATCACACACACACACGCACAAGTAAGTAAGTCAATCCAGGTTGAGAAACGTTGGGGTACCGAGGGGTAGTCCGAGGAGACAGGTACCCTAATAGGTCCGTTCTTATGACCTCCCCTAACGGTAAAGAAGGAGGTCCCCTAGAAGGGTTGGATCCCTAGTTTGGCACAGAGGACGTAACATCCGTCTAAGAATCGGTAACTCGGTGGAAACATAACATGGGATCTTCTTACTTGTGTTTTTAAGTATTTACGAAATAAGGTGTAAAATTACGAATTTTTGATACAATTTTCTCGTCGAAATGTTGTCTTGAAAAATGTACAGAAATAAATGTGGTGTAGGACCCCCCTTTTTTGTTTTGATACACAAATTAGTTGGTACTTACTGTTGCAAAAGACTGTACACTGAGTGAATTTAGTAGGTAGACTTTGAGCAACTGTTCCAAAATGTAATCATTTAGTCACCACACGATGTCCATCTACTTCAGATCTTATGTGACTTGAGATCTCATCTAATGTATGGTCGTTAGTTCTAAGTTCAGAAAACCCTTTTTTTTAATGAATTCTGTAGGATACAACCGCACCTGTCACTTTTCCGTTTGTACGTTCAGAAAGTTTTCGAACTATTTTATTATGAAAAAAAAAAAAGGAAAGAAAGTTTAAACACGAGTGTCAATTAAAGGTCCAGAAAGGGAAAGTTTCCCTAAACCCTTTGTCTTTAAGTTAAAACCTTTTTTTTTTGTAAGGAGGAGGGGTTGTAGACAAAAGTATTTATGACACATCATCATAGTCACAATTGTCACTTTGTCATAACGCTTCTTTATTGAATAATAAGACCCATAAGATAAAGATATGTCGTTATTAAACCCAGATTTTACAAGGAATCATAAATATCGAGTCTCCTGATCGAAACTTTATTAATTAGAATTATGGTCATATTCTTTAGTTGTATTGATAAAGAGTCTGGAAAGAGAGAGATTTGTTCATTCTAAACATCCAAGGTTCAAATGTAAGTCTCTTGATACAATGGACCCTCTCTTACATTTAAAAAGATTAAGGGTTTGTTTTGGTGATTATAGTTACTTCTGTAAATAAGAACTATACGTCTATGATCGTTGAAGATAAAGTTACACCTAGTTGTTGAAGTTTTTATATGTCGGAGGATAAATAAATGTTACATAAATGTATGTTTACTTCATAAAGGATGTTATTCGGAGTTGACGTATCTAAGAAGGAAATTTTCTGTGCTTAAGTTCGGACATACGTGTACCCGGGTCAAAGTGTCAGGAAGGAATATCTTTTGAGATTTCTTCCTCCAGACTCGGGACACTTAAAATGTACGAAAAGTTCTTGAAAAGGAAATTCTAAATCACCATAAAAAGTCAACAGTCGGTGGGGCAGGGGTTAAGACATAGACTTTTGGAATCTAGTAATATTTCTTAAGAGACATAAAATCTCCTTACCACAAGACAACGATTTTCTAAGAGTCTAAACGGCAAGGATTCCTTTTGTAATTGTAGAAATTTACTATTTTAGAGTTAGAAATAAAACTTTCACCTATCTTCAAATGGTACTTGACCTTACCTCCTTAATGTAAGAATTCCAAATGTAGGATTCGGAGTTCGGTTAAATGTAACTTTTTGTCTCCCTTTAACTACCGAAAACGTTATTTCCGTATTTTAGTTTATGGACTAGTAAAGTGGTTAGAGGAGGTGTGGGGGTTGGGTTGTTCTACACGGTACGTCGTGAGACTAGGCGACTTTGTCTCACCTCGTGATTGGAAAAGTCTCGTCAGACATCAGGGAAAGTCGTCTCTTGAGGGAAATTTCCCTCCTATCCTAATTAGTAGTGTACTACTTGGGTTTGTAAGATCTCTTTGAAGACTGGATTTAAGTGATAAAGGAGATTGTTTCCCATATAGAAAATTGGCGAAAGTTTTTTCTTTTTTTTAGATTTTGTGGAGTAAAAGTAAAGAAGTGTCGACGGTTTTGACATTGGAATGACACAGAGTCCGGGGCACGTCCGTCGGAATAAACGTTACTACGTGGTCGTAAAGGTCACCCTTCCCCCGACGTAAAGAGGGGAGACATTCAGGACCAAGGGTAAGAATAGGGAGTTCAGGATCCTTGGTGACAGACTCTTACTGTCTATCCTGATTACCCCTCTTTTTCCTCTCTACTTAACCGACACACCCAGAGATTGACCTGAACACGGTTCTAGTGACCCTGACTAATATTTTATGTCAAATGACCTGGAGGTGGGGGTTTCAAAGACTAGAATAAACCCGACCCGACTCCGGACTCATACACGTAGGGTAGCTCAAGGGTCCACTACGACGAGTAGATCCCTCGGGGTGAAACTCCTTGTGACTGAATCTCCGAACTTAGGTTGAGATCTTTCTTCGATTAAGACCCCACTGACGATTCCACAGGAGACTTTATGGTACTGTCGAATAGTGTCGGTAATCAGGTGGGGTTCGAGATACCGGTAGTGGGTACATACAGAAAGAGTTGTCCCAGACGTTTACATTCTCCTTTTCACCCATCCCTCCAAAAATGGGGAAACTGATGACCCGTCAATTTGATACTGAAGGATCGTGATTTAGGTAACTTTCACGACACACGACCGCAGTCGCTGACCGTACGTTCTCTTCTATGTGTCACTGTAGTAGGTACCATCACCCGCACTTCCTCTATTTGAGGTCCTCGTTTTCCAGGATGTCTGTCTTCGTCCGTCCGGTCCGGACTCGGAGGTCTCTTTCCCCACCGTCACCTTCTACAGGGACCACTACATGCCGGGTGGTCTCCTGGGGACGAGGAGGAATTGGGAGGAGGAGGACATTCTAGAGACCAACGGGACCTGGACCAGGGGAAGGAAACGACCCCTGGGTCGACATCCGGTAGACCCGTGAAGATTAACCACCGATGAGACCACGGTGGTGGGTCGTCCGTCACACTCCAACCTCGCCAACTAGGTCTAAGGTGATTGTGGTGCTCCCCGTCTAAGAGTCGTTGAGACTCGTTTGTAGACGATCCTTGTTTTAGTATAAGTAACGAATCTAGGGAATCGTTAGAACAATTATATCATAGGATAAAGTCGATTTGATACTCAAATCTACTAGAAAAGATCAACCAGACCCCCGGATCACATTGAACCAAAGACTTCCATTTATGTAAGGTCCAACGTTTGTTGGTTGGCTGTCAAGACGTGATACGAGACGGATATTCGACCGAGACGTGATCGAATATTCAACGCCTGACGGATACTAATTGTTCTGACTTAAAGAAAGGACATGTATACGACGACAGGAGTGAAGGTTATTCATTGTACTTCCTTTAATCCTTAAATGTCACACGATACAATAATGTTGATCTCTTGTCGAATATGGGGTTTCGTACTTGGATCGTGACAGGTGACCACGACTCTAGGGCAGAGGGGTTCCGTTTGTACGAGGGTTTCCGAATTCCATATTTTAAGCAATCAGATGAGTGTATCGTCTTTTTGAACATGTCGTGATCTGACACACTAAATTTAAGATGGATTGTAGACACCATGTACATAAAAACCGATTCCCAAGTGATGAGACTTCTTCTTATTCTTGTCATGTGAAATGTCGATTAGGGTGTGTTTAGTACTTTAATTAGTGACTATAGACTGTTTAATGTCATCCCAGATAATATAAGTCAGTTGTTATTTGAATTTATTTGTATGTTTCTTCCAAAATTTTTGGACATCATCACGTCTGTAGTTGTTCACGGAGGAGATTTATTCGTATAAAATTTATTATTTTTTTTTAGGGCAAGACTGTGTATTTTAGGTCTCTAGGTTTTTATAATGATGTATAGGGTTCGGAGGAGATTTATTCGTATAAAATTTATTAAATTTTTTAGGGGACAAGACTGTGTATTTTAGGTTTCTAGGTTTTTATAGTGATATGTAGGGTTCTCGATTACTATTAGAAAATTTGACTGACATACCCGTCTTTCACTTAAAAATATTCGATTACTTCTTTTGTCCTTCATCGGATTATATCGAACGTTTACTTTAAACGTAAAAAAATTACCTCCCAGTAGGTGATAGATCGATAATGTACTAACCCACGGGGGCCTGTTCGAGGTTCCGGGTCCGTAGAACAAACCAACTCAAAGAGAAGACGAATAAATACCTTCTGACAACTCTTCCTGTCTTTACAGACCCAAAGTGACCCAATCCTTAAGTATGTATCCATCCATGAGTAAAGATTTATGGACTTGAGACTAGAGACACCTACATTAAGACCTCGTACTGTAATCTTCGATACTACTATGATGATTCTGTCCGTCTTTTATTAGAAAGGAAAAGGGGGTTCTCCCAGTCCTTACTAGGACTATGAACGAAAGACATACCCTATAATCAGACATTTCCCCTCCCCTCTCAAGACACAATGAGGACCATTCACACCTCCGGAGTCACGTCCTCCTTGTCTCGGGTCTCAATTCACGGAGTTTTGAGACGGTTCTCAGACACCAATCTCCGATGAATAGAGACCTATTCTTTAGACAAGTCACTTGTCTGCACAAACAACTTAAGTTGGTCCTACATCTATATTGTGTTCGGGACAAAGTTCTCTGATCGAGAGTCCCATGTGTACGAAGAGCAACACACTGTGTCTGTTAGGTTCGTGCCCACTACCGGGTCGTATCCTCCTTACACCATGACCCAAAGATAAGACAGGGGTTACGGAAAAGTTCGATGGCACGGGGTTTGAAGAGAAGAAAACGTCAGAGAGCCCTTAAAGGAAGTGAACGAAAATCCTCTCCCCGACCCCATTCTCACAGTCGTTGAGACAGGGGGTACACCCAGTGTAGTCCATCCGTCACTGTCGGGTGGGAACTGGTCCCTACTCCTCTCCCTGTCGTGACGGTGGTTTCAGGGGTAGAACCCCCTCTTTCCATGTGTCACGAAAGTAGTGTGCGTCAGGAGTTTTAGTGGAGACTTCCGAGAAAAAGAAAAAAGTTCTGACCTGCCTACCGATCACATCTTCTTTATCCTTACTCCGAATAAATTCCATGTTTTTAGAACATAAACGTTATTGGATTTAAATATTTATGTTTCACAATCAGCGAGTCAACACAAGTGGAGAAACGTTGAAGTACCTGATATCAGGCGGTCTGAGGAGACAGGTACCTGAAGAAGTCCGTTCTTATGACCTCTCCCATCGGTAAGGGAAGAGGTCCCCTAGAAGGGTTGGGTCTCTACCTTAGTCCGAGAAGACATGACGTCCGTCTTACCCAAGGGAACCACCGAGTCTGTCATTTCTTAGACGGACATTACGTCCTCTGTGGTCAAGTTGGGGACCCACCCCTTCTAGGGGACCTCTTCCCTTACCGATAGGTGAGGTCAGAAGAACGGACCTCTTCAGGTACTTGTCTCCTCGGACCACCCGATGTCAGGTACTCCAACGTTTCTCCATCTGTGTTAACTCGTTGATTGTGAAAGTGAAAGTATCCATATTTTGTTTATAAAATTTCTGGGGGGTGGGGGTTTCATGGATTATATTTTGTCCTGAATGAAAGGGGATCTAGTCGGAACCAATCTATGTGTACTAAAAGACACGTTTTTCGACTACCTGTACTCATCTTCGACGACCCAAATATCAAATTCTTTTACAAAAAGGGGGAAGTTGTTATATCAACAACCCGACTTCCGATAGACGTAGACTTTGTAAAACCTGTTAGAAAAACATCCTGAGAACGAAGAATTAAACAATATTTCTACAGTACCCAGAAGGGGTTGTTTTCGACTGAGTCTAATATATCTCATTGAAACTGTCTCCCTTTGTTTTGAAGTAAACGATCTATTGGGTATACACATCAAGTCATATAAATGGTTCCATTCTTAGTAAGGGTGGGGAAAGGCTCGACTCTTGTGAGCGATCTCTTCCAGAGACGTGTCTCACCTACCTTACGGTCGCTCCAGTACTCGACGACTTCGAACGGACGGTCCACTAGTCTCGACGGAGTTTATAACCCGTAAGAGACTAGGTTGTTCCCATACACGGGACACTGAGAGTAGACTAATAGGGATACACGATAAAATTGGTTTTATCCGTTTAATAAATGCTTTGGTAAAAAAAGACATTTCGTTTTATTTATATATGTTAAGTTCTAAGAAAAGAGACGATTTTTCCATGTCTATATTCGACTTATAGTCATCCTTTTAATAAAGTCTTAGACCTACATGTTATTTATTTGTGCTACCCACTAGTACAGAAGTTTCAAGATTCTCTGCTACTTTAGTGTTTTTTTATCTCAATCATCTCACTTTTTGTTAGTTGACACTTTTCATGACCTTTTATACTAACGTACTTTAAACCTTGGTTTTTTAGGTGTTAGAATTTTAACTAGGGGTTAGGACCTCCCCGTACTCCGTACTATCTTTGTCCAGAGAACAAAACGAAGGTTTCATAATAAAGTAACACATAGAACATTTAAAGACAAACGAAGACATTTGAACGTCTGCTTCACTACTTCCCAACGACTACGCACCATTGAACTGACAAAAAGAGTCGACCAGAGTCACCGGAAGCAGTGGTGAACTACTCATCCGGGTCAGCATCTACTGGTTCCCTTACGAATGGTCCCTTTTGTTGTGGGGGTCTCGGTTCTTTTCCCGTCGGACCTCATTGTCTTTCCGTTCCCAATAAAAGTCCCTTCGTTTGTAAAAGGTGCATGTGGACCCTTTTTTGCTTTTACTAAAGGGAGAAAAGCACAGGGGAGTATAAACCAACCAATGTAGATAATAGCTTGACACTCTAAGAAAGACTTCAAAGCACATGGACTAAGAGGTTCCTACCCTATGATTCTTTTTGATCGACACGTCTTGGTAGGAGACATAAGACGAGAAACTGAAGTACCAGTAGAATCTCACTCAGACGAGATGTTGACTGACCCATAATGAGAACGATCGAAGAAAGTCTGATTTCTACTTTTACTTTTTTTGTTTTTTCTAGTAGGAAGCTGTTGTATGTCCAGTACAGTAGTTGGGGTTTCTAGTAGGAAGCTGTTGTATGTCCAGTACAGTAGTTGGTCGGATCAAATAGTGACCGTCCATTTGTAAAGACAAACTTTTTCACAATTTTCCTATAGATTTTCGTCTCATCTAAACTAGCTCACTCTGTCCTTTACCCATATGTTTTAATTTACTAAAGTTCCCAACTACTTCCGGGTCCCCCGTCCAATAATTTAGATTTTAGACCTCTTGTGTTCGAAAATTTAACGAACCACGACTCTCAAAGGTTGTTCTCGACTTTAAGTCCCTCTTCCTACTTCGCAGTACTCTCGGTCCCGCCCGACTTGACCTCAGACCTCTTCCTCTGTGACAATACCCTTCCCCTCCCCCGCCTCTCACCCAAACTCTCCCAACGTAGGTCCGAGTGGTAGTGGTCAGACCACATTGAGGGTCACTCGGGGATGTATCTGACCTAGAGAACAAATTACGATAAACCATCTAGAAGGGTCACCAAAATATTACCCTCGTTCCAATCTCTCCGGGTCTCTAAGCACTAATCATCCAGAGGTAGTGACAGTCTGACTTAGAAGTCAAATGATGGTTTTAAATTAGTTGGGGTGGGGACGTTTTTCGTTTTCAGGCGCTGGTCTTCTGACCAAGAAGGAGAGATAAGAGTACTTCGGGGGTGACCAATCTAAATCTTCCTAAACTCTAAATGCCGAAATCCCTATCAGGACAACCCCTTCGTCTACGAGGTCACCGTAGTTGCTACGAAGGAGATTTATCTGTCCCTACAAGGGGGTACGGATGTGGAGAGTAACCCCAGACAACTGAGTCCATTGGACACACTGACCTCACGAATGTGATAGACCCTCCCGTCGGCTCTTCGGAAGAGTTTCCGGTTTGTATTACCACGAGGTCTTCCATGAGTACGTCGTCGGTGAAGTGGGGACGAAGGGAGTGACAGAGGTTCACATGGTGGAAGTTCTACGGGAACTTGAAGTGGTCTGGACCTTTGTTCTTAAGGTTATACCTTTCCATCAAAGACTTAGGTCCAGACAACGAGGTTTCGTAAAGACAGTTTAGTATTTTTCTGAGTTACGATTGAGTCGACAAAGTTAATTCCGTAACGTCCAAGGGACCCGACTACCTACCTCAATGTCCTGGTCCCTGATATGTCTTTGTCACCTGACGTCTTTTAAAACTCAGGGAAAGGTGAAGTCTAGAACGATTACTGTTCCGTAGTGGGACCTCTCTGTTTCGTACTAGTTACAGATTAAAGAACCGACCGGTGAGACTGTGTTTTCCTCGTCTTGGACTTCTATAAAACTCCCGTACCTCTTCTAGGACTATACTATAAAATTTAAAGGGCTTACCCGATTGTGATCCTACCAACGGAGGAAAACTCCAGTGACATTCATGACCAACCACCTCTACCTGATAAATGGACCCTGTCAAGTTACTTTTTGTTTAATCTTTTTACTCTCACCGGCCGTACTCTGTATGGGTTTAAGCGACTCAAGGGAATAGGGGTAGAACCGAACACTAAAAATTTATTTCTCTACTTCCTTCTTACTTTTATTCGTATAATCGTCTACATTGCGGACCTTTTATTCTTTTTAACTCCAATGGTAACACTTTCAAATTGAAAGATTTGTCGATAGTATCTTATTCACCGTCCAGTCTTTCGGTATGGTTGCTGAGGTTTTTATAGGAAGTACCTCCCATACTTCTAGTGGTTGTTCAAGTATTATTGGTCCTCATACTTCCAGTGACTCTGTACTGCTGTATTTAATTTGAAACAAAAGAATCTGTCAAGTTTATTTCTTCTAGCTTGGACGTCTTTTTCTTTGTTTTCCAGGACAGTACGGAGGTCGAGCTACGGAAAACACAAAGAGTAGTCAATACCTGCCTGACCCCACATCCGTAGACCTGTACGAGTCAGGTGTAGAGCACTCAAATATCTACCGAGTTGACAGACCCCTCGGTCCCCCGACCTGTATTCTACCTTTCAGGAAAAGAAATACTCATCCATCAAAAGAAAACGTCCCCCACCCCGCCCCGTCCCCTGTCAAAGATAAAATAGACACTGGCTCGTGAGAGAAGACCAGGAAGATATGACGGGACGGAACCTACTGACCCTAAGTTTATCAGATAGATGTAGAGAGACATTTCTCCCCCCTATCTAATTAGTTTTAACTAAGTAGACAGCCTTCGGATGGGACTGAGTGACTAGGATGAAAGAAAGGTTTCTGGGAACTCTAAGAAGGGACTCCGTCAAAGTTACTACGTCCTTAAGGGGTGTCGTCGGAACGAGACGTTCGCCGAGGACTTCCGTCGTGCTTCTCCTCGGGAGTCGAAAAGAGTCCAACGTGATTCCGGAAAATGAGTGGCACTTTTTATTGTGCCCGTGCCACTCCTACTGCCGGTGTTACTGACGGTCGGCATGGCAGTCCTATTCCTACAGTAGGAATGAGACTATGAACACCTCCTCCAGCCTGACGTGCGAAAGATTTTACTCCGCTTTACACTTTCCCGTAATTTTGTTCTGTCTTCTTAATAGTACCTCACTGCCCAAAAGACTTGGCGTTTCCTAGACATTTGATTTCCTCCGTTCCTTTCGTTACAAGACCCCTGACTTCACAGATAAGTTAAATATTTCAACTTCTCGTTTTAGGGGGTACACTCTGTACGGGGTGGACAGGTATGGACGTCGTTTTTTCTCACATTCTTATTAGTGGTCTTTAATGTGTCTCACATTAAATGTGATTTGATTTGGATCCTCACTCGACTCCAATCCTTATGGTATGCCAACTTTGTGTTTCGGGAAGAAGTAGACCTAAGAGAAGTTGAACCACGGTGAGTAGGTTGTTGCAGGTAGTCGGAGTCAGGTCGACGCACCCGATGTCCGGTGGACCTCGGAGAAAGTTTCTGAAGACAATAGTGAGTCGTAGGTTCGTCTTCACGGGTACCTTGAAGTGACGACGTTCCTTGAGTAAGAAGAGAAGGTCTATACAAAAGAAGTATTTCGAATATATGGTTGGTGAAACTTGAAAAAGAATTGTGACTTGAAGTCTTTCACAGTAAAGTTTCTGTTAGTTTCGATCTTTTCGTCAGTGACTCGTTCTTTTTCGAGTGGGGACGGGAAAAATTTTCTTATTAACGACAAAAAATTTATAAATAAAAATAAATAAGTAACCCGATACAGTCCAGAATCAACGACACACATCTTAGAAATCAACACCGTACACCCTGAATCAAGGGTCTGGTCCCTAGTTTGGGTCCGGGGGACGTAACCCTCGCACCTCAGAATCGGTGACCTGGTGGCTCCTTCCGGGTGAGGACAGAATTAACTACTGACATGTCATGAATCAACATTAAACCTACACGAGACCTCTCCTCGATTCGAGTTCCAGGAAGATGAGACGGTAAAACAGAGGTCGAGTTTTTAGGAAACTGATCTCTATCAAAGCAAGGGAAGGGTAGAGCTCCAAGTCCCACACCTTAAGGTCAAGGTAAATTGTCAGACCCGGTCTCTGTCCAAAGTTAAAATCTGTTTCCTAGGATCTAATATTATTTTTAGAGGAATCAACATTAAAGGAACTAAGTTTTAAGTATTGGTAGATGTTTATCGACTCGAAAAAAAGAAACTGGATTCTCATAACTTTCCGAAACCATAAGATAAGATACACCCTTTTTTTTACCTAAACGGTCTTTTTTTAGTATCGGACTTGTTCCGGTGTCACTCTGGTCAGTTGATTATAATCGGAGAGAGAGAGAGGAAGGGAGGGAAATGGGTGGGGGTTCGGGACGTTGAGACGTCCTTTGGACTCTTGTGGTAGAAATACGTCTTTAATTTACACCATAAATACCTAAGGAGTCTGTTACGAGAAGAGGTGACGAACACTTTTGTCATTAATCCCTTAAGGGACGTCCAGGTCACCAATCCTCAGTCACGAAAGTGGTGGTTTCCGGACCCAAGTTGGAGACCAACCCTTGATCCAGGATGTTCGACACTCCTAAGACCATTACCATTATTATGTTGACATATTAGTCCCTTCGGAAAGGTCCGACTTAATTAGTAGAGTTTACACAAATTTAAAACTTTGTAAACACAAATACTTTTTTTATTCTTTCTTTACAATAAATTATCCCTTACATTACACTTTAAATACATAAGTTTAAATTTGGTCCAGGGTTTGACATTACTATTACTTTCGACAATTTATTTGGACGTCCTACTGACCTTATCCTCTCCTACTTCTCCGTCATTCCATCTGAAAAGTATGTCCCAGTTATTTTCAATGTTTACTTTGAGACAAGAAAAGGTCTAAAGTAAATTGAGACAGTAACGAAGTATAACTTCGTTTCGAGGTGGACGACGACTTGTTAGTCCACAAAATAAGAATTAATTGCGTGTCACAGTACTCACATCGTGAGATGAAAAAGAGTGAAAGTTTTAGACAGAGACAGAGAGAAAAGATAATCACCTTTTACTGGGTCAAGTGTTGTCGTTAATCCTTTCGGAAGAGACTATATCAAGATTTGGAAGGAATCATTTCCACTGTACGAATATTTTACGTAAAAAAAAAATTCCTGTCATAATCCTCTTTTTTAATACCGTACAACAAAGTCATTAATAAGATAACGTATCAGTCATACTTATACATTTCCTTGGTATCGGTAAACGAAATTCGTCTTCTTTTGTAGTCATTTTAGTTACCTATCTAAACAACGAAAACCCCCAATAGTGTGACTTTATAGTCATGTATGAAACTATGACTAAAAATTTTAAATGAATGATTATGGATATAAATCCATGACTGTCTTCCATGAATGGTATCTTACAGTTTATCGGTTTTTACCGTCAGTTCTTTATGTATTGTTTGTACCGCTTTTTCCTCTATAAACTTTGGTAGACGTAGAAAAAGACACTAGCTGATTTTTGTTTCTTTTTCTTTAAACTTTTTAATTTTTGGTACAATAACTTACATTCGTGTTTATAATTGGGACTTCTTACCTTGAATTGTAAGAAAGATAGTCCGAACCCGACTGAACTCGACGACATTAATGGGGGTCATTAATATGGTTTATGCGGTCAAAGGTTATTGGAAGAAATGTGACTAACCCATAATACTCTCTTTCTCGGTACCTTGTTTGTTAGGGAACTTACAAGAAGGGGTAAGAAGACTTTCTTTTAACGCAAGAGTAGACTTCCCGTCTCACATAAAAAAATTGTAAACAAACTATGATAGAGGTGTGAGTCCTACGTGTCCTTTTTCCGTCTTATTCAAGGTTACGACAAAAGAACCGAGGTCTCTAGTCCGCGACTCGATCTTAAACTGAAACGCTCAAAACAGTAACTTTGACGATAAATTCCAGACTAAAAGGGTGGCTTATCGGAGTCCCTCCCAAAGGGTCCACCGAGTCACCCATTTCTTAAGTGGACGTCACGTCCTCTATGACCAAGGTAGGGCCCCAGCCCTTCTAGGGGGCCTCCTCCCGTACCGGTGGGCGAGGTCATAAGAACAGACCTTTTTAGGGTATCTGTCTCCTCGGACCGTCTGACGTCGGGTGCCCCTGCGTTCCTCAGTCTGTCCTGACTTCACTGATTCGTGCGTGTGTGAGTGTGTCGGAGTCCCTTCGGATATACAGAGGTATCGTTGACCACGGGTTCTTGAGTGTCGACCCTATTCCTTTCGGAGAGAGAGAGAATCCAATTCAACTAGAACCCTCAACCGTACTTGGAGATTCAAAGAAATCGACGGATTTGTTAATTAGAGGTTCTGAACATGAGTTTCTCATCCGGTGGTTCTTTCGTACCGTAAACTGATACAGTATTGTCCTTCATACCTTTTGTTCTGTTTGACTCTTCATGGGTGTATTCTTTTGATGTTTGATTTTCGTCCTGATACTTCAAATTTTCTACGGCTTCTTTGGAATTTATATTCTAGTATTTCGTCCTGATTACATACGTTTCTATCCGTCTACATTTATGAAGTTTTGAATCAGTATTTAGTTAAATTTTACTTTCTCCTTGTTAGTACTCACTTAAGTTGGGACTTATTGTAGTAGAAAGAAAGTTTTACCTTTGTCTATTGATATGACAATTAGAAAAGACTCGAATTCTGATACGGTACTACGGATAAAGTTCTTTGTTCTTTTTACAGTTTGTTAGATGGGACTGTGGATTTCTTTGATCTTTTTCTTCTTGTTTTAGGTTTCAGTCATATTCTTTCCTTTATTTTGACTCACCTTTATTTATTTTATCTTTGATTTTTATTTTTCTGTTATCTTTCCCAGTTACTTTGATTCTTGACTAAGAAACTTTTCTGTTTGTTTTAACTGTTTGGAAATCGGTCCGAATGTTTCTTTTTTTCTGTCTTCCGGGGCTATTTATTTTAGTCTGTGTCTTCTCTGATTCATGGTTGTTTGTGGTAGCTTTATGTTCCCTGCTCATAATACTTTCAATATGTGGTTGTGTGACCCGTTGGGTCTTCTTTACCTGTTTACGAATCTTAGTATATTGGAAAGTTCTGACTCCGTACTTCTCTGTCTTTTATACTTATCTGGGTAGTGATCATATCGCTAACTTCGTCAGTCGTTTTTGGAGGCCTTTTTGTCTTCAGGTCCTGGTCTCCCGAAGTGACCACTTAACATGGTTTGTCAGTTTCTAAATTATGGATAGGAAGAGTTTGAGAAGGTCTTTAAACTTCTCCTCCCTTACCAAGTATTGTATAATACTCCGGTTGTAGAAACACTATGGTTTTGGTCTGTTTCTGTTGTGTTTTTTCCTTTTAACGACCGATAATAGAGACTACCTATATCTACGTTTTTGGGAGTTGTTTTATAGTCGTTACTGTTTGGGTGTCGTTTGTAGTGAGATTTACTACTTTTTACCTTCAATAGGGAGATTTTACTCCTTCTCCTGTTCCTACGGGTGAGAATGGTGAGAATAAGTTGGATTATCGTCTTCAGGATCGGTCTCGTTGATCCCTTCTTTTTTTTATTTTTCGTAGGTTTAACCTTTCTCATTTCATTTTGACAGTGATAAATGTCCACTGTAGTAAAGTATATGACTTTTGGGATTTCTGAGATGGTTTTCTGATAATCACTATTATTTGTTCATGTCGTTTCAACGTTCCATGTTTCAGTATGTTTTTAGACGGTACAAAGATATACGATTGTCACTCTATTGTCTCTTTAATTCTTTTGTTAAGTAAATGTTCATGTTGTTTTTCTTATTTTATAGATCCTTATTTAAATTTTCCTACATCGATGTCTCTTATCTCGTGACCAATGGTCGTCCCTTCCCCATCTCCCTCGTGTTTTACCCCTTTCCTCTAGGTCACATACCACTACCTACCTTTGATATAAAAACACTCGTCCTGTATCACACATACCTTCATCTTTATAGTCCAACATGTGTACTTTGGATATATTCAACATTTGGTCAATAGAGTTTTTGTCTCTGATACTGTACTATTTATAAAAATACATCTTTCAGACTATTGTCACCCGGTTCTTCTCTTGGGTACTCCCTTAAGTATTCGTCAGGAAAGCAAGAGAATCTTCTCGTTAGTTTTTGATTGGGTATTAGTGACGTTGTCAAATTTCACTTGTTGTTATAAGAAGACAGGTCAAACACCAGAATTGTAAGTAAAGAAGTACGGACTAAATGGTTGGAAAAGGTTGATTTGGTTTTCCGTTTAGTATATGTTACATAAGTCACCAAGTGTCTACTTAGACTTCTAATGGTAATAAGTAGACGTTTGATTAGTGTTCATTATATTTCGTTGTGTTTGTGAACTTGAGAGAATTCATTGTGTCATAAACTTTTTGGTTTAATTATTCTTTTTCGGGTGTATTATTTGTGAAAAATATACAAATACCGGTTTTATATGACGTCCAAACACAGAACGAGTTCTTACTGTTTCAGTTACAACTTCAAGTACTATACTCAGGCAAATAAAACTATGTCGTGAACAGATCATTACTCCCCGACATTTTACTGAGTCAAACGTTTGTTTTTGTTTTTGTTTTTGTTTTTTAGAGAATGAGAAATTCGAGTGACATTTAACCGTCCTGGCTGCCCACCGTCTGTTTTCGCTTGCGTTAACAACCATTTCGCATGTGCCAGATAAGCTCTTCTTTTTTATTTGTAATACCTTTCCGTAAAAATGGTATTTTTGACATAACGAGGTCATAAAGACTCAACAGAAAAATAGACTGTCGGGAAGTCTTAGGAACCTAATAAACCAATAATCCCCTCGAAACTATAGATTTTATCCTCATCGAAAAGATTCTGTCGAATAGATCGAACTCTGTAATCCGTGAACCGTCTCTCCCCAAAATGTCGGTCCGAGTGGATGTCACATAGAATGTATGGGGTCCGCAACGTAGTGGACACCGTGATCGACCAATGGTCGTGAAAGGAGACAATAAAGCGACTCAGGGGTGTCAGGACTCTGTCTGGTCGTGATAAGAGGACCGAGGGAGGTTCTGTCCGTTCCGTTGTGTCGGTCTTGTACGTGGAAGCAAAGTGACGAGACACGAAATATTCCCCACGTCGTCAGTCTGAATTTATACCGTAGATTTTTCTTTTACTGAAAGAATTTTCTTTTGATGAAATGATGAAACCCCATGAAAATTCTCAAATTTCTCTCTCGTCCATTCTCTAGTTAGATTTAATCAAAGAGTCTTTTTCTATTAAGTTATATCATTGAAGAATACGTTTTTCTTCGACCGTCTCTTCTTCCCTTTTCATTGTAAAGAGTACGGTATTAAAACGGGTTCATTCCATAGTCCGTGTAAGATTCTTTGGGATATTCTATGTGTTATCTTAGTAACAAAATGTTTACCTCAACTGTTAAACGGACTCCTAAGTTTAGGTTCGGACTGACAAAGGTATCAGATGGGAAGGGGTTATACAGCATACTTACAAGGACTTCACAGTTAAACACCATCTCAGATATAAAATTGACATGTTCGACCCCTTTAAACTCCATAAGGAAAGACAGTGGTACTCTGTCTTCGTCACTCGACACCCTACCCCTACCCACCCTCCCTCCGAGTTTCCATCCCCATATGTATATCAGTCCTGACTAAGTTCAACAAACCGTCTTTGGGTGTGTTGTAACATTTCCTTAATAGGAGGATAATTTTTTAATTAAAATTCTTTTCTTCTTCGTCACTCGATTCCTACAATAATTAAACAAAAATTTCTTGACATTCTTTATCGTCTCGACTCTATTAACACGTCTTTCTCCAAAAGTGTCTCTTATGAAATCCAACAGGATGTGATTTGACCCAGTTCCCCTCGTACTTTATGTGGTAAACATATAAAGAAGTTCCAGTAATTTACCTAACACCGTAAACTTTGGACACCATGGGACAAGGAAACTCTTGTTTATGCAATTTCTGTCAAATTAATTTTGTTCAAATTCTTTGTGTTACAGGAAACATTTTTGTGAGGATAAAAATATAGATTTCCTGTTCTTTACATGGAAACTTAACTTCCATTGTATAAAACCGCATGTGTACAGGTGTAAACAACTTAATCCTGAACAACTTAAATCGAGACCTTGTTTTGTCCGTTAAACTTTAAAGAACATCTATTGGACCGTAATTTTTTTTATTTCCTCTTTGTTTGAAATAGTTTATTTCGGGTTATTACGTATTAATAATGTATCGTAGCATGATACCGTTTTGGTCCGGTTGGTAAAGTTGGTCGCGAATGGTGTTAATCCTTTTTTTGGTATGTCGAGTTCCTTTTAGGTGAGCATATCGGTTCTATTGGATTTTTCTCAAATTTCTTAATAATAATAATAAAATAGTAGTGGAGAAAGTTACGTAATAAAGTTCGTGTCAAACCCCAAGGTTATTATAGGTATGTACGATTATACTTATATTCTAAAAGATAAACTATCCCGATAGAATAAACCGTTTTTTTACCATTGAAATTTAATTTTGTTATGTCATCATACACGAAACTAAGGTCAAGAAGGACTGTATGATCTCTTACGTCTAAAGGTCTTAGGTCCCCTTTTCTCGGAGGGTTTAAACCGATATCAGAGACGACGACACAAGATTACTTAAGGATATCGGTTTAGGTAAGTGAGGAACTAGGCAAGCTATCAAGACCTAATACATGAGTGACACATGTATGACTTATACGTGTCTTCTCTACTTCACTAAAGATCCCTGTTTGACTCGTGGGCTCCGTGAGCCGGAACAAGGGGAATCTTACGGACCCTCTAGAGACTCGTGGTATTCGAGGTCTTTCCGTCTCAATTCACCAGAGACCCCCGACGTGCCAAGAGTGGAGACCCCCTCTTCTCAGAAAGAGGTAATCGTGATTTTTCTCGATATATATGTGTCTTTTCGAATTTGTGTCTGAGTCTTTGGTCTTTTAATTCATCGTCATTCTTGAACTTTACAGACGGAGCTTACTCGGGTCTTAATATTCCTTTACGTAAAGTCTCCGTAACCTGACCTGTCTCCAGACCGACGTAATAAAGTGTGTACTGTAAAAGTATTGTAGTCCCCAAGAACAGAGGTTTATATTCGTGTGTACGTTTTTACAGTTTTGGTTCACCTATACCGAATCACTAGTAGATGGTGAAAAGTGAAGAGAGAGAGGGAAGTCACTCTGACCAATCTGAGACTGGTAAATTCTAACTAAGTATCATAGGTAAAAACGGACAAGTCAGTGAGTCAGTATAGACTGAGAAACGCTGGGGTACCTGACGGTCCGAAGGGACAGGAAGTGGTAGAGGACCTTGAACGAGTTTAAGTACAGGTAACTCAACCACTACGGTAGGTGGGTAGAACAGGAGATAACAGGAGAAGAGGAGACCCATTTTTATGTTCGGTGAAAGACAGAACCATAATCGACACTTTAAGACAGGTAGATTTGTTAGTCTCACACATTCTGGAAGATACTCCTCTTAAGGTAAAAAACCTGAAACCCGAAAATCTGTCTCGTAAAAGACGACGACCGGGGTCCTGGGGGAAATGTGAAGGTACCGAATCTTCTCCCTGACGAATGTTTCAGCGTATGTTCGGTCACAAAAACAGGGGATAATTTCAGCACGGAGTAATTATGAATGTTAAATAATAAGTTAGAAATGGGATGTTCAGTTTCATCTCTCGTTTCAACAAACAAAAATAATCCAAAGACTAAGTAGACTCACGACATCTCTGACACTATTTTCGTTCTAGAATGGATTCAAGAAGTTCTCTGTGTCTCCCTCTTAATACGGTTTCCATTGATGGTGGTGGTAGTCCGCCGGTAGGTGCATGGTCCGAGACCTTCCGTAAATTCGTCTATCGGTATAAAAGAATCTTTCGCTGAAAAAAAGAGTGTTCATTTTAAAGTGTTATAATTTTTTTACAAAAATAAAAATCACAAATGGTAATTAACATTAATAATAATGTTTATTTAATTAACAATTAATTAATAATAATTTGTGAAAGCCGGTTGGTGATCAGTAAATGATAGTAGACAGAGAGGTACACTGACTCCTTCTCTATGACGAAAGGGGGACGAGAAGGGGTGACCGATTCACACGGTAAGGAGACTTAATAAATATACTGAAATTTCGACTTACGTGTGTAATGCAAAACAGTCTAATGTTGAACAGAATAGTTAACAAATTTCTCTTTCAAGGAAAAACGAACCGAACCACTTATAGCAGTTTTTTATTCAGTGGTACCCATCCGTAACGAAAGAGGGATTAACGAACATAAACTGGAACTTAGGACTACGATCTTGTGATTCTTGAGACCGAAGATGTTAAGAGGGAACTTTCTTCTGTCTCTTTGATTCTGACTGTTCTTGACAAGTTGTTCTCCATCAGTTTTGTATTGTCACACGGTTTACGTCTCCGTTGTAGAAGGTTCCAATCGACCTGGAAATTGCTCCAACCGAGTACAGTTAAGACGAGGGTTTTACAAGACAGAGAAGAAATTCCTTCTTAAAACCTAGAATTGAAACGTACAAGATAAAGACGTAATTTTTATGAGGTACAGACAAAATAAAGTATTTTTGATCTACAGTTAAAGTTCGAGAACCCTTCAACGTCCTGAATCGCAGAATCGTGCCGGCTACCTAGATAAAAAATTTACGAGTCTAAGTTTGCCAAGAGGAACGAAGGAAGTAAATATATGGGAGTTCGTTTGTTCTGTGTCGTTCTTTTTGTTCTTTGTCCTTTGGTTCTTTTTTGTCGGATCCCTTTTAAGACAAAGACGTCAGAAGTATCTTGTTTTTGAACCCAATAATCGGGTGTAAAGTTAATTTTTGTAAAATCAATAGAAAATTTGTTGTCAGATATTGAATGCTTTTAAGGAGAAGGAAAGGGTAATCTTTAAAATACCGTCTTCCATCGAGTAAAAAATGATACTTCTCCATCGAGTTATAACGATCTTCTTTTACTCTTGTAAAAATCTTTCTTCTATGACTCCGAGTACAACGTTCGATATGTTTTCCACTGGTCTGAGAGAGATCTCATTGGAAGTCATCATGTATTTCTACCGACATCTGTGACAAGTTCATGGGGACCGAGATTGACATTGACCAACATTCACTGATGACAGAGACGAAGTGAAAGTAACGTGTTAACATCGTTGCTCTTACTGTGACGAACTTAACACAATTTTAAGTACACCGGTGGGTTGGTGACTCTAATCTTTTTTATCATTATTGTAAGTGTTGAAATTACATATCTTTTTTGTTAGAAAAATGGAGGTCACAAGACATCCCTCCACCGAGGTTTCTACTGCTCAAAGGGACACCACGGTTTCTGGACAAGAGGGTCGAAAAGTATTTGGTACGTCGGACAAATTTTTTGGTATCAACTCTTGTCTTTTTTACTACTCAAGGGATGTAATTTTTATCGGTTCTAAAATGGTAAGATAACTGATAAGGAGTTCAATGACCCAGAAATAGTTTTTAGTATATGTATCAGAAGAACCGAAACGTTCCTAATTCCCTAAGAGTGATGTTTTGTTTTTATTGAACAATTGAAAATTTTTACAGTTTGTACTGGTGGTAAAAAAAAAAGTCCAACCGATATTTTCGTAATGTTCATTCACTAATCCAGTATTCGGAATAAAAGTAAAATTAATAGAGTTTTTAGAGGGATGAAATGACCCCCCTTAAGGGTAAGATTAAAATAAAAGTCCAGACCACATATAATAATTTTATTTTTAAACTAAATTTTTATTTTTGGGACTACCCTTCTTTCCAAGGAAAACTTGACTACTCCGATTGTTCCTTATTATTATAAGGTTGTTACGGAACACCCAAGATTTATATTATTGTATTTTTGTACATTATTGGTGTTGTAATCTTAAAACTAGAAATAAAGTCTCTAAACTGTGAGTGTTTTCTGTCGTCGTCTATTGAGAAAGTTCTTTTATTAATCCGATATCGTTTTAAGACTTCAGAAGTTGACCGAGTAGAGTGGTTTACAATTTGGTAAGTAATTTTTTTACCCAAATACAAAGACATTGTCAAGTCGAGTGTAAAAAGTTTTCCAAGTGTCTTTCTTTAACCCAATCTGATATTAATTTGAAAACAAATAAGAAAGTATTCTGACTACAAATTTGATCTGTTACCAATCTAGGTGTCAAATAATGTTTTACAAGGTCAATTTACCTCAGTAGATATATGTCATTACCAACCGGTTACACCAAAATCGATTGCATTTTCAGTTTCATAATGTTTGTATTAGGTCACAGGGTCCTTATCTTTTATTTGTGAAGTCCATAATGTGACGGGTCTCTTGAATTTCAGAAAAGTGTCGTGTGACTGCGGGTGTAACGAGCCCTCAGTGTAGAAGAGGAACCTTATACGTGTTTTCTCTTACTTTCGAGACAAATGAAAATTTTGGAACCTCGGATATTATATTTTCGTACCCTAGGAACCAGACTTAAATATTTGTGAACTCCTTTTTGGTTCCAGAAATTTCTCTTCAGTAGAATTTGATCTTTTCGTTCATATAAACTCCCAAGAGAAATTTAACGTTACAATAAACGAACCATAAGTATTGTTCAAGTAAATGTACAAAGACATAGATGAGATTCATTTATGGTGATATCCAGAAGGTCGCTGTTGTCCAGTTTCATGACAAAAAGGAATTATATGTTCAACAACTTGTCCCTCTCATAGTAAACAAGTATTACAGTGACACTCTTAAATAGTGAAACCGAAATGTTTGTCGAATGGACAAAGGAAACTTGTCTAGTTGTCGTCCAACTAACTTATATATCTGTCGTCACAATGACTTCAGTTTTCATGGGATTTCGTTTCTTTTATTCAGAACACTATTGTTATTTCTGAGGTGGCATTTGACACCTTTCCGGTTCCGACTAAGCATCCAATCGTGATAAGTGACTATCTTAGGTTTATGACCTTGGATAATAAGTGTGGGAGTAATTGTAGCAGTTATTTTTACAAGATGGTTCATTTCTTGACGAGTAACCTGACATTGAGGTTCTTAAGTTTAGAAAATGCTTTAAGATTCGAATTTATATTTACCGTGAGACCCTAGTAAAGTTAACTCGACTGAAAATTTTGTTGTAACACTTTCTTTCGAAAACACCAGATACCATGTGAAAGACACTGTAGATTCACTCCTTCACACTCTTCCCTCCCCACCCCCGACCCTCTCCTTCCGTACTTCGTTGGAAATCCAGTCGCTGCACTGAAACCCGTGGAACGGACTCCAGAGGGTAAGGATCTAAGGAACGGATATTATATTTCCGCTTACCACAGATCCCAAGAAAGGTAGATAAACGAGATACCGACAAAGACTTATTTATTTGGTGACTCTATTAAGTGAAAAAAAAAAAAAAAAAACGAGGGTCACAGAGAATTTTCTTGGAGGAAATTACCTACCCTTTTAAGACTGTTAGTCGACACTACTTTTCTGCCAACTTACCACTTGAGTACCAAAACAAAATCATGTAGACCGAGTACCGGCTTGCAAGGAGTTCTTTTTTCGTGTCAATTTTTACTACACCCTCTACTGTGTCTAAAGTCTTAGTAAACCAATTTTGTCTGGATTTATAACTTTTATTTCGAATAAATAATTGTTCTTGTTTTAAGGTCAGAAGATCTACTTTGGTAAGTGAAGGACTACAACCCCCTTTACAGGGCCTTTGTTGCGAAATCGCATTAACTAAGGTACAGACTCATTAATACCGTTAATAAAAAGACCGTTCAAGACAACCCGTCACGAACCGTGGAACACGTCAAGAGAGACGTTCCCGGAGAAGGGGCTGGAGGGGTGTAGGGTGTGTGGACGACTTGGGGACGACTCTACGGTGGAGGAGTCCACGGAAGGGAACGGGGTCCGTCTTTCTGTCGAAGAATCGAAAGGGGACAGAACGTCGTAAAACAAAGCGGATACAAAGTTGGTACCCCTCTATTTACCCCCTCGTTTCTGTCAGTTCCCGCCTCTTCTACTTCCCGGCCTCTGACCGGTCCTTTTCTCACTGTCCCGAGTGGTCTGTATTTTGTTTTTGACCCCCTTTCTAGTCTTTTGGATTGGGAAACCCACTTCCATGTTGACTGGTCGATTGTTTCCCCTTAAATCCATACTGACATTCCTTCACGTAGACCTATACATAACTGAGTCTAGAGTCTCATTATCCCACTTATTCTCCCATTCAGGGAATAATGAATAAGACCAACTCCCTGTACTTTTCGACTTTCGTTCGTAAATAATTCGTTACCTCGTCAAAACTCTATTCGTCACCTTGTACTGAACTATGCGGTGTCTCATTCTGTGTCCTGTGTTGACACGATACTGAAGAGAAAGTAGAACATTCTATTATAAATACAACTTCTTCGTCTGGAACTCAAAGTGAGGCTCAAGTGAGTGCCACTGTGACTTGGGATTTACCGTTAAAGACGTACACGGATCCGGTCCGGTGTTCCGTAAATAAAGACACACCGTGTCTCTCGAACCCGAAGGGTTGACCTCCGACTCACCCGCCTTGAACTCCTAATCGGTATACGAGAAGACCTCACTGAAACAGGAAACGAGTTCACTGAGAGAACCTTGACTCGACCCCTCTTCTCACGTATAATGGTGACCGGGGCTCGATACCTCATTTCTGATACTGGAGAGTTTTATGTATGGACCGTCCTCCCTATTAATGATTACAGATGGACACCACAACCTCTTCTGCGAACTCTCAGGGAACCTGACGTTCCTCTAGGTTGGTCAGGTAAGACTTCCTCTAGTCGGGACCTAAAGAAACCTTCCTGACTACGATTTCGACTTTGAGGTCATGAAACCGGTGGAGTACACTTCTCAACTGAGTGACCTTTTCTGAGACTACGACCCTCCCTAACCCCCGTCCTCCTCTTCCCCTGCTGTCTCCTACTCTACCGACCTACCGTAGTGATTGAGCTACCTGTACTCAGACTCACTTGAGGCCCTCAACCACTACCTGTCCCTCCGGACCGCACGACGCTAAGTACCCCAGCGTTTCTCAGCCTGTGCTGACTCGCTGACTTGACTGACTGACTGGATTGCCAATTGGTTTCCGGGAGTCGGGCTTCTTGACCCATAAGTTATCGTCTTCTTTCTAAGATTCCTTTGTAGACAAGGGGGTCGATCCTGGTACACCTCAAGAGTATGGTCTTCGGTGAAACGGAAAGAAAACCCATCTGAAAGAAACCTCTACTACGTGAACATAGTCCCGAAGGGGACCACCGGGCTCACCATTTCTTGGGCAGATGGTCACATCCTCTACGTTCTCAGAACCCAAGTTAGGGACCCAGCCCTTCTACGGGACCTCTTCCTTTACCGTTGGGTGAGATCATAAGAACGGACCCTTTGGGTACCTGTCTCCTCGGACCTCCCGATGTCAGGTGTCCCAGCATTTCTCAGCTGTGGTGACTTCACTGAGTCGTGCGTGCGTACGTATAGCGAAGGAAAAGAAAAGGTTCGCCCTCTTTTCCCAACTAGTCCCTTCTAAAATCGTCCTTTGAGTCGATAGAAGAAGGGGTGTGAATTGTGACCGTTTGACTCTAGTAGGGTGTCACTACTGTTCGGGGAACGAAGGTACAGACTCTCGGTAGTCCGGTGTGGGGGTTGGTTTACTGGGGTATCATTCAGACTATCGGTTAGGGACTTCTGGGAAAAGAGGTACGGAAGTTTGTATATGTGGAAGGGAAGGTTCTGACTTTCGATTATATTTCGTTTTTCAAAAAAGATTCAACAGTGATTCTCCGTTGAAGACATATATAATTTTGAGATTCTGACGAAATCGGACATTGCCTTAGATCGTGATTACCGTAATTTTAAATCTTTTTAAGTGGGGGGATAAATCTAAGAATCTTCTTCACTATTCCATAGATTAATCAATAGTGTCTAGGGTCTTATCAAATTCTCCGAGGTCACCCTCGACTGCAGATTTTCTTTCTGGTCCTTCTTACTGAACTCTATGTTTTTACTAAATAAACTTGTAAATAAAACTCGGATTGACACGGGAATGAACCCGAAGGGACCACCGAGTCTCTCATTTCGCAGACGGATATCACGCCCTCTGGACCCAAGTTAGGGACCCAACCCTTCTAGGGGACCTCTTCCTTTACCGTTGGGTGAGGTCATGAGAACGGACCTTTTAGGGTACCTACCTCTTCGGACTATACGATGTCAGGTACCCCAGCGGTTCTCAGCCTGTGCTGTAAATAGGTTCATTTGTAGACCTGTATATCGAACCAAAGGACCTCCTCTTTGTATTCGACCATAGGGACTTGATTCTCGTTGTCTTCACTAAGTACAAAAGTAGAGTAGACCCACAGTATATTCGAAAGTACGACGATGCACACACGCACGAGTCAACGAGTCAGCACAAGTTGATAAACTCTGGGACACCTGATATCAGGTGTTCCGAGGAGACAGGTACCTTAAAAGGTCCGTTCTTATGACCTCACCCAACGGTAAAGGAGGAGGTGCCTTAGAAAGGCTGGGTCCCTAACTTGGACGCAAGGAAACGTAGAGGACGTGACCGTCCACCTAAGAAATGGTAACGAGGTGGACCCTTTGGAAAGTGTAACGATTGGTGACTGGTTTTCAAAAGTATACCGACCCCGTTTTCGACGAGTGACTTTTTCCGGGCAAAGTTACCCTTCGTTTAGAGTCGTGGTCTGTCAACAGTTCCATACTTGTCAGGCTTGACTACAAGTCGGAACTTCTCCTCCCCTAGATCTCGTACTGACCTGTATCCAGGACCCCTTCGTCACCTCCGCCCCCAGTCAGAACACTCCTTACACCAGTCCTTAAGACTCTTGGGACTACGTAGTCACTATGAAACATTTGTACCACGTCCCTGTGAGGTGATCTAAAACACAGTGGACTCTTGGTTTTCCGACCAAGTCAAGTCAAGGCAACGAGTTAGCACAGGCTGGGAAAGTCAAGTCAAGTCAGGTCAGCGAGTCAGCACAGGCTGAGAAACGCTGGGGTACTTAGCGTCGTGCGGTCCGGAGGGACAGGTAGTGGTTGAGGGCCTCAAGTGAGTCTGAATGCAGGTAGCTCAGTCACTACGGCAGGTCGGTAGAGTAGGAGACAGCAGGGGAAGAGGAGGACGGGGGTTAGGGAGGGTCGTAGTCTCCGAAAAGGTTACTCAGTCGAGAAGCGTAGTCCACCGGTTTCATAACCTCAAAGTCGAAATCGTAGTCAGGAAGGTTACTTGTGAGTCCTGACTAGAGGAAATCCTACCTGACCAACCTGGAGGAACGTCAGGTTCCTTGAGAGTTCTCAGAAGAGGTTGTGGTGTCAAGTTTTCGTAGTTAAGAAGTCACGAAGTTGAGAGTGTAGGTATGTACTGGTGATCTTTTTGGTATCGGAACTGATCTGCCTGGAAACAACCGTTTTATTACAGAGACGAAAACTTACACGACAGATCCAACCAGTATTCAAAGGAAGGTTCCTCATTCGCAGAAAATTAAAGTACCGACGTTAGTGGTAGACGTCACTAAAACCTTGGATCTTTTTATTTCAGACTGTGACGAAGGTGACAAAGGGGTAGATAAAGGGTACTTCACTACCCTGGTCTACGGTACTAGAAACAAGAGACTTACAACTCGAAATCCGGTTGAAAAAGTGAGAGGAGAAAGTGAAAGTAGTTCTCCGAAAATCAAGGAGAAGTGAAAGACGGTATTCCCACCATAGTAAACGTATAAACTCCAATAACTATAAAGAAGGTCGTTAGAACTAAGGTCGAACACGAAGGAGGTTAGGTCGCAAAGAGTACTACATAAGACGTATATTCAATTTGTTCGTCCCACTGTTGTATGTCGGAACTACATGAGGAAAAGGATAAACCTTGGTCAGACAACAAGGTACAGGTCAAAATTGACAACGAAGGACTGGACGTATGTCTAAAGAGTTCTCCGTCCAGTCCACCAGACCATAAGGGCAGAGAAAGTCTTAAAAGGTGTCAAAGAACACTAGGTGTGTCAGTTTTCGAAACCGTATCAGCTATTTTGTCTTTCTCTACAAAAAAACTTTGGGACCAATCCTTTGTCTTAAGATCAGAGGACCTGAGTCCTCTCTGGAACTCTCTGATGGGACGGGTCGAAAAGTCGGTCCTACTCTTCGGAGAGACGAGACACGGTTGTGTTTCCGAATATCCAGACGGTCCAGAGGATAGTCCTCTGTGTTCATGGTGGGTAGGACTAAGACCTTTCACGACACGTGACCTTGACTCCGACTCGACTTTCGTCACGACGATAAAAGTAGGACTCAGGAATAAAATGGGAGGCCTGGATGAACTTAGATGAACTTTAGATAGGGGAGAAGGTGGAGTTTCAGGTAGACTACCACGAGTAAAATGTCACGAGTAAAATTCTGTCACGAGCAACTGAACTTGTAGAGATCATGAAAGTCGACAAGTAGGTAGGAAAAATTACCGACACACGTACTACCAGAGTGTAATCAAAACCAGGTTTTTCACGTTTCGTGTTATTCTACTAATTAAACACAAAATGTGGGACGAAGAAAATTCCACTGGATAAAACCAAAAGTAAAAATACCTTCGTCCAGTGTGAAAAGTAAGAATAACTCAAAGACCATCCTTGACGACAATCCGGTCAGAAGGATCAAGGTAGGACACGTGAAAAACTTTTCAGTTCATATTCCCAGACATGAATAAAAGTAATGGAAAATAGAAAGGTCAGAGGGCTATAAAAAATTTAACAACTCGGAAAAATGAATACATAGTTAATGGAGTAGGTCGAAGGATAGAACTCAAACGGAAGTAGGTTAAGAAGTGGGTTCTTCTGAGCTCGAAGTAGGACTCACACCAAGATTGAGACTTACCTTGTTCTGGCAGACCTTTCACCGGGGAACAGGTGTGTTGATGAGGTTCGTCTGTAGTGGGGACTGAAGAGTAGGTGAGAGAGTAGGGAGCACAGTCCGTTCACAGAATAAAGACGGAGGTTTTATATTGGGGTTAGGTATGTGAAGACAAAAAAAGGATAGGGGTGTAGGTGATGAGTTTAGGCTCGGTGATAGTAGAAATTAAAGACCCGTCGACACTATTAGAGAGACAGAGGAAAAAGAACTAAAAGAACCTAGGTCGTCGGTCTCCTTAGACAAACTAACGAAATAATACACAGAGGCGGTGACCTGACATCCCGTCCGGTACTGCCAAATTAAGTGTCGGTACCGGACAGGAGCCCGAAGGGACCACCGAGTCTACCATTTCTTAAGTGGACGTTACGACCTCTGTACCCAAGTTGGGGACCCAACCCTTCTAGGAGACCGCTTCCCTTACCGATAGGCGAGGTCATAAGAACGGACCTCTTAAGGTACCTGTCTCTTCACGCTGTCTGGTGTTAGGTACCCCAGTGATTCTCAGTCTGGGCTCACTCACTGATTCGTACGTGAGTAACGGACAGGATAAATGGATATGAATATTATAGTGTGTGTCGTGTATCGTCTGCGAATGGACTCCTATTCACTGAAATGTTTCCAATGTTAGAGTAAAAATTCAGTACACTCTAAGACGGTTTATATAATGTTTTTGGTACCATGTGAGACGAATTCGGTCAGGACACTGGACGGTGAAGTGAGAAGAATTTTAAAAATAACCTCATATTAACTAAATGTTACGATACAATTAAAGGTGACATGTCGTTTCACTTAGTCAATATGTATATGTATATAGATGAGAAATTCTAAGAAAAGGAACAATTCAGTAATGTCTCATAACTCTTCATAAGGGACACAATGGTCGAGTAAGAAGTTTTCTATTTAATCAAATCGTACTGATAAATCCTGTATGAATAAACCGGGTACCTCGTTATAAAAGACGTCATTGACGTGTATTTATTCGATAAATCATTAAACGAGACCTTACTACAAACCCGAGATGAAAAATGGTGAAAACTTTGGACCCTACCTTAAACAGTTAAAAGTCAGGAGACCGTTATATAAGTCTCTGTAAAAAGGAGATAAACGACGTTCTTTTAAAACAGAGTATGTAATTTTTGTAACAGAGATGAAATTTTTGTAAATAGACAGTAACAAACTTTGTATAATATCCTGACACTAAGAAACAAGAAGATATTATATATGTTTCTAATATACCGATTACAAAATTTTAAAAAGTAAAAATTTTCATAAAATACGATTGCTTTATCTTTCGACACTGTTATTTGCCTTGGTTGTGAATTCTACTGACTTTACAAGATATGGTACCGACATCACTAAAGTGTTGACAGAAACCCATTTAAGTAGGTTAGGATGTAGGAAATTAAATTTAATCCTTAAAATATTCAATGTGGAAGTTTTTTTTTTCTTTTTTCTTATTTTGGGTTGGAGTGTTGTGACATTCCGTCTATTTTGATAGAAAAATTGTCGGGTCGATGTATTGTTCTTTAGTATACTGTAGGAGATTGGCTCGCAGTCTCGGGAACTTTCTCCACTTCTACTTCGTCGGTAGTGGCGACACCTAGGTCTTTATCGAGTCTACCCCCACAAGTTCCGACGGCGCGTCCACTCCCGAAAGTTGAGTAGGTCCGGGGTGAAGAGAGTTTTTTCTCTCTTGGGCATTGGTTAGGAGGGTCGTACTGAGAGGGACAGGAGAGGGAACGGTCTCAAATTTCGTCAATAAGAGTTCGAAGCTCAGATAGACTTAGAGGAATCCAAGAACAATTTGACTTCTGAGAGTCAGTCGTCCTGACCCTACCCTGCAGTCCACGACATAAAAAGGGTTCGAGGGTCCATTCGACTACGGCGACCAGGTACCTGACGTGGATCTCATCGGTGCTACATTTCGATGCTCGAGACCGGGGGACCGTGCAGGTGGAGTCACAAATAAAGAGTGTTGGAGAACTGGTCGCGGTGGTGTAGTGGACGGTGTGACAGACGTACGAGTCACACTAATGGACCTTGTGCCTGGGGTGGCGACAGGTCCACTCTGACCCGACTTCCCTTCGTAAATGTCGACTTGGTTCCGGTAAGGACACCCCGGGACTGGCTGAGAGTCGCACTTTCACTCAGGACAGACAAAGGAAACCAACTGAAGGATTCCCATAATCCCGTACTGAATGAAGTGATCCTATTTATATAAAATTTAATAAAAATTGAAGTGTGGGGAGGGGTTGACGGTACAGGAAAGAAGGTTTCCCCGGGACTTCAACTGGTGTCCCGGGGAAAATTAATTAATTTAATTTAATTTCATTAGAGGGGAGAAGATAAATTTGGACCTACTCTCATATTTTGGAAAAATTTTTTATTACAGGTCTCTACGGACAAAATAAAGAATGGTCCACTACCGTAAAGTCCGACCATTGAATAATATAGTTGATGAAAATATGGAGACTTCATGTTAGGTGTTCGGTCGAGTCGTTCCTCGTTATCACAGGCGTGGATTGACGCTCCCCACCCACACCCACACCCACACCCCCAGTCCCTACCCCCCGGTTCGACCTAAAAGGTTCATTTCCAGAACCGACCGTCTCATGACACTGACCTCGGTTCCCGATCCGGACTCCAACAAACTCTCTGGGACTGTGAACCTTGGGACACTTAAGGATCCGGATCAGGAGGTTGGGTTTGGAATTCTCACGTCAATAATAGAAGGAAAAATATCAGTTAAGTCGGGTTTGTTCCTCGACTCGACCAGGATCCTTTCACCTAGACCCCGGATAAAAGTCGACTTATAAAAGGAGGCGGATGTGAGGGTTGGAATCCCGTGACGGGAAAGACGTTCAAGAATCCTTTTTCGATCCAAAGACCATTAAGGGACAGAGAAAAGTCAAGACGAAACTCTTCTTTTCCCTTGTGTCCCCGTTGGTCCCCACCCGTGTCCGTAGAGCCGTTCTCAAGACCGCCGGACTCCGAGTCTCGGTGCGTCTCAGCCCAGACGTGACCGGGCTTCACAAGGAGACCCTTGAGTCCCGGTCCCGTGGGAGGACCCTCCCACAGGTTCTCCTTCTTAAATGATTGACGTAAGATGTGGTCATCGCCGACAAGTAGACTCTTCCGTCTCCGACCCTCTTGTAGTTCTAGTTCCTTCTTCTGGATCTTCCCTCCTCACTTGTCGAGAAAGAATAGTGTTCCCTCCGACACTTTCATTCGTTAATGATCCACTTAGTAATGACATCGAGGAGAAGAAAGGAGTTGTCTTTTCTTGTGGTCGAAGGACACTCTAGACCTCTCGGGAACGGATTCTTGACTTGTTGTTCGACCACAAAAAGAGGGTTTGGTTCAGTGAGTCCTTTCTTACTAGAATGATCGTAGGGATGTGATCCCGGAGTCCGCCGGCGCCTGCGGAAAGACGAGACGGACGTGCACAGAGACTCGACACCCCGAGACACGCACGCACGACCGTGGACTCTACCTCGGTCTCGTGGTCACGAAACACTGAACCACGGGTGCTTTCGAAAGCACTTAACTTTTTATAAGACTGTAAGATTGCAATAAAATAGTACGTCCATAGAGATAAAGATATAGGAAACTTTAGGGGTCACGGACCCTCTCACAGACCGTGTATTTTACATGGTTATTTATAAACTACTTATTTACTTAATAAAGGAATTTTTTATAATTTGAAAAGGGTACGAGTAGTAATCTTGTCAGGTACACTTTTGAAGCGACCTCTCTTTCACCAGAAATAATGAGTAGGACGAAAATAGATTGTAGCACAAGGTGGTTTGACATCGGGGAGTGAGAGTTTGAGGATCTGTCTCTACGACTAATTCCGTCTTATAAACGTTCTTTTACATTTCGGGGTCCTGCTCCCTTGACTTGTTTCACATCCTTTTAGAGACAAAGGACCGGTCAGTAGAAAGAGGTCACGAAGGGACACTACGACCGGAGAGGGTTCGAGAGAAGATGGAGGGTGGAAAGAAGGTGTAAAGGTCCGACAGAGGTGGAAGGGGTAAAAGAGTAAGTGGAGAGTAGAGGTGACTGAGAGGGGTGAGAAAGTGAGGTGGGAGTTGAGAAGTATATTCTTTATAGAGATACTTCACTTAAGTCGAGTCAGCGAGTCAGCACAGGATGAGAAACACTAGGGTACTTGGCGTGGTGCGGTCCGGAGGGACAGGTAGTGGTTGAGGACCTCAGGTAGGTTTGAGTGCAGGTAACACAACCACTACGGTAGGTTGGTAGAGTAGGAGACACCAGGGGAAGAGGAGGACGGGAGTTAGAAAGGGTTGTAGTCCCAGAAAAGTTTACTCAGTCGAGAGGTCTAGTCCACCGGATTCATAACCTGAAAGTCGAAGTTGTAGTCAGGGAGGTTACTTGTGGGTCCTGACTAGAGGAAATCCTACCTGACCAACCTAGAGGAACGTCAGGTTCCCTGAGAATTCTCAGAAGAGGTTGTGGTGTCAAGTTTTCGTAGTTAAGAAGACACGAGTCGAAAGAAATGTCGGGTTGAGAGTGTAGGTATAAAATTTTATGACGACTTCTCTCGTCTCACGGACGACCCCTACTTCCTTCCCGACCTCTCGGGTTACTCCACTTAAACTTTACAGTAAGTAGACACACCAGTCCCTCGAGTCCAAGTCCCGAAAAGGTCCGATCACACTATGTCGTGGTCACCTCCTTCCCTTAAAGTCCGTACCCCTTCGCTCCTCAAATTCGCTTCCCGACACTGTAGATTCGACCTGTCCCTTTCTTCGTGTCTCCAGAATTTACTGTATGTTCCGTGTCAACCCTCATAGGTTTCCCTTCGGGGACCTCCCTTCAACTCCTCCGACACCAGACCTCGTCCCACAGACCTCCCATGCACGTCTCACCCACGACATCATATCAAAGACCAGATCCATCACTACCGTCACCCTCTCCGAATTCACCTCTCCTTTCCCGTGTGTCAAAAAAAAAAACTACTCTTGAATTTACCTTCTTATGTGCGGACTTTTAATCCTCTCTCCCTGTTCGACAAGATTAAGTACTCTTTTAAAATTTATAAAACTTTTTAAGTTTTAATAAAAAATGTATTGTTTACGTGGAGGATCTCGAAAGTAAATGAAGTTACTCTTAAGTCGTATTAATTCGTGAAACAACTGGTGACGATTGTTATTTAAATATAATTGTTATTCTGGGACTACGACCCTTTCTAACTTCCGTTCTCCTCTTCCCGTTGCGTCTCCTACTCTACCAACCTACCGTAATGGTTGAGCTACCTGTACTCAAACTCGTTCGAGACCCTCAACCACTACCTGTCCCTCCGGACCACACGACGTCAGGTACCCCAGTGTTTCTCAGTCTATACTGACTCGTTGACTTGACTTGTCTTGTTATTTAAATTTATAAGTGAGACAGTCCGGGTGTGATTTGTGAAAATTGTCATAAAATGAATACTTATCATGATAATGATGGATAAAATGTCTATTCCTTTGATTTCAAGTCTCTCCAACTTATAAAATAGGTTCCAGTGTTTCGGTCGTAGTATCGGGAGTTTGAGACCATCAGCTTGAGGTCTCAGAAATAGGTGGTACGAAATGACAGACGGTTTCAGTTTACAGGTGTCTTCTTATGGTCACACTTTTCGTTCTGGGATCGTCTTCTGTTTTTTTTGAATCTAATTTTACATAGGTTCGTAATTATTAACTCGAACAAAATTGTCTGAGCCTCACTAAAAAAATATAAAATATGTAAAAGTTTTACCGGAATTACTAATAGAATGAAAATGTTATTGTCATAATTTTATTTTTTATATTTCTTAGAAAGTTTACGGTCATAGTAATAAGGTTTGGGAAAAAACCCCCCACATGTAGACAAATTCGGGTTTCGAATAATTATATTAAGGGTAAATTAAATTCCTTGAGTACTTTATGAATACCTTTTCTCGTCTTTGTAGATCAATAAGTCAGGGTTTTACCTGAAGAATCAGTGATGTGGGACTAATTTAAAGTTGTAAGACTCCTAGTCTTCTGGTCGTGTGACCTTAGACCATCGTACACTAATAAACATTATAAATGTTTCACTTGTTCTCTTAATTTCCCTACCAAAAATTTCCGACCCGTCCCTTGTCCACTCCTAGTTAATAAACATGTTAAGGTGATGAAAAGAACATCCGTTTAGATTTCAGACACCACGTTTCCAAGAGAATTTGATCGGAGTGACACCTAAGTCAAGTCAAGTCAGCGAGTCAGTACAGACTGAGAAACGCTGGGGTACTTAGAGTCGTGTAGTCCGGAGGAGCAAGTAGTAGTTGAGGGTCTCAAGTGAGTCTGAGTGCAGGTAGTTCAGTCACTACGGTAGGTCGGTAGAGTAGGAGACAGCAGGGGAAGAGGAGGACGGGGGTTAGGGAGGGTCGTAGTCAGAAAAGGTTACTCAGTTGAGAAGCATACTCCACCGTAGTAAGGAAGGTTTCTTTAGGGTCCCGAATAGAGAAAGTCTTACCTGACCATGTTGATATCCGTTTTTTTTTACCCTTCACCACCGTGTACCGAAAGAAAGAACGACTATGTTGAAGGAGTAAATTTGAGTCTGGAGGAGGATTGAAAGAATCGAAGAGTTTTCGTAGTTGATTTGACTATTTGAGATAGACTGTCTTGTTGTGACAACTAATCCATGAAACAAAACAGATTCCGTTCTTTACATATAGTGACCACTAGTTTAGTTTATTATGGATTATATTAGGATATATCTCTCTTCAAAAATTTTCTCTATGCGTCTATCTTTATCACAAATAGTCAAATCAACTACGAAAACTCTGCGATTCTTTCAATCCTCCGTCAGACTCAAATTTACTCCTTCGACATAGTCGTTCTTTCGTTCGGTACATGGTGGTGAAGGACAAAGAACGGATATCAACAACTATCTTCCGACACCCAAACCACTCGCGAGGTAAAAATTGAACTCTTTACCGAAGGAAGGAGAGGAAGGTAAGGTGTTCCTAGTGACCGAAGGGAGGAGGAGTTTGAATCTAGGAATGGAAAGTTTTACTACGACGGAAATAATATGACATTTCTACACTGGGGACTCACTACTTTCTTAAGGTATATTGGTAATCCATTTCCTTGGACGATACGAACCTGACACACCTGAAGGTAAGGTCATACTTATCACCTTATGTCCGAGTTAAGTGTGAAAAAGAAAAAGGTTCCATTGTTGGGTATGTGAATTCCACTCAATTCTCCTTATGTAGTAGTAACAGGAGGGCAGAGGGGAGGGTGAGGGTTGACCACAGTAGGACCCGTTCAATGAATCGGAGACATTTAGAATCGAAGAAATAAACATTTTACCCTACTCTTTGTCTTAACAATATTTCTGAGGTACTTTGTTACGTATGAAATATTCATAGAAGTAAAAAATTGGGAATTTTTTTTTAATTCGGTAAGAGCAGAACGTTCGGTATGTTTATCTCCGACGTCCACCGAAAACAGACATCTGATATCAAACGACTGGGACTATGTCTACATCTAGTGACTATGTCACACGGACTGGTTTCCACTTCGGACCTCGGTATCTTGTTTCGGTCTGATTGACCGGGTGTGGTCCCGTCAAAAGGTTAGATGACTTGATGGACGATGAGACACTCAAGTTCGCTTAGACCTTTTAGGTTTAAAGACCTGATGAACCTGGATGACACGCTGTGTAGCCAGAATGACATTGGGTCTTCTCATTTGTAATTTCCGTAAGATACGTAGTGCCGGTACTTATCATGACAATTTTGGAGTCCATCAAATCAATTCGACGAAGTACGTCTGATTCTTTTTGTGTCCCGAGGGTTTACCCCGGCGCGACAACGGGAACCCATCGTGGTCCCGTGACCTACGTTGAGTCATATCCTTCTAGACTCACTTCTGAGTCACATGTACGACGTTCAAATACGTATGTACGTGTGAGTGTGCGTGTGGTGAGGACATAGAGACCCCGGTTCTCTTAGCTGAAGAACCGTCGGGAATAGTCTGAGTAGAGTCTACTAAGTAGTTGATTCGTATTGGTGAGTTAAAAATTTTTGTCACCCACCCTGGATAGAGAATGTGAACGGTTGAGGAAGACAAATGTTTTATCCGTGAGTAAACATCGTGTTGTGATTGGGGAAAGGATAAAGGGGTAAAGACTTTTCGAAGGAGTAGGTCACTTAAAGTTATCTCAAGTTCCCGTGACGGCGACAGGAAAGATGTACATAAAGTTTACGACCGTTCCGACTTACACGGTGACGAGGGGAAGGTCATAGTAATAAGGGTTTGTTCTCTGACTCCGGTCACTATAAACGACGGTCGACTTCCTGTTGTTAAAAGAGAAGTTTAGTAAAGATTCCTTGCCTCTGGTATTGAGTTTCTTAAAACTTTTGTTCATTCACTGACTGTTCTACCTTCTACTCACTCGGAGATGGGTCCCTGGAGGAGCCTAGTAGTCTTCTCGTCGTAAAGGATGACTGAAGGAGAAATAACACGAACAAAACTATAGTGTTGTAGGTTAAACCAGAAAGGAATCCTCCGTTTCTTGACGGACGAAGTCTCGGGGGTCTCTTCTGTTGAGTTGTAAATGGTCCTTACTGAACTGTTTATAGTGTGTCTGGTAGAAACAATACCGATTCTCTTTTAATAGTAGAAACCACCCATACTAAGTTTGAAAATCCTTATATAGACTTCATTATTCCGTTACCTTCAAATTCTAGTACGTCTTATAAACGTTTCCATGTGACGTTAGAGTGAGGTTAAACCATTTTAAACGTCTTTTTCTAACTCTCTGAGGTCTCTCGATACGACTCCATCAACAAATTCTGTCATTTAGAGGACTATCTTGTTCTTCGAGTATAAACACTATGCTGTCATTACTAGTTTATTGGTATTATATACTTGTCCTGACTCCCGTTACACAACTACTCAGACAACAAGATTAAGGTAAAGACGGATGGGGAATACGTCCGACTTGACATTTTGTGATCTCTTCCGTAGACCATCAGACTAGAACCGAATATCGTAAGGAGTAAAAAATCTAAATAGAAATGACTTACCGATAAATGACTAAACAAACGTTTGTGACACTAATATTCGTTATGACACAACGTAGAAAAACCACCATCCTATTACTATTGGTAGATGTTTCCATTTATAATTCTCTCCCTGAAATGGATATTAACCTTGTTTGTTAGGTGGTGTTTCACTTCCATTAACGATATTTGACTGTTACTTTTAATGACAGGAAAGACGTTTATCGTTAAATCGTTGTTTACGGGAAAATCGCTACGTCACGATTGGAGTATGTCATAAAGAATTGTCAGAGATAAAAATAAAAAGTTTACTTCCTCCGTAAGGGTCCTTTCATTGGTTTCCCACCACTCAGGGACCGATTGGAAGATATTAAAAGTAATGTACAGGTGTCGGATGAATTTTAATCTCCCACTTGCTTTAGAGTATCGACTAAAAAAAGGAAGACTATTCAAACGTTTTAACATTCCCTATGACAAACGGGATTTCGGAAACATTCTAATTCGATTAAGAATGTATCAGTAAGTAAGTAAAGTCCTTTTGAAATAACTCTAGTCGATATCCGTTCGTGACAAAACCTAAAATACCACCCCCCCTCTCTATTCCTTCTTAATCTGTAATTAGGACGGAAACATCCCTAGTCACGAGTTGTCCTTTATCTTATATATACGGATTTATTACCTTCATACACACGACACGACTCAACGATTCAGTACAGGTTGAACCCACTAGGGTACCTGCCATCGGGTGGTCCGAGGAGACAGGTAAAAGATTCGTTCTTATGACATCACTCGACGGTAAAAGATGAGGTCCCCTAGAAGGGTTGAGTCCCTAACTTGGGTATAAGGAACACAGAGACTGTGACCGTCCGTCTAAGAAATGGTGACGTAGTGAACCCTTCGGGATTTATTACCTTCACGATAAACGATACTTCCGATGTGGTTTTTTTCTTCTTTCCCTCTAGGAAGGGAGATAGAACCTCCTAGTCTCTTTGGAAAGACCTCTACCGTAGACCGGACCCAGAATATCCTTACAGTTCTAAGTCTTCGTGTCCCTACCATACCCTCACCCTACCGGGGGTGACCCATCGCCTTTCCGGTTCCACTACACGTGTCAGGACCACCGGAGACACCGACTACGTCTCCGTCAGACGTCCTTCTACTCCCCTTTTACGTCTAACCTCGTCCACCGTGACATGACTACCGAGTAAGATCGAGAACAGCAGATTTATTGGTGTGACTTAATAAAAAAAGAGTTCAAAAGACATCCATTCTCTTTTTCAGAGTAACGTCACCAAAATTCAAGAAATTTTTTGTTAAAAGAATTGATCAAAGAAGGGGATTTCGTATACCACTTTTTCTATGAAATTTCTCACATTTGAAGGGTGAGGGTAAGGCGGGGGTCCGGGACACAGTGTGAGGACTTCCTCGGTGACAGTTGTCAAAAGAACACTTGGAAGGGGTGTTTCAGATCCATTATTTGCATGTATATGCGTTAGATAGGGGTACGAGTGAAGGTGGCTTATAAGTCAAACGAAGATGTATTATTGTAGGGACCTTTTAAAAAGGTATGGTCCTGTATATTCAGATAAAGTGAGAAAATTTATCATCAGATTATAAGGTAAAGTACCTTGATCATACCAATAAATTGGTTAAGGGATTATTACTTGAACTACAATAAACTGAAACGATGAAGAACCAAAAGTCAAGAATTAATGTTTTTCAAATCAACTTCAGGACCTTCCTTAATCCAAGTTCCCGTCACTCGTTAGAATTGATCGCGTACTCCGTTTCCGTTCGTGTCCATTTCTGTTTATACTTCGTCAAGTGTTTCGGATGACCAAAATGTTGTATGACCTCCGAACAGATCCCACAGGGTCCGCCGAGTTCACCATTTCTTAGGTCACGTCTCGGTGTCCTCTGGGTCGAATCCTGACCCTTTTAGGGGTCCTCCTCCTTTACCATTGGGTGAGGGTCCGTTCTTGTGGAACGGACCCTTTAGGGTACCTGTCTCCTCGGACCGTCGGATGTCAGGTACCCCAGTGTTTCTCAGTCTATACTGATCCACTGACTTGTGTACCCCGTACATAATATGAACGACGCTGGTCCTTGAACTGGTGGGGGTTGTGTGTTAAACCATAGGAACCATAAGGACTAGATAAAAGTAATGTTTTTTCCACCCACTGCCAAGAACCACCTTGTCGTCATTTCACCAAGTTCCCATGACTGTCTAAAATGTTCCACTAAAACTTCTCAATTCCCTAATTGAACGTTTATGGGTAACTATTATTCTAAACAGAGTTCTTCATGTAATTATTACATTCAAACCGAAGACTTCCGTAGTGATTTTCCGTCGTATCACAAAATCCAGTGAGTCCAAGATCTCAGTTCTCTAGGACTTACGTTGAGACCGAGGGGATGAAAGATTCCACATTAATTTGTAGTCAATGAAGTAGTAATTTTACCCCCATTATAAACGAAGTATCACAACGACACCCCTAATCTACTCTATTATACCGTATATATCAATGGCAAGTTGTTTACAATGGATGATAAATCATCGATGGATCAATTATGAAATCGTTTACGAATCCTGTATCACAATGATGCATGGTCCGTGAGGACCAATAGAGAGGTAGAGGGAGAGAGATAGAGGGGAAGGACAGATATAAGTATGAGTAATCAAAGAATTTCCTTGAACTACCCCAGCAATGATTAATTATGTACAAAAGAACGTACAGTAAAAAGTTTCACACGAAAATCTGTAATAGGAAAAATAAGAGTAGTGGTGATGGATTCACTCTGTCTTTTACCTTTTGTGGTTTTTATCCGTCCTCATTATTAGTCGGTTTTATTTTAAATTTAATAATAAGGTGTGTCTAATATTACGATAAGGTGTTACTAGTAAAACTTGTCTATCAAATGTTTGAGTCACAAATGTTATTTGACACTAATAGAGAAACTCGAGGATCCTTATAGTACTTAATGTAAGAAGAAAAAGTACCAAAATTTGAATTTCCAATGTACTAATTTTATTATTATGTACGATTCTTCAATTCCTTTTTATATTTCGTAAATAATGAAATAGTCGAAGATATATCACATTAATTGGAGAGTAAGTGGACCGTGTCACTCTACTGTACGAGAAGTCTCTAATTAAAGGATATTTTACATCCGGAAATTATCTTTAAAGTCTTTTACGTTGAAAGGACAAAACCCTCTACCATTACACTTTATTGTTCGTTTTGTTTTCGATAGTAAGAAGGTACGATTATAAATGAAAATTAGGTTGAAAACGATATTACTTCAATACCCCTTCGACACGTTTCTCTAATCGTTCTCTCCTCCTCCTATGTCACGTCTCTCTAAAGAAGTCATAGGTTACGGAAAGGGAACCTGGGGTGAGAATCCTTTTGAACTAAGCTATCCTCGTAGAGTGGGAATGAAAGTGCCCCAGGAGTCACCGAGTCTACCATTTCTAAGACGGACGTTACACCCTCAAGACCCAAGTTAGGGACTCATCCCTTCTAAGGGACCTCTTCCCTTACCGTCACTGAGGTCATAAGAACGGTCCTCTTAAGGTGTCTGTCTCCGATGTCAGGTACCTCAACGTTATTCGACCTATGTTGACTCGTAGATTGTGAGTCGTGTAGCGGTTTAACGACGAAGTCCCTTGTCGGGGTAATAATAATAATAAAAAAAATTGTTTCTTGTATATGTAAGTCTTGTTGACATTCGTCTCTAAGGGGTACTGGTATAAAGGACAAAGAATTCTACGGTTATATTTCGGAGTCTTTCCGAAACCCATTGTGTTTAGGAGTGTCATAAGAATATTATCCCGTCTTAAGTGACTTAGATTGACTTAGTCTACACGAAATTTGTACTTACTGTCGGTAATATCAGTCCAGGGGGTTTATTCGGGGTTAGAGTAGGTTCCTTTTCGTTAGTGGGGTCGTTCAAAGGTCTACTGGGGTCACTTCTCAGGCCGTGGGTCGGAGTCACTCTGTGTCTCCTCGGAAGGGTCGACGAAAAGATTTCTTCTGACCCGTCCGAAGCTGAGGAAGAGCCACAACCGGTTATTCTCAGACCTTGTCCCGGGACATGGTGTACTTAATAGAAGTAGGACGGTTGACGAAGAACCGAAACTCGTCGACACCCTCGTCGACCAAATGTTGTGTCTCACTTGGGAACAAGACTCCATCCTTTCAAGACGGAAGACACTTTTTGAACATTCAAACCCAGAGATATGTTGATGGAAGTACTCGAAATGGGACTTCTAATCCACACACCACGACCGATAAGTACCTAGAATGTTTCTTGGTTTGTTGGATACTACCAAAATAGGTCTCCTCTAGAAGGATGTTGATATTTTCAGTGGAAATAGATTCAGAAGCGGAGTTAGTCTTTGACTTCTCAGTATTCTGCTCCGAATAGGGACTTGGTCACATTGATTTTTAGTTGGTGTAAAACCCTTACCAACTACCTTGCGACCTTAAATGGGGACGAAGGGGACGAGGTTATTTGGACATTTCCCTAAAAAAAAAATTCCGTGTTTTGAGGATCCTATCATTCTTATGCTCTTTTCTCTGTTAATGTTTCAAAGTCTTCGACCTTTCGTCTGTCTAGACTTTGAATTTAAACGTCACCTCTTTCGGTTTGGTCAAATGTGGTCTCTTAAGGGTTTCCCGGACCCCCGTAATGACCTTCACCCGTTGTTACCTGTGCTACTCGATCTTATTTCTCCTAGATAGTTTGAAGTTCTTTATCGATCTAAGGAGTCTGGTCCATAGATGGGACATATAACTCGACTGACGAGGAGAGGGTAGATCCGTTTTCTATGTATTTATATAAGAGACTTTGCATATTTGACATTCAGAGGTTCACTCTCTGGGTCATGTTGAACACCCCCTCCCCATGACGTTACTTTTGGTCCTAACCCACGTGTGTACGTGTCTATATGAGGGGGTTCGGGAAAGGGAGATGAACCAGGGGTCTTTCTGTCGTCGTTACGGGTCCGGAATGTTCTTCTAGAGACCCACTACACTTGTCGGTTCCTCTTTGACTGTACCGACCAAGGGGTTCTTTTCCCGATTACTGTCGTAGAAATCAATTCGATAAAGGTCGTTCGAGGTGAGTACATATGGTCTAGAGTTAATCGGAACAAGAGAGGGGTGGGAGACCGTTAAGAACTTATGTCGTCTGTCTCTCCCTGTTGGACTGTAGATTCCTTTCTAAGATTTTACTTTATCAGGTTTTGTCTTTTCAGTCGAACGTAGTGTTCTCATGTCAGTCGTCTTGAGTCTAATATCTTTGAGATATCCTGGTTACGGGATCGCAGAAGTTGTTTATTTAACGTGTCTTCTCTTGTCTTCTCTTACCCCGGGATGTCTGAGTCTCTGAATTTGGTGTATGGTTTGTGAACACGATATACCTGGAATAAACTCATAACTACACTTGTTAGGTTAACAAAAAATTTTTACTCTATTAGTCTCGTTAAATTTATAACAAAGCTATAAACTACTATAATTCCTTGACACCAATTAAAAAACCCATACTGTACGATACCAATACAAAATGTCGGTATATAATCACTTTATGTGACTTTATAAAAACTTACTTTACTACCGAACCTAAACGAAGTTCTGTTGGACCCTTTCCCCGACTGATTTGTTCGTTCCAGTACTCTATTTCCCTTATTCCCCTCGAAAAGCTAAGACATGAACCACAAACTTTAAAAGGTATTATCTCTTTTTACTAGTGATCTTAGGAGTCCCTTTTGTTACTTTAGTATTTTGTCTTTGTTTTATTATATTTTTTTCCTTGTAAGTTTCTTACAAATTTTGGAGGACATTTATTTTTTCTTCTTCTTTATTTTGTAAGTCATTTCTCAACCTCTTTTTGAAGTACCGTATAGGGTCTTTCATGTCACTGTTTCATATGTTTAATTTATTTCTTTTCTTATTTGTCAATCTCCCGATCAAGTCTTCCAGATTTTAGAACCATTGTCAAAATCTTTCTCTCTTTTTCTCTTTCTCGTCCTTCTTTAAGTAGTTCTGTTGTTACATTCTTCTACAAGGTCTTGACTTCTGGTATTTAAAGATTTTCTTTTCGACATGGTCAACGGACTCTGTTACCTACTTTTCTCTACGTGTCGTTCTGTGTAGTGACACTTTGACGTCTTGCAATCCTTGTTTCTCTAGACAGTTCAAAGGTCCTCTCTGTTTTATTTTTGTTTTTGGGACCGATATATATTTTCTAGACCTTAGTCCTCGTAAAACTGAAGTATTGTCTTTTTTTTTTGATCCTTCCTTACTTCGTTACGAAAGGTTTAATACTTCCTTTTACCGACGGTTATCTCTCAAATATAGATCGGTTTGATCTATCGCAAATATAGATCGGTTAGTTACTACTTCCGTCTTACTTTTATAAAAAGTCTATACTTCCAGAGTCTTTAAAATAAAGATAAATGGGAAAGAGTCGTCGTTTGCGTTCCTTCATTTAGGTCTTTGTCGTTCTTTACTTTTATGTCCCTTGTTTCCTAGATCGTCTCTTCTTTCCTCCTCCCTTAATGGTCCTACCACTGTTTCTCTCTAAGGTCTCGACTTCAGAGGAGAGATTCGGAGTCGAGGGAATAGACACTTTGACTCTTGACTGTCATTGTGGACGGAGTATCTGAACAGTCCTGAGTCGTATTTTGTGAGACTCGTCAAGGACCGTATCTCATCTTCGGTGTTCTTAAAAGAGTAATAGGAGTAATTTCTTAACTGTGAAACAAATGTTATCGATTTTTCTTTCTTTAGTTACATTTTGTGAATGTAAACTTGGTTTGAAGGAAGGTCGAAACCTTGTTGACTTTTAACAGTGTCTTGATATTCCAAGACCTCCATTTATCTCAACACTCTAAAAAAAAGATCACGTTAAAAGAACGAAGTTTCGTATCCCTTAAGGTCGAGTGTCATCGATTCAATGAACGACCTGATGTATTGGTAAATTTTTCTCTCTGATCGTCAGTCCCCAAAGTACAGTTACGTGACTTTTAGTGTTCACGTCGATGAGTTTGAGGTAGATACCATAGCAGTGTCCCAGTCTCAAAGTGTATATGGTTTTTATATATAGTGGTGTCTTTATAAAACAAATGGAAGACAGTAAAATTTTGGACCGTGAACCGAGTTCTATATGTATGTGTCTTTCTGGTGGGTCTTTCTAAGTCAGACCCGTTATTTCTCTTCTCCCAAAGGACTTAATCCGACTGTTTTTCCTTCCGTTGTATAATCTAAGTGACAGGATGTGTCTCAACGAGACTAAGATCCTTCCTGTGGACATTACCCAAATGTGTGTTTTCATTCTTATAATTAGGGATATCGTGTCGGACCCATCCGTAAAGACTACGGACTCATCACCCTACCCATCGTTACATGAAGACAGTCCAAAGATTCAGAAAGATTTCTTTATTTGTGTTAGACGTCCCAATCATCAGAAAGATCTTTACGAAAGTTTCTTTACTACCTATGTTGTTACTCCTGATAGCCCGTTTGGGTTACTTCTCCCTTTCACATCAGTTCCCGTTTTTGCGTTCTAGGGTCCTCTTCCCGTAAAACATGATCGGAGTCGTCCGTTTCGTGGTGACTATGAGGAAACTCCAAACTCTCCCCTTACTCTAACCCATCCTTAAAAGGACCGTTTTTGTTACTAAAGATATTAGACGGTAGAGTAAGGTTGACTTTAATTCGGGAGACATGTAAACGTCTTTCAGAAGAAGTTGTCAAACTCTACTTAAATAACACTTTCTTTTGACAGGTAAAAGAAAAGTGACTTGAGTCCCCATTTCATGTGGGATAAAAGAGTAGAAATTTGGTGACTTTTGAAGACATGAAGAACTTATAAAGAATGTTTGTTTAAACGTCAATGGAAACCTATATCAAATACAGGGTGTCGTCAAGTTTATGGTTTCACCACTGACCTACCTAATTTGTGGAGAATCATAAAAGTGGTAAATCGACTCTGAATTTCACTGTTCAGTTCACATGTTTTTATGTTCACGATAAAAGTTTAGAAAATAGGAGAAATGTTCATGAATAAAACCATCAAAACTAATTATCTTGCTAAAAGATAAAAGAATCGACATGTTTATAATCCACGAAGAACCTTTTTTGGTAAGTTTGTTTGTTATGTTTTCATACGTGATATTGAATCAGTTCGATCATTTTGTATTTTTCTTTATTCTTGGTAAATTTTTATAAAGGTTACAGAAGACCCATACTTGTCTTTGTGTGTTTACCTTTCATACCGACACAGTTGTGAGTGTCTTTTTCATCCTAAGGTCACAAACGGTCCCGCTTCCGCTCAGGATTTTAGGGTGACGGGTATTACCGCAACGAATCCAATTTTTGTCTGTACGGGTTCCTCCAACAAGGACCTTAGACTTGTCTCTGTGTCAGTGTGATTTGTTTTGTCAGGAGGTCTTTCTAGTAGTGAGGTTTCGGAAATTTCGCGATAGTCCTTGGTTGTCCCTTTACTTTGAGCTCCTTAAGAAAGAAGTACCAGATCAATAAAAAAGTTTACCCAAAGTCCTCTCTTATGTGTCCGAGGCTCCTTACAGAACCACTCATTTGTCGATGCGAAAACCATGATACGACCTACTTAATTTTTGTAGACAACGTTAATAACATTAAATTCTTTATTCGTTTGAAATAATTTTACTGTGAATGTATCAGTAGTGTAAAGAAAAAAAGGTTCACCGACAACCACTCTGAAGAAGACGAAAGTGCTAGTCTTTATTTGAACGACATTTCTCTTCGTATTACTAAATTAGAGTAATACTACTGAACCCCGAATTGTAGTACTGACTTACTAAATAATAAATGGTTTTGTAGTACGTACTTTTTAATAGTTAGTCAATAGATTCTCAAATATCAGGATAGGTCGACGAGAGTGACTGAACACCAAAAAACAAAAAAAAAAAAAAAAACCAGTCCTGACAAGAACAACAAGTCAACGATTCAACACAGGGTAAGAAACACTGGGATGATCCGAAGGGACAGGAAGTGATAGAGGACCTCAAACGGGTTTGAGTATGGGTAACTCAACCACTACGGTAGATTGGTAAAGTAGGAGACAACAAGGGAAGAGGAGGACGGGAGTTAGAAAGGGTCGTAGTCTCAGAAAAGGTTATTCAGTCGAGAAGTGTAGTCAACCACCGGTTTCATAATCTCGAAGTCGAAGTCGTAGTCAGGAAGGTTACTTATAAGCCCGAACTAAAGGAAATCCTAACTGACCGAACTAGAGAAACGACGGGTTCCCTGTGAGTTCTCAAAAAAGGTCATGATGTTAAGTCTTCGTAGTTAAGAAGTCACGAATCGGAAGAAATACCAGGTTGAAAGTGTAGGCATATACTGATGACCTTTTTGGTATCGAAACTGTAATACCAGAATCATTTCACTACAGAGACGAAAAATTATACGACAGATCTAAACAGTATCTAAAAGAAGGTTCCTCGTTCGCAGAAAATTAAAGTGTCGACGAAAATTAAAAACAGTCCTAATCAACGAGTGTAAGAACAAAGTGGATTATTTGATTTTCACGAGGTTCCCGTCTATGAAACGGAGTAAGGGAAAATGTAGGGAGTGAGAGTCAAGTCAAGTCAGCGAGTCAGTACAGGCTGAGAAATGTTGGGGTACTTAACGTCTTGTGGTCCGGAGGACAGGTAGTGGTTGAGGGCCTCAAGTGAGTTTGAGTACTGGTAGTTCAACCACTACGGTAAGTCGGTAGAGTAGGAGACAGCAGAGGAAGAGGAGGACGGGGGTTAGGGAGGGTCGTAGTCTCAGAGAGGGTTACTCAGTTGAGAAGTGTACTCCACCGGTTTCATAACCTTAAAGTCGAAGTTGTAGTAAGGAAGGTTGGTTGTGGGAAAGTCCTACCTGACCAACCTAGAGGAACGTCAGGTTCCATGAGAGTTCTCAGAAGAGGTTGTGGTGTCAAGTTTTTGTAGTTAAGAAGTCACGAGTCGAAAGAAGTGTCAGGTTGAGAGTGTAGGTATGTACTGGTGTCCTTTTTGGTATCGGAACTGATCTGCCTTGAAACAACCGTTTCGTTATAAAGACGAAAAATTATACGATAGATCCAACCAGTATTGAAAGAAAGGTTCCTCATTCGCGGAAAATTAAAGTACCGACGTCAGTGATAGACGTCACTAAAACCTCGGTTTTTTATTTCAGACTGTGACAAAGATGACAAAGGGGTGGATAAAGGGTACTTCACTACCCTGGTCTACGGTACTAGAAGCAAAAGACTTACAACTCGAAATTCGGTTGAAAAAGTGAGAGGAGAAAGTGAAAGTAGCTCTCCGAAAACTCAAGGAGAAGTGAAAGACGGTATTCCCACCACAGTAGACGTATAGACTCCAATAACTATAGAGAGGGCCGTTAGAACTAAGGTCGAACACAAAGAAGGTCAGGTCGCAAAGAGTACTACATGAGACGTATATTCAATTGATTCGTCCTACTGTTATATGTCGGAACTGCATGAGGAAAAGTATAAACTTTGGTCAGACAACAAGGTACAGGTCAAGATTGACAACGAAGGACTGGACTTATGTCTAAAGAGTTCTCCGTCCAGTCCACCAGACCATAAGGGTAGAGAAAGTCTTAAAAGGTGTCAAAGAACACTAGGTGTGTCAGTTTTCCGAAACCGTATCAGTTATTTCGTCTTTATCTACAAAAAGACCTTGTGAGAACGAAAAAGGTACTAGGTCGTCTACGACCGTTAAACTAGAGACCAAGGAGACGGAAAAGATTTTGGTCGAACTTGTCGTCCCTAAAGTGCCAAGTGCATAACGATGAATCATGGTTTGTCACGTTTGTCATCTACGAGTAGAACTCTCCTTTGTTTTCTGTTGAGATTCAGTTTTTCTCGATATCTAAAACTCATTAAAATTATGGTTTCTTAATTTTGTGATATACGTTACGTTCAATTGAAAATATATCTAAAAAGAGATTACCTTGTAATCTATTCCAGTTTTTATGATATTCCGACCGTAAATTTTTCCTATGACCTCTGTCCTGAGAAATATTCGAGTGTAAGAACCTCATGTTTCAATAATGTGTCCTTAAGAGAGGAGAGTGGGGACGTTTTTACCTTTTATTGAGAAAGGGGTACTTTGTAATGAAATCGTGGACGAATATATACCCGTTACACCCTCCGTACCTCACACAGTATTCACTACATCTGTGATCGGGTATCCTCAAGTCAAGTCAAGTCAAGTCAGCGAGTCAGCACAGGCTGAGAAACGCTGGGGTACTTAGCGTCGTGCGGTCCGGAGGGACAGGTAGTGGTAGAGGGCCTCAAGTGAGTCTGAGTATAGGTAGCTCAGGCACTACGGTAGGTCGGTAGGGTAGGAGCCAGCAGGGGAAGAGGATGACAGGGGTTAGGGAGGGTCGTAGTCAGAAAAGGTTACTCAGTTGAGAAGCGTACTCCACCGGTTTCATAACCTCAAAGTCGAAGTCGTAGTAAGGGACGTTTCTTTAGGGTCCCAACTAGAGGAAGTCTTACCTGAATTCTACTCCTTTAATACCATCTACTCCTCCCCGTATACCAGGTACCAGTCCCCGTCTCGATCCCGGATTTCCCTAAGTCTGGAACTCGAGTCAGGAATGAACAGGACTCCCGCACTCATACGATGGGGACACTTTACCCTTACTGTGATAACGTAACAGAGTGTCACAATGACCCTGTCAATGTACTCTCGTGTACATTTTATAGTCATGTCGAAGTCCGTGTTTTACTTTCCTTGTGAAAGACTTAGACCCCTTCTAAGTCTGTCCGACTCATCTCAGTTCACATATGTTTTGTATGTCTTCCTCCGTTAGTCTTACGAGATTCTTGTTCGTTTATATAATAAACCTAATTGTAATCTTGAAATACCGGATTTAAAGATTAAATTTTTTAAAGCGTAATTCTTTTCTTCACGATAACTGTTCCTTTTCAGGTAGGTATTCCTTTGACGATGTACATTATCATTTTGTCCTTAAGAAAAACCGAAAAGACCTGTAAATTAGTAGACCAAAATCATTCTTGATTGGGTATTTAAAAAGTGATTATTTATATTTCTGTGAACTTGATCTACAAAATTTCTTCGTACATAAAAACTTGAGATGTAAAAGTCTACGAAAAGACTTACTTCGACATAAAGTATCATTTGGTAAAAAATGACTTTCTATATATAGTAGTTACAACCAAAATAAATAGATGGAAAAAGTAGAACTTAGGTATAAGAAGTCCAAACGAAAAAGGTGGACCTATTTGGGTTTCCGTCCGTTGTATACTTGATACTTGAAGGGGACTCCGGTGGTGGACCATACTCGTTGTGTTAGACACCCACTAAAGGAAGTCGTAGACGTAAACGGATCCTGGAAAGGTCACTGACAGTCTTTACTTTTCCTTCACTTCTTTTGGAACCAGAGGACTTTGTGTCCTCCACTACAAGGTGAATTCCTCGTAAAGAACATCAGGACATACCTACACTCTGGTATTTCTTCCGACTCACTGCTTCTTAACTACGAAAGTTTAACACCACGACGTCTTCTGGGAACTCTTAGGGAACCCGTCGTTCCTCTAGTTTGGTCAAGTAACCTTCCTGACTACGACTTCGACTTCGAGGTTATGAAACCAATGGACTACGTTTCTCGGTTGGGTAACCTTTTCTGGGACTATGACCCTTTCTAACTCCCGTCCTCTTCCCCCACCGTCTCCTACCCGTACGACCTACCGTAGTGACTGAGTTACCTGCACTCAGACTCAGTTGAGACTGTCATTTCCTGTCCCTTCGGATCGCGCGACGTCAGGTACCCAGTGTTTCTCAACCTGTGCTGAATTACTGTTGTATCGTTGACTTGCTGTTACTGTCTGGGTTTGTGGTTTGATCCTTGTAGTCTGGTACGTTTTGCCTCTACCCTATTCCTTCGGTCTGTTCCTTTTTGGTAATGGCCCACCCTAATCGGTCTCCTTAGAATTTCCGACTCCAGACCCTTTGTCGTACCGTCCCATAATCGTTCTCTTACTGTATTATTTCGGTGAAGAGACCTCTGGGTAGACTGTCATGAGATTGGGACCGGGAAGAAAATGGGAATTGTAAAATTTAGAAAGGTGTCTTGACTTCAAATGTCTAGACCGACCTCTCCCTGTTCCCTCTCGTTGGAAGGAAAAGTAGGACCGTCGGGTTCCTTTACCCCCACGACCTGAACGGTTTTACTTTACCTGAGAATAACTCACGACGACAATTTATTTTCTGACGTACATTAGTCTAATTAAAATTGTTGGTTGAATTCAGACGGTTTAGTAATAGGTCTTCCAGGGCAAACGGAAAGAACACCTCCCTGAAAGAAAGGTTTCTCTTAAAAGTAATAAAAATTTATTTCCCCTTTTAGGGGTTGTAAAAGTTTAGTTGATTTGGTTTGTGGTTATTCGGAGGACAATACCGTCCAGATTCGAGGACCGGACGGACACGTGGGGTCTGAACCCCGTCTTTCGACTGTCTCTTTTTACCTAGTTCCGTGGTCCTACGTCCCCGTAAGGTGTCCCAGTGTTCCGACGTTGTCCTCGTTTCTTTCTACTTCGGGGACGTACGGACGACCGAGGGACTACGTTACGAAGGTGTCCTCCTTTTATTACGTTCCCTGAACGTCTCGACAACACTACTCATTGGTACTTTTCGAATAATTTTGTGTAACACGGAGTTCACGGAGAGTTAAGACAGAGAAAGACAGATGAAATACGTCGGTTCGAATTATCCAAAAGGGTTTTTAGAAATGATCGCGAGGATGACTTTCAAAAGTCATGTTTAACGAACCGGACGTTTAAGGCCCATGACGACTTAAGGAGTCGTTAGTTACGTTTCTTTATCTCCTTTTGTTGTCTTACCCTTTCTGACCTCTAGAGAAGTTCTTTTAATCTCTATGGTTCCCTTGTAAAGTACGTTTCTACCCGAACTATTTCATGTCTTTACCATACCTGGATTGTCTTCGTCTTCTATAATTCTTTTCCACCGTTCTTATGTGTCTTCTTGACATACTTTATCTAGAAGTGCTGGTTCTATTAGTACTACCACACTAGTGAGTGGATCTCGGTCTGTAGGACCTTACACTTCAGTTCACCCGGAGTCTTTCGTAGTGATACTTGTTTCGATCACCTCCACTACCTTAAGGTCAACTCGATAAAGTTTAGGACTTTCTACTACGACACTTTCACGACGTGAGTTATACGGTCGTTTAAACCTTTTGAGTCGTCACCGGTGTCCTGACCTTTTCCAGTCACAAGTAAGGTTAGGGTTTCTTTCCGTTACGGTTTGTTACGAGTTTGATGGTGTGTTAACGTGAGTAGAGTGTGCGATCATTTTATTACGAGTTTTAAGAGGTTCGGTCCGAAGTCTTTATGCACTTGACACTTGAAGGTCTACAAGTTCGACCAAAATCTTTTCCGTCTCCTTGGTCTCTAGTTTAACGGTTGTAGGTGACCTAGTACCTTTTTCGTCCTCTCAAGGTCTTTTTGTAGATAAAGACGAAATAACTGATACGGTTTCGGAAACTGAGACACCTAGTTTTATTTGACACCTTTTATGAAGTTCTCTACCCTTATGGTCTAGTGTACTGGACGGAGAGCTCTTTGGATATACGTCCAGTCCTTCGTTGGCAATCTTGACCTGTACCTTGTTGTTTGACCAAAGTTTATCCTTTTCCTCATGCAGTTCCGACATATAACAGTAGGACGAATCAATTGAAGATACGTCTCATGTAGTACTCTTTACGACCCGACCTTCTTCGTGTTCGACCTTAGTTCTAACGGCCCTCTTTATAGTTATTGGAGTCTATACGTCTACTGTGGTGAGAATACCGTCTTTCACTTCTCCTTGAGTTTTCGGAGAGCTACTTTCACTTTCTCCTCTCACTTTTTCAACCGAATTTCGAGTTGTAAGTCTTTTGTTTTTAATACCGTAGGCCAGGGTAGTGAAGTACCCTTTATCTACCCCTTTGCCACAGTCTAAAATAATAAACCCCGAGGTTTTAGTGACGTCTACCACTGACGTCCGTACTTTAATTTTCTACGAATGAGGAACCTTCTTTTCAATACTGGTTGGATCTATCGTATAACTTTTCGTCTCTGTAATGAAACGGTTGTTTCCAGACAGATCAGTACCGATATCAAAAAGGACACCAGTACATACCTACACTCTCAACCTGACACTTCTTTCGACTCGCGACTGCTTAACTACGAAAACTTGACACCACAACCTCTTCTGAGGACTCTCAGGGAACCTGACGTTCCTCTAGGTTGGTCAGGTAGGATTTCCTCTAGTCGGGACCCTAAAGAAACCTTCCTTACTACGATTTCGACTTTGGGGTCATGAAACCGGTAGAGTCCGCTTCTCAACTGAGTGACCTTCTCTGAGACTACGGCCCTCTCTAACCCTCGTCCTCCTCTTCTCCTGCTGTCTCCTACTCTACCGACCTACCGTAGTGACTGAGCTACCAGTACTCAAACTCACTTGAGGCCCTCAACCACTACCTGTCCCTCCGGACCACACGACGTTAAGTACCCCAGTCTGTCCTGACTCGCTGACTTGACTTGACTTAGAATCGAGGGGGACGAGAAGGTTTACCAGAAGGGTTCTCCGCCACTCCTACCTCTATTCTGGTCCCGTAAGCCTCTTTTCGTCATGGTGATCCTTACGTGAGAGGGGAGTGCTCTGGGAGGAAGGAGGAGATTCGGTCACAAGAGGACGGACCACGTGCTGGGAGTAGGAGGCACACACACGACCTATGAGAGTTAACTTGCCTAAGAAGACTGAGACTGGATAAATGCTAAAAAGACACCGTGGTTGACACCGTATCCGTGATTAGAGCGTAAGTCTCACCACCGCAGTACATAGTGAGGAAGATTCATGGACGGAGAGAGTAATCGTTGAGTCTCCTTGGGAGGTATTTAGATTCCAAGGAGAAGATAACTCCTTGGTCTGACCGAATCCGATATCCCTTTAGAACGAGCCATTCTTACTTCATGAGTTTCTTTCGGAGACATAAAAGAAATACCACAAAGGTGTAAAAAAAGAGAAAACAAAAAGTTAGAAACGAAACATAACGACGTTTGAATTTGTATGTGTGTGTATGTTGTTTTTGTTAGAAAAAAACACTACCTTTTCAGACGAATGTTATTGATCCAGTCGCCGAATAGTGTTCAAAGACAATAAAATGGTAAAATTTTGACGTTAACGCACAATTTTTTCGTGACTGGAGACCGTTTCTGGAGCAATAACTGAATTTTTACCCGATAACCTCTTCCACAGAAACTGTACACCAGAGTCCTACTATTCTCATGATAATTCTTTCTCAAAAGCGACCCAACCAGACATGGGTAATTCGTCTTAAGCTAGTTGAGAATCCATCCGTTGACAAGACACTTGTTTTGTTTTGTTTTTAGATGTCACCGACAGTACGACTGGAAGTTATCTGTTTCGGAATTTTTTCCTACATCCGTAATATGACTCCATACACTTCCTCCGTTCGTTATATCTCGTCAATAAATTTTGGTTTTTATTTGGTTGTTGTTGTTAGGTTAATTCCTACCCAACATGTTACCCTTTTATTAGAAGGACAAAATTAGAGGTGGTCAGTCCAAGAATGATCTAATATCCCAAAGTGACCTCCTAAATATTTTGTTTTCTCTTCTTATCGACTTGAATTTATTGGAAAGGATCGAGGAGGGGATATTTATGATGTAAGATTTACTTCCTTTCTCTTTTCCTCCTTTTTCGTACATACTTTCTCTGACCTTTTGTACTTTCTTAATTTCTTTGTCATCCATAAATTTCTCTTACTCTCCACTTGTTTCGGAATAAGTCACCTATTTGAGCTGTCTTTTATCCTCTTTTGTCTGAAGACAACTTCGTCTTCACTAATTTCGCTCCCTTCTTAAAAGGTTGTACTTTTGACTTATATTCTTTTTCAATATCGGAGAAGATGGGTTTCCATGTCTTTCTGTAATCTTCGTTTCTTCACTATTGAAAAGTTCTGAGGAGGGTTGTTATGTTTGCATCAAGGTAGTTGAGACTTTCTATTCCCTGGTTCTCTTTTTTCCGACTACGTTCACACATCACTGTTCTCAAAGAGTAATTCCTTTTGGAATTCCTCTCTGAGAGTTTAAAACAATGTTCGAAGGACCCAGTATTGTTGTTATTGATATGTACCTCTACTCTTCTTGTCATATATTTATAATTTTGTACACTTATAAACGGACCTATCTCAATCAAAGTAGATACTGATAAAGTTGTTGAAATCCTATTGCTATTGGTTGTTAGTGGGGTTTGGATTTTATCAAAACAATCAGGCACCCACCTCTTCTTTCTACACGAACGGTTTCTTTCTCCAGACATTAAAACAATCTCTGAAAGGGTATAGAAGGGTCTGGGACACGGTTCATGAAATTTACTCAAAAGAGTAGAGAAAAGTATTATTAATCGAGGCAAAATACCTTTAATTCATTGAACTGATTTCAATGTAATGATTATTGATTGGGTCACTCGGTCCTAAACTTGAATTCGACCGACTGTCATGTCGAACTCAGGAATTGGATGTTTGTCGTAACGTAAATTATAAGGGCTCGTTAGGGTCCTCTAGTCCATAATAAAAGTACGAACACCATGTCTCTACCTTGATTCCGAGTTTCGTGTTCTAGTGTGTTCTGGATACCTATCTCGATCGTAAGTTATGTTCAACTTTAGGTTTGGTACATAAATTGTCGAGACAGACAGAGACAGTGAAAGTAAATTGTTTACGAAACTCTACAAACGGGACATGGTCCGTGGTAATATCATAGTATTGTTCCATATTCTCTATATTTCTACCAATTCTACCAAGGAGGAGAGGTCTTCTAGTGTAGACTCCTCACAGATCTCGAAGAATGGGTTTTACTCCAGGTGCCTGGTCAACATTTCCGTAGTGGACCCTCGAACGTCCTTCAGTCTTAAAGTTCGGGTCAAGGTCTCGATTACTCAGTCTTAAACCTCCAATTGTTAAAGAGGTCCACAAAGTTTACGTGTAATTTTACAGTCGTTATGACCGGGTCACCTGTAAAGTTTTCCAAAACGACAAGGCCCCATCTAAAGATACTGACGTCCCGAAGACGACGGACCGAGTCTGTCATTTCTTGAGAGGACATTCCGTCTCTTGGGTCCAAGGTAAGGACTCATCCCTTCTAGGGGACCTCTTCCCTTACCGATGGGTGAGGTCCTGAGAACAGACTTCTTAAGGTACCTGTCATCTCGGACCTTCCGATGTCAGGTACCCTAGTGTTCTCTCAGCCCGTGCTAAAGATACTGATGTTGAGGTTTTTAATCCCGTACTTTATTTTGTTGACTTGACCTTCTTCCCGTCCTCAGGATTATGGGTTTCCCGAGATGAGATAAAAATTGATTTGAAATTTTTTACGAAGAATTTCATAGGATCGCCCTGTTCAAAGGTCCGTTCCGATAGTCGACCTACGGTCCATTAGTCCCAAGTTTTAAACGAAAGTTGTAAAAGAGATCGAAGGAATGTTTCTACGTAGCAATGGATCTTCAAGTGACAAAACCCTCTCCTAAGAGAATCTAAGTATGTTAGTCCGGATGGAAGAAGGGTGGTTACACTTTTTCGATGGTCTTCTCAGTCTCCATGAGTCCACATCGAAATGTCTTTAGTACCCCCACCCCCGAGAAAAGACTACAAATGAATGGAAAACCCGAAGTACGATATTATACAATAAAAATTAAAAATAACCAGATGTCGGTTTTCACTTCGTTCTAAGTATTTGGTACAGTTAGTTTCTCCCCTCTATTTATTTACGTAGTGTGACGTAGACATTGTCACCTTAGTTTAAGGTTTTTTATGTTCCGACATGTCGGGTACGGACCATCCGTTCACCCGAGAGAACCGTCCGTGGGTTTCCCCACTCTTCGCCACGGAAGAGAATAACGTTCCCCAATAGCGTAGGTTTTGTTATGAAAAAGCATCATTTTGGGAATTTCTAGTTCAAGTCTCGGACTTGGCTTATAATATCTTCTGAGAGTAAAATTATGTGACTAAACCCTTACTTCGACAATGTTTGGGTTTTAAACGATGAACACTTTGTCGACTACCTACAGGGTAGGTAACAAGTCACCTTTAGTCATCACTGATGTCTTGTGGAGTCCTTGGGTGTCGTCTTTTGTCGTGATCATCTCAAATCGGCCCAAATTTGACTCTCATCCTTGATAGGACAAGTAAATACGACCTCGTAAAATTAGTCTCCATCGTCTTTTCCCATCTTTCTGTCTAAAGAATGTCTGGACATACTCGGGAACTCGTTCAATAAAATAAGGAGACTCGAAGGTGTAAGAATAACCATATGACTTAAAAAATTAAAAGAGTAAACGTTTTCTTATGTAACGTACTATAACGTTCCCAACAAGATTCCTATACACATTATATATTACTTTTGACCGTGAGTTCTTTACCGTCAATAAGAATTGTTAATGTGTCTTTTCCACTTTCTCCGTTTGAACCCAGGTTGTTATTCTTTATAGTGGCGTGTCATTTTCTATGAACCTACCATCACTCCTTCATAAACCCAATCTCTGAATTAGAGACTCTTGTAAATTCCTTCTCTTATTCCTCCTCTCCCCCGACTTTGAAGACTCACATACATTTACTCCCGTCGGGTTAGGATGAGGACTGAAAGTTAATGCGTAACATAGTCTTACGTCTCTAATAGTCTTTCCTAACGACGTCTCTCCAGACCAATCGACTGTTTTAAAGTAGGAGGAGGAAGGGTTAAAGGAAAACTAGGACGGGAGGGTTCACGTCGTACCAGATACAAGATTATTCGTCAGGGGTGTATAAAGTGAAAAGAGGGTCGGAAAATCCTCCGGAGTTGAGGTTTGTTTGGTGTGTGTTTGAGGGTTCGACTTTTCGAAAGGCTATCCCTAGGTGTACTCGACCGTCGTTGCACCTACTTGGATCTCTATTAGTATGATTCGCTTCATTCAGTCCGTCTCTTTCTATTTAAGGTATTCGATAGTGAATACACACCTTAGATTTTTATGCTGTGTTCACTTGAATAGATACTCTACGTTTGTCTGAGTGTCTGTGTCTCTTGTCTGAACACCGACAGTCACCCTTCCCCCGCCCCCTCTCTTCCTGTCCCTCGAGCCCCACTCGTTCGCGTTTGATGATATGTGTCTTACCTATTTGTTGTTCCAGGATGACATATCGTATCCCTTAATAGTTATATAAGTTAAAGTTATATAAGTTAAATAGGATACTCTTTGGTATGATCTTCTGTTATACTTTTTCTCACATATAAGTACATTTTGACTTAGTGAGACAGTATGTGGTCGTTGATTGTGTTACATATTTAGTTGATGTGAAGTTATTTAATCTTTTTTATTTTAGTCCAGTCTATTACGGGGCTTAGTAATTTTATATATATATATATATGTATAAATACAAATCAGGATGAGAACATTGAATTCTTTGTGTCCTGGGTTCCCAACCTTCCTGAACACCAGTGTCGACTCCCACTCTCGACGGTCCGGTCGTAAGAAGGATAGACGGGGGATGGAGGGGAGTGAGTGTCATAGAGAAATAAAGAGAGACAAAGTACATGATAAAGAGATCAAAGAGTATCTCCGTAAATCGAGATACAATAATAATGAATTTTGGGTACAATGTTTACTGCGAACATTACTGGATAAACAGTAAAATTGTACCCTTGCAACCGTTTGCTCTGAAACTGGTAAAGAACTAATTTTACACCCGCTTCGGTCTACTGACATCATGTGTAAGTCTACCGTACGTCGATTTAAGGTTGTCAACCAGATTAAGTATTCGTATTTCGAAAACTTTTCAATCCCGACCAACCCCAGGTTACATAAATATGTAAAAATAATCTGAGTTACCTTTCTAAGCTTTCCTACTTATTTTAAGGAAAGGATAAACGAAGTAGACGATAACGTCTGATACGGGTTGTCTACAGTGTATACTTTAAGTTTAATGTAGAAGTTTATCTCGCATTGAAATCATTACTTATTAAGTTCTCTTATTGACTTTTTGGTCTTATTATAAAATCTCTGTAAAGAAAGTAACCTCTCTTTCACAATTACCTTTTTATGAGTGGACAAATAGACTGGTAAAAGATGAAGTCACTTTAGTAACCTTAGTAACGATTACAATAGTAGAAGCCCGTGACAGTACAAAACGTTGAGTCAATCAAGCTCAGGTGAAAACTTTACGTAGTACAAATCTTTGATGGACAGCAGTTTTTTACCCAGGTTTAAGAGAAAAAGACTCTCATAAATGTTGACCTGTCGTCGTTTTTATATTCCGACTGTGGGGATTTTATGTTGTGTTCCTTTTTATTAATTCGTATTTTTATGGTGACTAATTTTATTTGATAATATGTGTTTGTTAATGACTATTGTATTGAAAATGTAAAACAATAAGTTACATAATTTCGTTAGAACCGTGTAGTTTAATATCTCTGACATTTAAAATACAGAAAGTATTTAGAGGGATATAAAAATTGATATTTTCCTCAGTACAGGGTATTAGAAATACAAGTGCAAATATCTTTATGGTACAGTAGAAATCCGTTATCTCTACGGGAAAATACTTCGTCATTCAAATTTTCCTTTCGCTGAGTCAACAAATTACGCAGTCTGGTGTCCCGTGTGTGTATGGACCCATGTCTAACTTGTCTGTGTTTTCGTGGAAACTAAATCGTTAGGGTCAAATTATTTTTACGTTTAGGAGTTATTTACCGTAGTACGTCCTAGTTGGTGGGTTGAACCTCCAGTTCGTCGTTTCCTGTTTAGACACAAAACTTTAAATCGATTGTCAAATAGGTAGTTGACGTTCTCTAATTTAGTTAGAGAAGTTACTTTAGTGAGGTATAGTCCCTTAATCCCTTAATTTTTGAGTATGGGACCCCTAAATCCAATTAGGTGGACTTTGATATAAAGGAGTGTCTTTACTTTCTGAACGGCTCAAGTGTAAAAGGGGCTGTGCCGACTGACACTGAATTTAAAGTTTCCCCAGTGGTAATTATATCTCAAAGTCCGAGGGGTCCACCGAGTCACCATTTCTTAGGTGGACGGTTACGTCTTCTGCGTCTCCTACTCTCAAGGTACGGAGTCAACCCTTCTAGGGGACCTCCTCCTTTACCGTCAAGTGAGGTCATAAGAACGGACCCGTTAAGGTACCTGTCTCCTCGGACCGTCCGATATCAGGTACCCCAGCGTTTCTCAGTCTGTGTTCAGTCCGAATCGTTGACTCGTGATAGTGATGTCTCAAAGTCTGTGTGTCGTAGTGTTTAGTTTTTCGTCCACCGGTGTCTCCACACTATGACACTAAATAGTATGTCACTTTCAGTGAGTCAGTACAAACTGAGCTATCAGGTACCCCAGTGTCAGTCTGTACTGACTCACTGAAAGTGAAAGGGAAGAGGTTCCCTAGAAGGGTTGGGTCCCTGACTTGAGTCCAGAGGGTGTGACGTCCGTCTAAGAAGTGGTCGACTCGGTGTTCCCTTCGGGTTCTTATGACCTCACCCATCGAATAGGGAAGAGGTCGCCTAGAAGGGTTGGGTCCTTAGCTTGGTCCCAGAGGACGTGACGTCTACCTAGGAAATGGTTGACTCGATAGTCCCTTCGAGGCTAAACAATCTTTCTTATGTATAAACTAGAAGCAAGAATGAAGACCGAGTGTCGAGTGATTTGGGAATCTCTAGTCTATCAATTCTTAGACGGACATTACTCCCTCTGGTCCAAACTAGGGACCCAGCCCTTCTAGAGGACCTCTTCCTTTACCGTTGGGTGAGGTCATAAGAACGGACCTCTTAAGGTACCTGTCTCCTCGGACCGGCCGATGTGGGGTACGCCAACGTCTCAGCCGGTACTGACTCGCTGAATGTGTGTGACCTTCTCACTATTTACAGAAGACAATACAATTACTCTGTTGAGACCCTTTCGTGGATCCTACCCCCGACCAACGGTCATCTCAGTTTGTAAACTAATCTCCTGACCTTAAAAGTCAGGGTAGGTACTTAAGGCCCCTGTCCTCTCTTGAACTTAGTTAGTGAGTACCGGTTACTCAAGTAGTTACTACGGATACATTACTTCGGCGCTTTTTTTTAGTTATTTCCTCCAAGTTTCTCATGGGTATGATCCCTGGGTCTTGAAGGGGTGCGGGACCTGGGGTGTGAGGTGTTCCTGTCTTCGAGAAAACAACTCCTGGAGCGGTGACATGGAGATGGAAACCGACAACCAGACATAGGAAAGCCCGAAGGGACCACCGAGTCGCCCATTTCTTAGACGGACGTTACACCCTCTGGACCCAAGCTAGGGACCCAACCCTTCTAGGGGACCTCTTCCCTTTCCAATGGGTGAGGTCGTAAGACCGGACCTCTTAAGGTACCTGACATATCAGGTACCCAGGGTTTCTCAGTCTGTGGTGACTCACTGAAAGTGAAAGTGAAGTGAACATAGGAAACTATAGGAAACATTATTTACCCATTGCTTCACTCATTTGTCCAAAAGGACTCAAGACACTCGACAAGACCTTCTACTTACCTCGGGTTGCTCCTCCAGTACTTTTGGAGACTGAATACCGGTCAGTCAGTCGTCGTGTCCACTGTTGGACCTGAACACTGCCGCAGACTTCACCTCCCGTCAGAGTACCCTACTTCTAGAACTGGACGTCTTAGAGGAAGATAGATGACCATCTATTACAGTCTTAACCCAGCTGTTGACAACCATACCCCTTCGGATGTGGGTGCGTGTAGGTGCGTATACGTGCACAACCGTGACCCAGGTCCTTAGGAAAATTCTTCCTTTACGTTGACAGTTTCAGTCCGGACATTTCCATACTCTCGGACCCCTGGTTCCCTACTTCGTCTTACAGTACTTAACAAAAAAAAGTGGAGGTTACCATTTGGGGGAACCTACTACAAAACTATAAAACAGACTGGGACTTAAGGTGTTGACATTGGGTCAGTTCTCACTTTTGAGGTTACACGGGTACATTCGTAGGATATTATGGGTCCTTCATTATAAATTTTATACATTATAAATTTTATCATTTTTATACCATTATAAAAGACCTGGGAGTCTTTCATGAGACCTTGTTATTAAGAAGTTCTTAAAGAAAGAAGAGAAGGGTTGTCGATCCGGTGTGTAATGAGGAAAAGTAAGTGTGTAAATCTTGTTCTGAAGGGATCAAGGTCCTAGGAAATTTCGAAGGTGTTCTATTTATGACAGATGATGGAGTCCAAGGTCTTCCGAGTGGGAAAGACGTCTTGTCCCGGAGAAGACCTTTGGCCCTTCGTCCCTGTTCTCTGGTTTGGAGGAACTTGAGGACTAGATTTCGGTTGGACCGTCGAGGCTCGACTAAGAAGGTCGGTCCCACCGCCACGACCTCGAACCCGGTACTGATTAACGAAAATCACGGAAGTGTGTCGTCGTTACAGATGTCGGACACAAAAGAAACGTTTTCAACTTCACGTAATTTTTCCGATTTCGGGGGCGGTGGAAAACCGGGGGGGATTTCTTTCGGTGTGTTCACCTAGCCTGACCCAGTAAGGATCCTCAGAACGGTGGGACCGAGAGTGGATTTACTGAGGGAGTCTCCAATGACTTCGCTAGGACGTCCCGAAGATCTTTCAAGTGAGTCACCTACCGCTAAGGTTAGACCCGATTCCTCAGGAAAAGAGAGGTATTTGAACATCCTTTATCCCATGATCTGCTTTTTAAAGATTCCTCTCCTTTTCCTCTGATTGTTGTCTAAACCCAGATGACAAACATAGGTTTGAAAATATAATTATATGTACACACATATGTTTATATATGATCCATGTGTGTGTGTGTGTGCGCACACGTTACCTGTTTTCTCCTTTTCTTATCTTTCTTATCTACTTCAAGACCGACAATTTTAATACAGTCACAACCCGTTTACGGTCATGATTCGATTAGTGTATCCTATGTAAATAAAAACGGAAACCGAATCTTTAAGTAAAAAAGTGTCAAGGTCTTCAGGTTTTAGTCCACGACCGTTCAGGACAAAGAAGACTCCGGAGGGAGGAACGGAATGTCCAGCGACTGAAAGACGAGACAGGACTGTATCGAAAAACAGTCAGAGACAAAACAGATGCAACATTAGAGGATAAAAAAAAATTCTTATTTAAAAATAACAACACTTTATCGGATCGACTTTAGATTGAATCAGAACTTTTGTTTTTGACCTTTTTACACCTTTTCATTGTTTTAATCACTGTACACAGTGATTTTTTCAATTCCGGTATGAATCTTTTATGATGGGTAAGTTAAATAGTATATAAATAACTCACGACCCACTACTTTCCTAAAATTTTCGAACTTTCCCAGTTTAAGTTCCTAGACTCCGTCAAAGTGTCTTTTCAGTGTAAACTTGACCGATAACTTTTTCCCCTTTTTCTTTTCAAGACCAAGATTTCGATTATATATGGGTAACGTCTTAGAAATCTTGTTTGTAACATGTTCTTTGGGTTGTGGGTTTTACCCGGTGATAATTTCAAATTACACGAGAAAGAAGGGAAGAAAAGAAGAAAAAGAAAAGGAAAGAAAGAAGGAAAAATAGAGAGAAAATAATTGAAACTCTAAAATCACAAAAATCAGATAACAAAAAGTACATTATGATGTATCATGTGTAAACTTTTTATCTGTACAAAAAAATTTTTACAATCAAGGTATAATTATTTATTATACACATCTTTTTAATCTTTTATGTTCGAACGTTTACTTCCTTTTTTGTTTATTTTTCTTTTTTTTAGTGGACAATAGAGTCGTTCGTCTCTGCTAGTGACATATATATATAACCTTATAGTCGAAGTCCCCAGAAAGATACGTGTATCTATATCACGGACCGTGTGTCATCTGTGAACTATTCATAGACAATTTACTTTCCTTACTCATGTCTAAAAAATTTTTATACATGTAAATGTTTTTACCTTTAGTGTGGTGTCTCAAAAATTCTACATAAAAAAGTGAATTGTTCTATATCAGAGGGTAGGACTCAATACAGGTATTGTGTCAAGATGTAGTAATGACTTTTACGAGGAATTGACGAACTGACGCGGTATTTAACTGTAGGTCGGACGATAACGTCCGGTCAGCGTCACGGACCACCTGCCCTCTGTTGTCCACCTCTGCCCGGGATTCGACTCTGAAGAGTTACTTCCCCTTGTACCGGGTACTGTTTCTCTGTCCTTCACGTCCAGTTCAAATTCTTTGTTTTCTTAATGTCAAAGTGACTTCGTGTCTTCGTTAATAGTCTGATATGTCAGTTAATATTCTAACTTACTCTAGTAGTGCGCTTCTAAAGCTACAACTGGGTTGATGTTACTGATAGGGGGTCGCAGATATTGTCCAATGTTTACTGTCAACTGATTCGTGTCTTGTAAAGACTAGGAAGTGATGTTTTAAGTCTCTATAAGAATTCTTCGTCATAATAGAACCATACGAATAACCATGTAAAATGATTATGATGGGTACATTTTTTGTATTTGAAGAGATGAGAAGTACCATTATGTATAGTTTCTTCTCCAATATGTCTCTTAAATTGTAACGAATGTCCAAAGGAGCTATCGAGTCGACCATTTCTTAGACGGAGGCTACGTCCTTTAGAGCCAAGCTAAGGACCCAGTCCTTCTAGGGGATCTCTTCCCTATCCGATGGGTGTGGTCATATGAACCCGAAGGGACCACCGAATCTACCATTTCTTGTGTGGACGTTACACCCTCTGGACTCAAGTTAGGGACCTAATCCTTCTAAGGGACCTCTTCCCGTACCGTTGGGGGAGGTCATAAGAACGGACCTCTTACGGGCACCTGTCTCCTTGGACCGTCCGACGTCAGGTACCCCAGCGTTTTTCAACCTGTACTGACTCCTGATTCGTGTATGTCGGATGACTTTGTTCGTTCTGGAAAAGTATATTTCATTGTTATTATTTTGTAAACGTACTATCTCTGGTTTGACATGGCATTTTGTTTGTGATTCAGGTCTTTCTAAAGTCTCGGTATGTATACATGTGCACCCTTCCTTTCTTCCTTCCTTCCTTCCCCCTTCCCCTTTCCTTCCTTCAACTTCGACCCTCTTTAGTCCATTCTAAAATGTTTCTCAATTCTATACTCGATACGAATTTTTGTCCTAAATCTGGCCTCATCCCTTCCGTAAGGAACGTGATCTTTGTCGTGTCCGTTTCTGTACCACCGGTTCACACGTGTCTTGTGGGTAAGTCTACTTAGATCGACTTCGTGTCTCTAGTTCCTTGTGTCAGAACTCATCCTTCTCCAATATGACCAAACCATTTTCGACCAATTTTTGACATCTCTCCTTTGGTTTGGTTTCTTATATGATATTAAATTTGTAACAGGTTTTAATGAAACCCCCTATTTATTCGTTTTTATGTAAATCTAAGGTGATTGTCTTTCGTCTCAAAGTTTCTTATCGTTCTTCTCTATTCTTTCGGAAGGAGTCGCTAGTTACGTTTCTTTATCTCCTTTTGTTGTGTAACCCTTTCTGATCTCTAGAGAAGTTCTTTTAATCTCTATGGTTCCCTTGTAAAGTACGTTTCTACCCGAACTATTTCCTGTCTTTACCATACCTGGATTGTCTTCGTCTTCTATAATTCTTCTCCACCGTTCTTATGTGCCTTCTTGACATGTTTTTTCTAGAAGTGCTGGGTCTATCAGTACTACTACACTAGTGATTAGATCTTGGTCTGTAGAACCTTACACTTCAGTTCACCCGGAATCTTTCGTAGTGATGCTTGTTTCGATCACCTCCACTACCTTAAGGTCAACTCGATAAAGTTTAGGACTTTCTACTACGACACTTTCACGACGTGAGTTATACGGTCGTTTAAACCTTTTGAGACGTCACCGGTGTCCTGACCTTTTCCAGGCAAAAGTAAGGTTAAGGTTTCTTTCCGTTACGTTTTCTTACGAGTTTGATGACGTGTTGACGTGAGTAGAGTGTGCGATCATTTCATTACGAGTTTAAAGAGGTTCGGTCCGAAGTCTTTATGCACTTGGTACTTAAGGGACTGCAAGTTCTACCAAAATCTTTTCCGTCTCCTTGGTCTCTAGTTTAACGGTTGTAGGTGACCTAGTACCTTTTTCGTCCTCTCAAGGTCTTTTTGTAGATAAAGACGAAATAACTGATACGGTTTCGGAAACTGACACACCTAGTGTTATTTGACACCTTTTAAGACTTTCTCTACCCTTATGGTCTGGTGGACTGGACGGAGAACTCTTTAGACATACGTCCAGTCCTTCGTTGTCAATCTTGACCTGTACCTTGTTGTCTGACCTTTATCCTTTTCCTCATGCAGTCCTGACATATAACAGTGGGACGAATAAATTGAATATACGTCTCACGTAGTGCTCTTTGCGACCTGACCTTCGTTGTGTTTGACCTTAGTTCTAACGGCCCTCTTTATAGTTATTGGAGTCTATACGTTTACTGTGGTGGGAATACCGTCTTTCACTTCTCCTCGATTTTTCGGAGAACTACTTTCACTTTCTTCTCTCGCTTTTTCAACCGAATTCCGAGTTGTAAGTCTTTTACTTCTAGTACCGTAGGCCAGGGTAGTGAAGTACCCTTTATCTACCCCTTTGTCACCTTTGCCACAGTCTGAAATAAAAAATCCCGAGGTCTTAGTGACGTCTACCACTGACGTCGGTACTTTAATTTTCTGCGCATGAAGAACCTTCTTTTCAATACTGCTTGGATCTATCGTATAAGTTTTCGTCTCTGTAATGAAACGGTTGATTCCAGACAGATCAGTTCCGACGCCAAAAAGGACACCAGAACATACCTACACTCTCAACCTGACACTTCTTCCGACTCGCGACTTCTTAACTACGAAAACTTGACACCACAACCTCTTCTGAGAACTCTCAGGGAACCTGACGTTCCTCTAGGTTGGTCAGGTAGGACTTCCTCCAGTTGGGACCCTAAAGAAACCTTCCTTACTACGACTTCGACTTGAGGTCATGAAACCGGTGGAGTACTCTTCTCAACTGAGTAACCTTTTCTGAGACTACGACCCTCCCTAACCCCCGTCCTCCTCTTCCCCTGCTGACTCCTACTCTACCGACCTACCGTAGTGCCTGAGGTAACTGCACTCAGACTCACTTGAGGCCCTCTACAACTACTTGTCCCTCCGGACCACACGACGCTAAGTACCCCAGTGTTTCTCAGCCTGTGCTGACTCGCTGACTTGACTTGACTTGACTTGTCTTTCGTTTTGACTACCTTAGATTTAGGAGAGATCTTCACATCGACGTTTACTTACACCCTTTACATCAAAAGTTAAAAAGTAGGTCACGTCTTGACCTGATCTTTCTTCATCCTTGTTTATGACTGACCCGGTTAGATAGTGTTTCACAGAAACGTTGACTTTAACATAAAAACGAATAATTAGGGGGTTTAATCTTCCTTTCAATACTGGTTGGATCTGTCGTATAATTTTTCGTCTCTGTAATGAAACGGTTGTTTCCAGGTAGATCAGTTCCGATACCAAAAAGGTCATCAGTGCATATCTACTCTCTCAACCTGATATTTCTTTCGATTCACGACTTCTTAACTACGAAAACTTGGCACCACAACCCCTTCTGAGAACTCTCAGGGAACGTGACGTTCCTCTAGGTTGGTCAGGTAGGATTTCCTCTAGTCAGGACTCATAAGTAACCTTCCTGACTACAACTTCGACTTTGAGGTTATGAAACCGGTGGACTACGTTTCTTGACTGAGTACACTTTTCTGGGACTACAACCCTTTCTAACTCCCGTCCTCCTCTTCCCCTGTTGTCTCCTACTCTACTGACCTACCGTAGTGACTGAGTTACTTGTACTCAAACTCATTTGACACCCTCAACCACTACCTGTCCTTTCGGACCGCACGACGTCAGGTAGCCCAGTGTTTCTCATCCTGTGCTTACTCACTGACTTGACTTAACTTGATTAGGGGGTTAGATAACTAATCGTTCCACCCTAAAGGTCCACCGAATTTGTTATTTCTTAAAAGGACATTTACACCCTCTAGGTCCAAGATAGGGATCCAGTCCTTCTAAGGGACCTCATCCTTCACCGTTGGTGAGGTCATAAGAACGGACCTTTTAGGGGACCTGTCTCCTCGGACCGCCTGATGTCGGATATCCCAGTGTTTCTTAACCTGTCTTGACTTCACTGAATCGTGAGTGTGTTATTTCTCGTTTCACCACCCTGGGTCGTGGGTAAGACGACCATGTTAAAATCGTCCACGACGTTTCCACAGGAGACGTCGGTTGTTGACACCACCACTTAAGGACTGGTAATCTAAACCGGAGTCACTACACAAGGGCCTCCTACGTCAAGTTTGTTACTCTTCGACCGAAGGACTACCTCCGTATTCTCTTCTGGGAATCCGCTCGACTCACCACCATGAGTCACAAATAAGGATCTCTAACTCGGGTTTCGGACCAGACGGTAGAAAAGATCGTTAAAATGTCCAAAATTAAGGGACATAAGTTAGGGAAAACGAATTGTATGTTCTCTAGAGACAAATATACGTCAATTTGGGACTGACTATAAGAATTAAAATAAAAAAAGTTAGAGACTTTAAAAAATAATACTCTTGAAAATTTGTATATGTTTTCACTTGTATTGTATTATTACTTGGGGGTACATGGTTGAAGTCCGGCCAGAACAACTTCAAAATGAGGGTCGTAGTGGATCTTAATAAAATGTTTTGTAAGGTCTATAGTAGACATTTATGAAGTTATGTATAAAGATTTTTCAGTCTAGGTAAAAATTTTGTTATGGTGGTATAGTGTTAGTGTAGATTTTGTATTGTTCTTGGGGATTTACTGTGATTTATCAGTCGCTGCGTACACACGATTCAGTGAAGTCAGTACAGGGGGAGACCTTGGGATGCATGACATCGGACGGTCCGAGGAAACAAGTACCCTAAGAGGTTCGTTCTTATGACTTCACCCAACGGTACGGAAGGAGGTCCCCTAGAAGGGACTGAGTCCCTAGTTTGGACTCAGAATGTAGAGGACGTGACCGTCCGTCCAAGAAAAGGTGATCGTGGTGGAACCTTCGGTTTATAGGTCAGTTCATATGAATTCACGTTTTGACGATACTTACTGATAACCACTAATTCTTCTTATTCTAGTATGGAGAGGATCAAGTCGAGGACCCTTACTTAATGCTGTCGATCCAGTCACCAAAACTCTTAGACAATTCATATTCCGGTCAATACCAAGACAGAAGGACTGTTGAGAAGGGTGCTGTAGAGAAGGGTATTGGTTCACTCAGATAAATGTATGACCCCCAGGGACCGAGTGGCCTGAGAGTCTACCATTATTATATTAGATACTCGACGAAGTGATATAAAGTTTTCCGGAATTTGTCCGATTTGTCCAATTAATTTTACAGTACTCAGGCATGAAAACCGTTTTGACGGAATTGAATCACACTATTAGGATCTAAGACTGACCGTTACAATATATAGAATCTCATTGTTTTCACCCTTCACTTAATTATAACTACGATTTCGACTTTGAGGTCATGAAACCGGTGGAGTACGCTTCTCAACTGAGTAACCTTTTCTGAGACCACGACCCTCCTTAACCCCCGTCCTCCTCTTCCCCTGCTGTCTCCTACTCTACCGACCTACCGTAGTGGCTGAGCTACCTGCACTCAGACTCACTTGAGACCCTCAACCACTACCTGTCCCTCCGGACCGCACGACGTTAAGTACCCCAGCGTTTCTTAGCCTGTGCTGACTCACTGACTTGACTTGACTTGACTTCAATATCAGTTTTGAGAGATTTGTCATACGAAGTCTAGGTCGACAACGTGACGTATATTTAATATGAAGTTGATTTTATTTTTGAATCTCACCTATGTTAGAAACTTTTGGGTCCCAGGAACCCTCCACCCCTTACTGGAAGTCATCACTTTCTGACCCTAAGTCACTCGTCAGAGTCTTCTCTTCCACAAAAGAGAGAAGAATGAGTTGTGAGTACTGAATCGGTCACGAGGACCAGAACCGAGACGATCCTGGACCGGAGGGAGAGAGGGAGACGACCGAGGGGGTCGAAGACAGTTAGTGCGAATCGAGGTATAAACCTTTCGCTGAAACTTGTTAGTCGGACGAGGACAGAGATGACGGTTGTCAGATTTGTCGAATGGGGACAAGAGTAGCGAGGGAACTTAGGATCAAGATGACCGAATAGGACCGAGGTGGGGAGTCCTCGACACGACAGAGACCCGTTCGTCCAATTATAGAGAAACAGAGTCAAAATCCCCGAAGGGACCACCGAGTCTCCAATTTCGCAGACGGGCGTTACGCCCTCTGGACCCAAACTAGGGACCCAACCCTTCTAGGGGACCTTTTCCTTTACCGTTGAGTGAGGTCATGAGAACGGACCTCTTAGGGTACTTGTCTCCTCGAACCACCCGATGTCAGGTGCCCCAGCGTTTCTCAACCTGTGCTGACTCGCTGAAGTGAAGTGAAGTGAAGACAGAGTCAAAACGGTAGACATTTTACCTCTATTTTGTCATAGATGGAACGTCTCAGTGATATTTCGAAGACGTTGACCCAGGCACGGACGGGACCAAGACCATTCGCTCCCGCTGACAGTGACGCTGATAACGATGGAGAAGGATTAGTTCCGTTCTCCGGAAAAGAGTCAAGAGTCGGAAAGTGGAGGGACGCGTCCTCCCTGTGACAAAGGACTTGGGGTAGTGGAACGAAGAGTGACGTAGACGTTCGTAGGTGTAAGAGTCCCCTTGACAAAGGTCGGAGGTGACGGTCGAGGACGGGAGGAGGGTCGGAGACACGAGGCACACCCCCGTCGGGGTCGGGGTGGGGGGAAGGGAAATGTGTGAGTGTTTGAGAAAGGAAACATTCAAAGTTCGGACTTCACAGTCAGAAGTAGGGTGTCCCCAGAGAAAGTCTAGAGGAAAGGGGTTCCCGAAAAGCAAAATGTTTTGATCTTAAGGAGATCTTTGATCCTCTATCCTAAAGACAGTATGAAGGATGAACGACTACTACTGCAGTGAATTGTACGGTAAATAAAGAAGTAGACATTTGACTCTTTCGACCTCCCCTCTCTGTTAGAGAGTCCAAGGGAGAAGGACGAGTCTTTTTAAAAGTATTTAAGAAAAGTCTGGGGTCGACAGACCCTCTGGAGAAGTGCACTTACAAACAGTACTGGAGGTTGAGGTGCACGGGGTGACTTGTATGGTAGACTGGAGTGTGTAGTCGAAAAGATAAAGACAAGTACTATTACAACCAAAGGGAGTAGTGAGTCTGAACCTTGGGTCCATAGATTAGTCAGAGACTCAGGATAGTTGTAAAGTATGGTAGGGAAGGAGGGAGAACAAGGAGGACCGAGGTGTTAGCATCGGACCGACCAGCGAAGGGGGGTACGACGGATGACTCGGGTCGGGTGAGGTAAATGTCTGTGTCTAAGAAGAACTTTTAGGTACAGAAAGCATAAGGAGAAAAGGGGAACGGGCAGGATTCACAAAGATGATCAGTTTGGGGACCTTGTCGTTTAAGTTTCGGTTCTAACGGGGCTTGAGAAGAAAGGGGGGAATTATAAATAAATAAATAAACCGACACGACTCGGAACTAACGCCGTACACCTTAGATCAAGGGACTGGTCCATACCTTAAGTCCGGAGGAACCCTCGCACCTCAGAATCGGTGACTAGTAGTCCCTTCAGGGGAGATTGAGAAATTTAAAGAGAGGGTCCTACAAGGAAGACTTGGAAAGTGAGGACATTACCTAGACGAAACGTCAAAAGTCGAAAGGAGAGTGACGGGGGGTGGAACCGGGACTTGTATGAAGAGTCGGTGAAGGAAAGGGTAACTCGGACACGAGTGACTTCATGTAAAGAAAGTTTTTCGGGTCGAACGACCGAACTCACCAAAAAAAAATTTTTTCTAATAAAGTTCGGTTGGAAGAGAATTCCAGAAGGAGGTTACTGGTTGAACACTAATAAATGGACACTACTGAAGAGTATCGTGAAAACATATGAGTGACCTAATATCCTTCCCCAGAATATACAAAAGTGCTAGAGAAATACCTCAATAGGAGAAAGGATTAATGTAAGAGTTGAAGAGCTCCTGTCCCTCGTCTCTGGAAGATCGAGGGATTATGTGTCACTATCATTTTTGCAATTGTTATTACTACTGAGTTGACTAGTAGACGGACGTCTGTTATGTCGTATTAGGAGTGTTTGTGTTAAAGAGTCCTTTCGTTTCTTCTCTTCAATTTTCTTCGTTGTACATGTCGACGAGGTATATCAAAAGTAATTGAGACGGTGACATAAAATGAAAGCTAGACTCGTACGTGTTTCATACACTATTATGTAAATTTTAACATTTCGTGATATAATTACTTTCCATAGATAGTAATTGTTGGGTCAGTGATACCGACCTTACAAATTCTTAAGAACCATACTAAAGATGTTCGGGTGTCTTTCCCAATGTAATTTCATCACCAAGAGTTGATCCCTGGTAAAACCGGGGGCGGGAGTTACCTGTAACCGGTACGGACCTCTGTAAAAACCGACAGTGTTCACTCCCCCATAACATCCGAAGATCGCCTCTCTCAAGTCTCCACGACGATTTGTAGTATGTTACGTGTCCTGTCGATAAGTGTAGTTTCGAAATAGACCGGGGTTTCCGGTCCTCGTGACCCCTACTCTTCGGGACACAATGTCCTTCGAGTGTCCCCTTATTCCTGACTGGTGAGGGCGCCCCCCGTCTCTCCTTGTCGAGTGAAGAAACTTTACTACCTGGGGACCAGGACAGAACAAATGTCATAGGGTTGTGGACGAGGTGTTCTTGAGACAAGTCCAAGGATCTACTACAAAATAAAAATAAAAACATAACTTGATAAAGTAAAATAATCTTTTATAAACTGATCCATTATGTACATGTGTCATGTGGTAAGTATTTCATGTGTTCGCAGATGTCACTTTTTTCGGAGGAAGTGCCGACACGCTACACGAGTCAACACGGTTTGAGACGCTGAGGTGCCTGACGTCCGGCGGTCCGAGGAGACAGGTACCTTAAAAGGTCCGTTCTTAGGACCTCACCCAACGGTAAAGGATGAGGTCTCGGAAGTGACGGATAGGGGGCTTTTCAAGGCAGGGTACAAAAGAAGATATTGAAAGTGTTAAAATAAAAAATGTAATTTTAGAAACTGAGTAGATCTACCTAAAAAGTTTACAGAGAATAATTGTACGGATCGGCTTCTACAGATCCTCAATTGGAAGGGTGACTCTAGAAAACCTTAATAAGAGTAAAGAGTTTCTCTTTTATGATTATTTGAAATCTTCAATTACTTCAATTGGACGTTGAGACCTATGTCCTTCTGTCTGACATAACATATGATGTAAATTTTTAAATTGAAATTAATTTTGTCGCTCACAGAAACTCGTCACACTTATGTGTTTTCATTTTTAGAAAGAGTAGTTGACTTTTAATTATCTAAATTTATTAATACATGTCTCAAGTTTTTGTCGGGTTTTATATAAGGATATTGGAAACTCTTTCAGAGAAAGAGACGTGTACATGAAAAACGAGATCGTTATGGAGACTAGTTCTTAATGATGTCCTGATTTTTGTTACTTACCGTTGAATTATATAAAAAAAAATTCAAGATCGATTGAGGTTTGTTTGATGAGATCCTTTTTATCTTTAGTACTGTTTAACTTTCGTGGTGTCTCATCACGTATATTTCTCCTAGTGAATATTTGTAAATTTTTATCTGAAAATAAACTTTTCTCTTTTATATTATTTTGTGGTATTAAGTATGATTTACTACAATGTCAGAAACTTGTTCGAAAAAAAGAAAAACCTGAAAAAGAGTCCGTTTTAGACTTCAAGCCTAATTGTCTACGTGAGAGTTTGTAGAGAGGATCAAGATTTTAGGAGATTTAAATACTAAGATATATGACAAAGAATTACCTAGTGAAAGTCTCTATTCTACCCGAACATCTGTTCAGAAAACTTATCCTCTGCGTCTGATCATTAGGAGTTAAGATTGATGTGTGTCTTTAGTGGAACCCTCCAAACCTTTTTATTATCACTATTGTACGGGGGATTATGTGTGGTCAAAGACTAAGTCAAGCAGATCTTACCTTAGATCCGTACCTATAAAATTTACGAAACTCTTCTAAGATTACACAACGATTATAATTCTAGACGTCTAATATAATTTTCGATTTTTGTTTACATCGACCTCGGGTTCATCCATTCTGTTTACTCGTTTCGTCTAACCCATGTTCTTTGACCTCTTGTACACAGAGCAGATAAAGTCATTTTTATTCTGTCTAGAAAAATAAAGAAAAGTTCTTTACGGTCTTTAGTTCAAAATTCACTTTAAGTCTATGAATTTACAACTGTCGATTAAGGTTTGTTAAAATTCTCTTGTTCAGAATGTTTTATGTGGGTGTCCAAAGTAAACCAAGATATCAGTGGTTGTATTGTTTTGGTCAAGTTATTTAGTTCGGGTTGAAAAGGAGATACAAGACAGGACGGTAAGAGGGTTGAGTTTCCGGGGAGGAGGGTCTGGAGCCCGGTATTTGAGAGGGAAAGGAAAAGGAAAGGTAGCAAGGGAAGAAAAGGTTAGAAGAAACAGAAGGCAGTGAGGATTCTCTACCTTTGACTCTAGGTGTGTAATTTAGAAATACACCGGGACCGACGTAGTGAGACTGCCCGAAGAGATGGACCCTTTTAAGTTCAATATTTAACATTGGACTCCGACACTGAGGTACTACAGTTGTTGGTCAACCAAAACACTTCAGCCCCCTTTTCGGTTAGTTCGAGTATTGAGGCATAATGGTTCTCCAAATAGTTTGTTTGTTATATACATTCAGCAGTAAATTAAAGACGAGAACAAAACAAAAATTTAGATTTAGTGAATATTTTTAATGCGGTCATAACAAAAAATTTTTAAGGCGACAGACTCGAGATACGGTCCGGTTGATTTAGACTTAGAGACCTTTACCTCAGACCCGTAACCATCGAAAATTCTCTGAAATCCACTTAGACCACACTTCGGACGAAACTCTTAGTAATTAGAATTGGATAGGATTTGGACGTCTAATGGTCTCAAACTTGAACAAGTTCCTATAAGAGTCGAGACAAGAGTAACATGGAAGTGTTGAGTATGTGACAGTAATCATAGCATGTCTACTCTTTTCTTCCGTAATTTTTACAATCGACTCAATGGGTTCCCCTGGGTCAATCAATGTCCGTTTCCATGTGATATCGTAATGGACTCCGTCCCAAGGAACTGTCCTTGGACCCACGAACGTTTCAAATGGGTTTGGTACAACGAACGGATAGTGACCTAAGGAAATACGAATCATTCATTGGGATTATGTGTCCACGACTCGACTTTGGGTCACTGATTTTACGCTAGTTGAAGGTCTATACAAAAAATTTTTCTGAGTTAAATCCCGGTCACAAGATTCCACAGGAAGAGATTTCAGATACTACGATAAACCTAAAGTGAAGGAAGATACGTGAACGAAGGGGGTGGAGGTATGATGGCAAGTATCTGTCTACGTGCAAGAGGGTCCCTGATTTTTCAAAGTCCATCAAAACAATTCTGTAAAAGTCTTTTTATAAAAATTTACTAATTTATAAGTAACTTGTAATCTCCATTCCCTTGAAAGGACTAGTTGAAGGGGGTGGAGGAGACTATCTACTCTTTGGACTTCAGAGAAAATTAACTCATGGATACCTCATGATTGTCACACGGTTCGAGAAGTGTAGATAATAGGAGTGATTGGGAAGTCCTATTGAGTCATTCATGGTGATAGTAGTGGTGGTAGTGATGGTAAATTGTTTACCCCGGTCCTTTGACTCCGAGTCCCTACGGTTTGTTGAACGGGTTCCACAGATCCGATCACTCAACTCTGACCCGTAAATGTAAACTGAGTTTCATAGACAGGAATGAAGTGGAAGGTAGTGGACCTGACTACCACGTTTTGCACTTTCTATTTATACTTTTCCGATCCTCCACTAGTCACTTGTGAATAAACTTCTCCGTCTTTCACCATAAACCCGATTCGGAAAATGTTTATATATCGTAAAGTCGTCGGTAAGGTCAAACCTTAGTCGTAGTTATAACTCCGTCTTTCACTGTCCCTCCTGTATCCCACTTGACCCTCTTTCACTACCTTTCTCCACTCCTTGTCTACCACCTTCCAGGGTCCACGGACTGATTCCTTAAATCTGAAATTAACATCCGTTGACTAAAACTGTTGGTCACCAAAATTCTTTCTAATTGATTTTTAATCAAATTTTTTATGTCTAGGGTACCTTCACAACTCTGACTTAATCCCCTCGTCTCGAACTATGGTTCCTCCGGTTGATCTTCGGGTAATGCGGAGGAAACGACCGATGAAATGAGAAATGGGAAGTGGCACGAACGTAGACGAGGGGACTCACGACCAAAGAAGTCCCGTGGAGGTGCAGACAAAGTGGTAAAAACTTAGGGTTATTTGAGGAATTTAACGGGACAGATTTACTTCACTATCTCTGGACTTGGACCCGTCACCCTTACCTCTACTTTTCTGTCCAAATACGCAGTAAACGTCCAAGGACCATTGACGAGTCTTTACCTCTCTTCCGTCCTCTCTACCTCGTCTCATCTCTGAGACTACGAAGTTGAATCGTCTCCTTGTTTATTGGTCTAGATCTTTCTTTCCCTGCCAGTTGTCATCGTAATTTTCCACTTTCTACAAAACTGATTCTAGAGTTAGGTTGTCCGTAAATAATTCGTCAATAAGACACGACCCGTGATCCCTTGTTACCATTCTGATCAAAGCGGGAGAACATAGTGGGTCTCTCTTTTTTTTCTGTCAGACCGTTATTAGTCCACAGACCAGAGAATCAGAGTCCTGTTTACATGGGAGAATGTTTCTGGGTGGATCCCCCAGTAGATAGAGTCCGTAGTCGGAAGGAGTGTTCTAACTAGACCAAAATAAACAAGTGACATTCTTGTTTAGAGGTTGTAAGTAAATATCCACATAAATAACAGACAGAGGGGGGTCCTCTTCCCTATAGAGTGTCTTTGTTCTTGAAATAGAACATCAACGATTGACGGTGTATTTGAGAGTCATCCTTTATGAGTAACTTATACAAATCCCCTTTTTTTCACTTAAGTGGAGTAGTTCCAATTCTGGAGTTCGGTTTGGTCCACTCAAAGGACTATAGATTCCTTGATGACTTTTGATGGATTGAGAACTCCTCATTTCGGTTAAACTTCAACCCCGGGTTTGACTTTAGGTCCCCCGGATGATACTAGTCTCTCTCTGGACTGAACCGACTATCTAAAGTCCTTATGGGTCGGCCACTCTCTAAGTAAATTGTTACTCCGGTCGGTCGGTGGATCGAGTCCAAAATAAAGGCAGCAGCAAGACTGCAGTCTTTTTCGTGCTCAACGGCGTCAAAGAAGATAGTTCCACTGTTTAATGTCAGAACAACCCGGGACCTCAGACGTTTGCTACCTAAATAAGAGAGGAAGGGGAATATAATTTTTCAGAATTTGGGTGCCGTCTCTACAGTCTAGGAAAAGGTTTGCGTTTATTTATGCCAAAGGATCGCGACCCCAGAAAAGTTGAGTACTTTATGTAGTGGTCCCTAAGCAGGCGCTTTCATACACTACCACCACCGTTAATCCAAAAGTGGGCTCTTGGTCTCGTTATTTTTGGGCCAGTCTGTGTTTCCTGAGTGTTAACATCGTGGTTGAAGGGTTCGGCTTCTGTCGGACACTTTCCGTGCCCGCTTTGCGGCCCTGCGCCAATGGCGCTTTAAGGAAAACGGCGGTATACATGAACATGGAAGATTGATGTCAAGTCAGGTTTGGGTCCCGACCCGTGAAGGTGTCCCTTAGCCGCGGGTCCGTCGGGACATCGGACCCCCATAGTCACCCACGACTCCTGGGGCTTCAAGGCCCTCCCCGACTCCTGGGGCTTCGAGGCCCACCACCCCCGCACGTGACCCCGCTTCCTTGTGAAAGGAGGCCCGTGGGCGGTCCGCTCTAATTTACGGATAACACCATTGTAAATCCCTGTGCTCCCACTAAGCCCCCAGCCCCCTTCTCCACCCTCACGACCCCTCTGGTGAGCCGCGAGCCCGGGGCGCGTTAGCCACGGGAAAACAAGCGGTCGAGGTCGCCAAGGATCGAAAGTCTTGCTGTGAAGAGAGAAAGAGAGGAAGGAAACCCTTTCTTGGAGAAACCCCGCCCTTTCCCGTCACTCAGTGACGGTCGTAGCGAATTGTTAGGAGGAGTGGGAGGTGGGGCAGGGGGTTGGAGTATTGGGCGTAGGAGAGGCAATGACTCTCGGGCCGTCTCGAGCTCTTCCCGGCCGCTCGCACAAGGACAAATGAGCCCGAGGCACCGATCAGGGGCTCTGGGTCGGCCGGAGTGTGAGTTGGGGCCCGTGTAGTGTACGGAAAGAACCCCGAGGATTCTGTGTCCTTTAAGGGGCGTTTACGGGTCGTAAGTTGGTGACGAGTCGTTACGTCACCTCGGGAGTGGAGCCGCGCGAGAGATCTGGGCGCACCAGGGATTGGGCGCTTACTAAATTGGTCTAGGCCGTGGTGTTAGACGGTGATTCTTTTGTCTGGGGTCTTCATTCGGCGTCGGGTGCGTTGCGACTTTGGTCCCCGAGGCGCGGAGAAGTGTGACGGCGTCCCCAGTCGTCTTGGCACCTAGACTGAAAAGAGAACCATTTTCGTTTTAGGCTGGCGTAGGCCGAGTCGGCGCGTGAGGACGGAAAGTGTGAGCGTACCTACTGAAGACGCAATGGCGGAGGAGAGTGTAGATTTTGCAGGGAAAGGAGGGGTGGCGACGAGGGAGTCGAGAGGGACCCTTGCCCTTTAGGAGAATGGAGCCCGGTTCTTTTTTTCCCCCTTTTTCACCATAGGCGGGAAGGGCCTAAAAGGGGGTCGGAACGCTACAGGAAACACAGTTCCAGACCGACGGAACCGCCTACTTTCCACGGGAGGCAGTCGCTCCCGACCCGCCCCTCCGAGCCGCACCGCACCGCCTAAAGGCTCCTTCCACTTCCCGCCGCTGGAAGTCCGCCTCGCCGCACGGCGGGGTCGGGCGCGTGAGGACCGAGAGGAGGAGGAAAGCCCCGGCTAACGTAGTCTTCGAGGGGGGTGGTCGTTGGGAATGGGTGTGCCATGAGCGGTCCGAGCGTGAGTGTAGGCGAGCGAACCGGCGTCTCCAAAAGCTTAGTTTAGTCAGTAGAGGATGACCCCCTGCGCAGCGGGAACGCGTAGGTACCGAGCGCTACCAAATCGACAAGTCCGATAAGTAGGCGCAGAGCGGACGGCAGCGGAGGGGAGGACGCGCAGGCGAGAAATTGGCTTCGACGCACAGTGACTCGCTACGGGTAGTGTACCACAGAGAACGGATCCGCCGGCGGGGACCGACGGAGGAACAGCGGCAGGCGGTTCCTACGCCGCTGGCGTCGGCCGCTTCCAACTCGTAGCCTTTCTCTCCGTCGCTCCCTCCCCAACGCCCCGTGAACACACGGCCCTCGCGGCCGCCACCGTGGCCCTCGCCTCACACGCGCGTCAGACCTGTGGACGGGGTGCGGGAGGACCACGGGACGTCGCTCGGGTCTCGGGTCGACGTCGCCACCGGCCTCGGACCCCCGGGACCTCCACCTCTCCCCTCCACCGAACCTCCCGTGCCTTCCTCCGCTCCTCCCGACACGCTACCCCAGGACCCCGACGTAACCCCCATGCGGCCGCGGCCCGGCCCCGCGCACTCGCTCCCCTTAACGTAACACCCTTCCCGCGGCGCACTCCTACCGGCGGCCTCACCGACCAGCCGAGTGTCGGGACGTTCGTCGCACCCTCGGCGACCGTCGCTCTCTCGCCGCACCTCCGAGGGGTCCCTGACGCGCCTCCTCCGGCCCCTGCCGGCCCTCGCGCCCGTGGAGACCTTTCGGAAACAGGCAGTGGGCGTCACCCTCCGCGGAGGGGAGAAGGCCTAGGTCGTGGGCGTCAGGGCCGGTCGGGGGTGGGGCTCTAGATACGACTCCCCGAGACAACTCCCCTGACGCACCAAAACGACTCGACCCCGCGCGAGACCCGACCCCCCTCTGGGGTGCACTAGCTCGGGGCCCGCACCGCGCAGCCCCTAGTTCTTCGGCCCGCGAGCTTTAGCCCCCAGTCGCCCCTCGCTCCCGCGTCCTACCTCCCCAGACCCCGGCGACCCGGGCAAGGGAAAAGAAAACGAGAAACAAGGCCCGTGTCGGGGAGACGTGACTGACCGGTGAAGGAACGTCCCGTCACACAAAGGAATTTTACCGCTGTCCTTTAGGGTGGACGCGCAGTCGGTTACTCTGTCAGTCGCGGCGCGCTTAAACGCCCCACCTTTGAGCTCGGAAGATAACTGTCCTTACCAACGCAGAGGCACAAGGTACTTTTGTCCTTTTCCTTCCACTTAGTAGAAAGTTTTTAATTAGATGGTCCGCGTAAAGTTTTCCCGTCTGCCTCATCGGAGACTACCTCACCGATACCGAAAAATCAGTGGCGACCTTTTCGCTCTCCTTTTGGTTTGCGGAGTATTGATCTTATGAGCAAGGCAGCTCACTGTCTTTAACCAGAACCAATCAAGCTGTTCCCGACTGACTCTTGGGATAAGTCTTCCGGTCGAGAACTTATTTGGCCTCTTTCACTTTCCGGAACGTTTGTCTTTCCCCTTCTACTACCTACCCCTCGGAGCAAGTTTGTCTGGACGCTAGTTTAAGCCGGAGACTGTGACGAAGGGAGCGGACGAACTGCAACAGGAATCAAAACAAGGGTTCAAACAAATTTGTGTGTGTGTGTGTGTGTGTGTGTGTGTGTGTGTGTCATCATGGGTATAGTATTATTATAATATGTGCAGCGGGTTTTCAACCCAAAAGAAGGGGGAGGAAAAGATCTCCTTCGATTAAATCTTACTTTAAACGATTAATATTCATCACACGGGAAACGGACCGTCCCTATTACGAATACTTATTCCTTTAGACTTGTACGTTTTATTATCTGGCTCGTACCGAGGTAGTCGACCAACTTTATAAATGGAGTAGTAGTGACCATATAAGGGGTCACAAATTTCTTGTACAGACTAGTAGACTAATCCCAAAATTGAATAAAGACACGTGGATTCCGACGTCAATCCATCGTAATTTTTTAAAAAAAATTTAACACCATTTTCAGTATATTATGTCACTCACTCACTTCAGCGAGTCAGCACAGGCTCAGAAACGCTGGGGTACCTGACATCGGGTGGTCCGAGGAGGCAGGTACCCTCAGAGGTCCGTTCTTATGACCTCACCCAACGGTAAAGGAAGAGGTCCCATAGAAGGACTGGGTCCCTAACTTGGGTCCAGAGGATGTAACGTCCGTCTGCAAAAATTGGAGACTCGGTGGTCCCTGACCGGATAAAATTGACATAAATTGACACATCAAGTCACTGTGATTCATGTACGTATAACAAAACACTTAGAGTGGTAGTAGGTAGAAGACTTAAAAAGTCGAAAGATATGACTTTGAACCAAAGGGAATTTGTGAATTGAGGGGTAAGGGAAAGGTGAGGGTTTCATGAAAGACTGTCGACAACATCGATGGAACATATTCACCTTAGTTCGTCATAAACAGACGAGAATTATATACAACATTACGTAAAAAATTCCAATTGAATACAGAATATTTGTCTAACATGGAAAAAAGGGGGAGGGACAAGAGGGTCATCTGAGAGTAATCAATAGACAAAATATGTATCATCACATATATACAGTCAGAGTTAGAGGGTTAACTAGGGTGGACGGGAAAGGCGGAACGAAAGGTATGAGACAGAGGAGACGTAGACACACAAAGACGAAGCGATTGCCCAAGTAGACATGGTAAAAAGATATATACACACAATTATAAGTTATAAACAAAAAGAGAAAAACTGAAGTGAGACATACTATCAGAGATACAGGTAGGTGTAGAGACGTTTACGGTGTTAAAGTAATGAAAAATACCGACTCATTATTGATGACCACGGTTAGTTACTTAAACCATTTCAACGTCCTATGTTTTAATTACGTGTCTTTAGAGAACATAAGGGTATGTAATCGTTGTTTTCTGACCTTTCTCTTTAATTCTTTTGTTAGGGTAAGTGGTAAAATTGTTTTTCTTAGTTTATGAATCCTTGTTTGGATGGATTCCTCCGTTTTCTGGAGATGAGTCTTTTGACATTCTATGACTACTTTATTTCTCCTGTGTTTGTCTACCTCTCTATATGGTACAAGAACCTAACCTTCTTAGTTATAACAATTTTACTGATAGGATAGGTTCCGTTAAATGTCTAGGTCACGTTAGGATAATTTAATGTTACCGTAAAAAGTGTCTTAATTTCGTTTTTAAAAACGTTAAACATACCTTTGTGTTTTTTGGGACTTGTCGGTTTCGTTAGAACTCTTTCTTTTCGTCTCGACCTCCTTAGTCCAAGAGACTGAAGTCTGATATGATGTTCTGGTGTCATTAGTTCCATCGAAAAATGTTTGAGCTAAGTCAACAACTTAACCCGAAGTGAGGAACGGTTGATGACACGATTAGTGAAATGTACATTTATAATAATGTACAATAGGAAAATTAATGAGTTATGGTATAATCGGACACACATTTGTTCTTTTGTCCAAACTTCTCCGATTCAAGTGTAATTCTGTCATTCACCACTATCCCCCGAATTTAAGAACAAGTCCGGGTTTAAGTTTCAGGTGCGAGTCCGAATTGGCACTAAGATGTTGGCAAACGTTGATCTGTGAGAACCCGAAACTCACACCTTTCTAGAAGTGGGGAGTAGACCTAAAATCAACTGTTAAACTTTTACCTCACATCTACAGGGGAACCTCCGACTTCACTTCTTCGACGACACCTCTGCTAACGGCCCTTCCTCCTACCCCTACCATAAGTCCTTCTCACGGGTCAGCGAAGTCACACCGAAAAGGAGGTTTTGGTGAACATCCACTTTGAAGGACATTCTCCAGGAAAGTCATCGAGTCGTAAATTTGGGTTAACGACACCAGAGTTTACCTTCGTTCCCCATAGCACTACTACTGAGAGGAGAAGCGACACACGGAGAGTTCTCTGTTCGTTGTTGTTTTCGTGGATTATCTACCAGAGAGCAAATTAGGAGTGTAGTAAGGATCCTCCATGGCAGGTAATATTGGAGACTAAGTTTCAGATTACTTAAATAAGGTTCAGGTGAGTCGAAATTGACCGTATAGATCCAGAATGTAGGTCGTGACTAAGGTTTCGGTCAAAAGGCACGGACCGAGATTCTACAAGGGACTACGACCTTGTTGGGGAAACCTCCTGGTTCTCCTACTTCCTGGAGGACGGAAGTGTACCCCTAGTGACGGGATAAAGGTCCGTCGGGTCCTTAGTCAAACGAAACATTGTCAATACTCGGGGTTCCCGTAACAACTAACATAGATTTTAATGACACCTGGAAACGTTGACTCATCTAAAGGGGTTTACTATGAGTGGATCAGTCCTGTATAATTACCCAATATATCATCCGACGGGATACCATGACTCTTTTCTTTGTAAAGACATAGACTTTCACTCCGACCTCGTCCTTAGACATCACACTTTTCTCTTGACTTAGTGGAGTCCAGTGGACCCTCAAAAGATCATCGAGGGTAACCGGGAAAGACCTTCCAAGGTCCTTCCTCACCGACGAAACACTTCTTTCTAATTAGTGTAGGGGTTGTTCTAAGTCGGACTTGAACTCGGTGTGGACAAGAGTGGCGTCGAAGTGCGATATGAGTGGACCCAACATGTACGAAGGGCAGACGCACGGGTTATCCTCTCGACACGTGAATGTTTCTTTTCCACGAAAGGGGGTACCCAAAAGTTTCGACAGGTTTATATAGCCATCCATCTAGATATATATATATATAAAACACCTACTTAAAACTTTACCCTAGTTTTGATAGAGGACTTATACATATTAAAAGAGAAAAATTAGTCAATATCCTGTCAGACTTAAAACTGTTACTACCTTTTATCTAGTCATCCATATCAAAAACGTCTTATTGACAAGACTCATAGAAGATAAATATTGTCTTCATTATACTGGTAGATACTTTTTTTTTAGAATGGAGTAATCTTTTATTCAATAAATAAGACTTTAGTCAGAAAATGAGGTTGATTATACCAGATTTTGTAGTCTACCAGAAATTTTAATGGATCAAAAAGAAAACTACCTACATTAGTGTAAAGAAACGGTTTAATTGGGTAAAGTTACAAGAAACCCAGAGTAAGTATCTACTGTTATAAAACTGTTATCCTCAATCAATTTCCTCGGTGTCGTTTCTTATTGAAACGTTGGACTCTCAGGGTCAGCAGACCCGGCAGGAACCTCGTCTGTGGGGGAGGGGGGTCATCGTGACACTGTCCTAGACGACAGTAGAGAAGGTCGTAGAGTTATCTGTTAGATGGAGAGGTCTAGACATTGACCGAGACCGTCCTCCAGTTGTTTAAGATGACTTAGATTTGGCTTAAATTTTATTTTAGTGTCGCGTCAGGAGAAATTTTTACAGATAACAAGGACTAAAACCGGGTCCAATCGAAACATCCCAGTGAATTAAAAGTAGACAATCCCCTCGTCTCTCATCCCAAACAAGGCATAACACTGACCTACCGTTATATCAGAGTAAGTGACTTCGATTTGATTTCTTGGTCTCGGTCACTAGTCAGGGTCCCCAAATAAATGGACTGGAAATGCGTAACAATACATCTAGTTGTACGCACCTAGAGGGATCGAAGAATGGTTTACTCCATTGCTATGGGTAGACTACAAACTTACTGAGAACACAGAGGTCTAGAAGTGGTGTTACGAACCGTGTGTCATTCAAATATTATTCACCATATACAATGAAAGAACGTACGAAGCGTCTTTATTCGTGTCCCGTTACTTAAAAGTTTCGGGGTCAAATGTCCGTACTCATAACGTAATACGAGTAAGATAAGACTTTGTCGACAGCCTGGTTGTGGAGATTAGGCAAGAGGGTGATACCGTCATTCCTCTGTTTCATAATCTTTTATCAGGAGGTACAGGTGAGGTTTGGAATTAAAATTTGACTGTTTCCCTTAAATTCGAGATGTATGCTTACACGATCAGTTTTACATTTTAACAAGGTTTCAACTCATAAAATAGATGTGAACAATTACCACGGTCATATTCAATAATATTGAAAAAACACTATTTTAATTTAAATTAGTGTATATTAAATCACTAATTTTACACCCGGAACTTCGCTTTAAAAGACTTAAGATTAAGACTAAGGTGGGATTATTGAGACGTTGGCACCCACTCAACGAATTGCAGAGACAAGGAGTTAAAGGAGTAGAAATTTCACCTTTATTATTGTGGATGGCAGGTATCATTATACTTTATACAAACAATTATACACATTTGTAAAGTTCATTCAGTATTACATAGAATCCATAAATTATGTATTGTTATAATCAATGACCTTTTATTAAACCGTTATTTATCCTTCTTGAATCTAGAGTAACCACAGTGAAGACCCTTAGACGTAGGATTTTTATTATGTGTCTCTACAAGTGTTTATCGTGTCTACTATTCTCGTGTCCTAAACCTTAGTCCGTTCATTTCCATTTTTCGTACAACCTTTCATAAGTAAGTTTCATTCCTATTGTATTTAAATTTATTATCCAGGTTTAATTTATGAGTCCACCGATCTGAGTCCCTCTAGAAATTTGGGAGTTTGGGAATCTCTATCAAACTCTTTACCTTATGTCCCGACTGACAAGGAATCAAGACTTGGTCATACTAGTAAGAATGAAAGAATAGTCAAACCCATAAGTCTTCGTTATGTCGCCTCTTTCTTAGAAGTAGGTTCCCGGTCTCTTTAATTTCGTTATCATCCCTTCACTACTCTCCATAGTTCCCTTCACTCCTATCTCCATTCTTTTACCCTTTTACTTACTGTTTTAATCTTCCGCACTTTTAAACTTTGTTCGGGGTCTACGTATCGTACTCGATCAAGTCCACTCCTGTTCCCGTTTCAGTAGAGTCCTTCAATCTCCCTCCTATATACTACGATTTTAGAACGACCGTCTTTATATCAAAAACGGAAAAGACGACTCTTCCATCGAAACCCCTCCTTCCCCCCCCCAAAAAACAGAAAAAAAAAAAAAGATAAAGAAGACCGTTCGTTATTTTCCCCTTCTCGGGATAAGTAATGAACTCATCTCATTGTGTGAAATGATTTTATTTAAAGATAAAATTCATTAACAAGAATTTTATCCTTTATGGGTCATTAAAAGTCACACGAAGTAAAACCTCCTGATACAAAAGTCAAAATAAAATCTGTAAGTTACGATAAAGTATTAGTGTTTACCCTATTAAAATGACTCTCCTAATAACTATACAAAGATCAATTGATATGTGTGTGTATATATACACGAAGATTTCATTTTATACGGTGTTCAAAAACTAAGTCTACATTGTACAGGTTTTAACTTGAGTAGGACAAAGGGGGGTCGGGTTTGGGAGGAGAAGGGTACATCTGGGGTAGAACACTTTCAGACGTTAGCACCAGTGTCGACAAGTCCGATCTCTATCTCCCCATAGAAGTACAGAGGAAGTGGAAAGTCTTCACGTAAGAAACGTGGTTGTAAATGATTTACGGTCCGTAAGACGATCGGGAAGTACCTCGAGTCTTCATGGTTGTAAGACGCCTAATAGAGCGGTCACTTACTTCAAACGTCTACCTCTCTTCGCGACACTCCCTCTTCGGAGTCGTACTGAGAGACCCCATTGTCTCCGTGTACGCGACTCGACCCTTAGACCCCTCCGAGGGGACTTCTGTACTCGGAACGAACCTACGATAGGAGGAATACCCCTCCTAAAATCGTTCCTCGTCACTACCTGTACTAGGTCTCTCGTAAAGGTTTCCTTATTAGTGGTTAGGACAGTGACATGGAGGATTTATGAATGCCGTAAACAAACAAAAGGAAGGACGAATACTGGTATCGACCGTACTCGGAGGTTATTGTGTGAAGACCTTTTCAAGAGTAGTTTCCCGTAACTATTGTATACAGTAGGATTTTTGTATATAATGTTTAAAAAATTTAATTAAATTGGATTTCTGTGGAACTAAAATGAAGACGTTGTATTATACATGGACATATATAAACAGTGATTATATAGACATAATAACAGGATAAATAGTATATGTATTTTTGTAAGTGTTTTTTCAATTTATCACCCTCAAATATGAATAAACAATAAAAAACATAATGATTTTATATAAAGATTAATAATGATGTTATAATTGTAAAATCATTCTATTTAAGATAACTCGTACGAAATAAAAATTTTAGAATCAATTGTGAGACACTATGTCGTTAAGTGTTCAGACCAAGGTTTAAGCCAATTAAAACTAAGAAAATAAAATACCGACAGTGTCGACCTTTTCTTTGGAGTGTCTCTGTACCCCTGAGTTACCTCCGTTTCATGATAACCGATATGAATAGTTTGGTTCAGTGAGTCAAGAATTAGGATAGGTGATTAAACGTTTCTAGACAATAAAGCAACAACGAGATGTTTACATGTGAATCTGTTTCCAGTAGAAGTTACCAATATCTTCACTTGAGTACCTGGAATGAACTATTAAGACTTAAACAAAACTACCTGAAGAATAGTGTAAACTAACTATCAATAACGAAATGGAACGTTATCCTTTTTCTTGAGAGAGATCCTCGTTTCATACTTAAGATGAAAAAGCATAAAGGAATGCGGACATAATGATAATAAAAAGTAGACTTCAAAGAAATCCCCTTAGAAAGTTTAAATGAAACAGGTAAAAACCTCCTATTCAATTTGATCTATTTTGTCTTTTATATAAAATATTTGAGTGATTTGGCTCGTATGTATTTACGTTACGTGACGTTACATGACTCGTCCCTGTTTACTTGGTCCCGTGACCACAAAGGGAGACACGAGGAAGGAGTTCTATGGAACCTACGACGCTAACTACGACGTAGATTGCACACTCGACTCTCTCCCGGTAGTAGCTAGACAAGTAGATTTATCCTCCTCGCTATAACAGAAGGACGTCGGGTGAAACAGTGGGGTGTTCTCGGAGGTCGACCTCCTGGGGAGGTCGGTGAGAACCGGCGAACTAAAACAGTGCCGTCAAATCTTCAGTCAACGGACTCTACTGTCAAAGACTTTGGATGCTTTACTAGACAAGTCTCTAATAGAGGGGGTGGTCAGACGTTCGAAGTATTCCCCTCTACCGTACAAAAATTGACAAAGGTTCGTGGAATCTGTATTATCTTCGAGTTATTTATAAACAGGTTAATTACTTTCATACTTACTTATTCATCTTACAGAAATATCAAGTCATCGAGATTAAGAAAAGAGAACTTAAATTTAAAGTCCAGGAATTTTACTACTTCTTATGTTTTTATAAATATTTTATAAATAGTTTACATGTATATCGATTAAAAAATTTCGTACTCTTGGATATATGAGTTTCTTTTACTTATCGGTAAAAACCTTTGAACACCGATTACTTAATGGTAAAATTTTGTAGTCCCCATTCTCGAATAGCTTACTGTGAAAACTTTCCTTTTTTCCTTGAAGTTGGGTACAAATTTTTCATTAGACAACCCGAAGAGACCACCGAGTCACCATTCCTTAGTCGGAAGGTTACGTGCTCTGTGCCCAAGCTAGGGACTAGACCCTTCCAGGGTGTACTGCGTCCCTTTGTCCGGGTACGTGGTGTTGATAACTCGGACGAGAGATCTCGGGCCCTCGGAGTTGATGACTCCGGTACACCGTCGTTTATGACCTCGGGCGCGTGGGACCTTGGACACGAGACGTCGTTCTTTTAGGTGTCGTTACTCTTCGAACACGTGGCGTTGATCTTTCATCGGGGCAAAGTGGTGTCGATCTCTTTTCGGGTACGTCGTTGTTTCCGGGTCGTGTCGGTTTTGATTTATTCATTTCCCCTTCCGCTACCGTAGGGTGAGGTCATGAGAACGGACCTTTTAGGGTACCTGCCTCCTCGGACCATCCGAGGTCAGGTACCCCAGTGCCTTCTCAGCCTGTGTTGACTCGTTGGAGTGAAAGTGAAAAGTGAAAGTACGTAACCTCTTCCTTTACTGTTGGATGAGGTCACAAGAACGGACCTCTTAGGGTCCCTGCCGCCTCGGACCACCCGACGGCAGATACCCCAGCGTGTCTCAGCCTGTGCTGACGTCACTGAATCGTCGTCGTCGTCGTCGTTTGTAAAAAATTCATTACCTTTTGTTATGTACATATTCCGAAAGGGTCCACCGTGTTACCATTTCTTAAGTGGACGGTTACGGTCTCTGTGTTCCCTACACCCAAGTTAGGGACCCGACCTTTCTAGGAGACCTCCTCCTTTACCGTTGGAAGAGGTCATAAGAACGGATCTCTTAGGGTGTCTGTCTCCTCGGACCGCCCGATGTCAGGTAGTCTAGTGTTTCTCAGTCGGTACTAACTCACGTGAGTGTGTGTGTGTGGGTGTGTGTGGGTGTGTGTGTACATACATATTTCCTTTGACTTATTGAACCGACATGTGGACTTTGTAACATTCCGTTGATATGAAGTTATTCTTTCTTTTTAAAAATTCATTACTTAAATCAAATTATTCCAAGATCGAGTAGCCTTAATAGATCTTTTAATTCTCGGGGTTGGGGGATTTTTACTGGTAAGGAATTATTCTCATACCCAAAAGAAGGTCTGAACAGACCTATACACGGTCGTACAGATTAAGTGTAAACGAGATACTTTGTAAACATTTACCTCAGATTAATTTAAAAAAATAAAGTTTCTTGTCAATATTTAATTAAACAGGACAACAAGGAGGAACGAGAAGAATATTGTTATAAATCTGTAGTAGGATATCAATTCTATGTTTCGTGAATCGTTATAGTTAAAATATTACTTAAGTTGTCAAGAAATATAAACAATAAGATTGAAATATAAATGTATAAATATAAATAAAATTTTATTTTTATACTTGACAATAAAGTACATTGAAATATAAATAACATTGAAACATAGAAATATAAACAATAACATTGAATCTAGTTTTTTCTTTACGTGACCAAGAAGGAAAAGTTAAAACTTTTCCTTGTCTTACTTCTTTTAACAGAATAACGAACCGTAAACAAACAAGTTATGAACAAGTTGCTTACACAAGTTTTAATTAAGGAAACCGTCACGAGAAATAGACTGAGAGGAACCCTTTGAATGAGGACGTTAATAAAAAAAATGATGACATAAAAGTAGGAGAAGAGATGACTGACATTTCATAAGTTTGAAGAGGATACTAATTTTATTTCTTTTTTTCTCCTACCTCCTCAATCCCTCCCCCCCTTTAAACCTCCTTTAAGGGGTACTAAAATGTAAAGAGAGACCAATATCGGAAACAGAAGGTAAATTCACAGTTCGAGGAGGTTTCTTATCAATTGTTATACAAGGTTAAGAAAAGGAGAGTAAGTGAAAAATTTATGTGTGTATGTGTATGTTGACATTCTAAATAAGAGTGGTACCTTTTCAACCTTTTACGTCAGTTTACTTTTTTTCTGTTAGGTTTGGTAAATATTCAACTATCTGAGATCTATTGGTGATAACTGTAAATCAAGTAAAACGTATACACGTATGGTAATGATGTTACTCTTAGTACACATCAAAACATAAAAACACTGTAATTTAAAACTAGTAAAATGAGAGTAATTTTTAAGAAGTTTTGGTATTTTAAAATTCTAATGTTTAATAAGGTAGTGTACGAAAACGTCAGTAAGAGTAACTAAAGTCTAAAAATGAAAAAAATATCTTCACATACCATGAAAAGGGGTAGAGACTAATAAGGGTATCTATTTAAAGATCTTCTCCTTAAGATCTCAATTTTACATCGTTACGAAATTTTATGAACGGTCTTCAAATTTTAGTGAAAGAACTTTCTTTCATGCGTTACTTTGTGATTATCATACACTTCCATCAGTACCAGAACGAAGAAGTCGTAAGAACCCATAATATTGAAATGAGTAAAAATAATTAGATCATTCACTTTTCAAAGACCCAAATTAAACGTAAAGAAAACAATGGTCAAGACAACTTGAAAAATTTACGTGAATAATCTGGAAAATAAAGAAGAGACTTAACATATAATACACATAAAAGAGGGTCATAAAATCACAAAACATTAGGTAAACACATTCGAAAAAAAAAATTAAAATTTTAGAAATTAAGAATGTACGAAAGGGTTACACATTCGAAAAATATAAAATTTTCAGTATTTAATATCGACATAAAAAAAAGACAAAAACAGACGGAAAATAAAAAAATACAAGTCTTCACCTTTAAAGATACAGTTATTTAACAACAAAAAAAAGGAATTTGAATGTTTAATTAACGAATATGTCTCTATTATAAGTGGTCGCGTACCGAAATCAAGAATACTGAATCTATAAAAAGGTGGACAAATGAAGAAATTAGGTAGATCCCTCCGAATTCTTAGATTTGACTAAACAAGGTTTAGTGATTGGATAATAAGGTCACGGTCGACACTTTTAAGAAAGAAAGGAGTCAACACCACGGAGAAAATAAGTTACAATAATAAATAATGTCAAATAATACGGTCTACTTAAATTCTAATAATTCAGTTATTTTGGTTTGTAAAGTTGAAAACGGTGTGGATATTAAGTTGAATTTGTGTGTGTATTTCCTAAATGTTTCTTTTGGATCTGATGGGTTCCTAAGAGAATTGTACTTTATACACACAACAGAAAGATATAAAAAATTTCACATTTTATATATTTATTTCTAGACTTATGTAACTCTTCATATGGTGTGAGGACTTGTTGGACTTATATCGTTGAAAAGGATTTAATTAAACATCTTTGCCTTGAAACGGTTAGGTTAGAATGAAAAATTTTATTTTTATACTTGACAGGATTGATTCTGTGGTACGTGTTGATTCTGTGGTAAAAATCCATTTAATGTAAAGAGATAGTCCATTCGTATATATCCTTGAAAAGTACATCAGTTAAAAATCGATAGGTGTTATATAACTAACTGTAAGAACAAAACGTCCATTTGTAACTGTAAGAATAAAACGTCCAGATTCAGTGGTTCTTACAAACTTTTAGTTGGTTAGTCTGAAGACAGTGTCCAACCCAAGGGACCCTTTGTCACACTCTGACTTTACTTACTCACACTCCAAGTAGTCTCTACGAGAACGCTAGGTGTGAACTCCTTCTCTTCCTTTTGTTCGTTCTAATCCCTCCTCCTTCATCAACCCGATGTTGTGTCAATCTCGCTTTAGGAGTCGGTCGGGATGTCCCTCGAGTTCCAACCCCACCAGGAAATCTCAACATAAAAAAAGTGGTGGTATACCTGGTCAGTACCCTACGTCTGACGGGACCTTTCCTCACAGCTGAAGCCTGTTTAGTCGAACGAAAGCGGTCTAAGAAGGTGTTCCCCCGTCTATTCACTCCCAAAGGGAGTCGACGTCAGAACTTCCCCCTTCCCTGTCACAGGATGCCACACGAGACGTCGTATTTGAATTTTCATCTGGAGTAGCAAAGGAACAACACTCAGTTAATAGTTACAGATGAGTCATTCTAAACATTTTCATCTTTTGTTTAGAACTCTCTTCATAAAAATTTTTTGTGGGTCGGATCATATGAGGTACAATATTTACCTATTCTTGATCTGTTCTTTCGCAGGACTTCAGGAGTAACAACACAGAACAGACTGAGCATCCGTGCGTTTTGGTCTTGCCTTCTTAAAGGTAAGGAAAAAAAAGAAGAGTAAGGGGAGAAATCACTTCATCGTTTTATATTTCTTCGGTCCTTCTTTATCCTCGTCTAGTTGCATGTGTAAGTAAGAACCAGTCCCTTACAATTCTTAACAGACAGGTATAATTGTGTCTCGTGAGTCAAAATACCGGAAAGACTTCACCCCAACCCCCTACCCCCCTGTCCATCTTTGCTTCCCCTCTTACCTCCCGTAACGTCTCCACCGTCGACTCCTGCTCACGCCTCCTCCTTTGCCTTCCTTTTACTGGTTTGGGGATGGTCACGGGTGGACTTCCAATGGACGAACGCACAACGGACAAAGCGGAAGTGTTGTCGGAGATTCCATCTGCGACCATGACGAGTCAGTGAGTCAAGACAATCTCAGAAACTCTGGGGTGCCTGACATCGGACGGTCCGACGTTAAAAGGTCCGTTCTTTATGACCTCACCCAACGGTAAAGGATGAGGGTTCCATCTGTGATAACACGGGTTAAAAGTCTCCCTTTACACTTTCCGTCTCTCCATGACATTGAATCAGCTCTAAAGTATCCGTCGTCGACTCGACCTTAATCTTGAGGGTAGACAACCGGAAGACGTGGACACAAAGAAAGACAATATACGACATTTATACTCCCTATCTTATCTTCTTTTGTTAATCTTCAGTAGGACGGTAAGATCATAGTAAGTGGAAATAGTAGGTATACCAAATTACTTATAAATAACTCACTAATAGTCCTGGAAATTATAAACAACCCTAATTTTTCTCTCCTCATTATATGTTAAAATCAGTATTCTACATGACTCAAATAGTTAATGATCGTACAACCAACACGATAAAACAAGGGATAGTCCCCGTTTCATTGTTTTTACTAATAGGTTAATTAAAGAAGAAATCGAACGGACTCAATGGTTCGACGGACTGTTCGATCGTAAGAATTCTGTAATGTTTGTATTCCATACGGGACTGTCCAAAGGGTCCACCACCTCACCATTTCTTGGCCAGACGGTTACGTCCTCTGTGTCCTATGTGTCCAACTTAGGGACCCAGTCCTTCTAGGGGACCTTATCCTTTACTGTTGGCTGCGATCATAAGAACGGACCCTTTAAGGTGCCCGTCTCTTCGGAAAGTCCGATGTCTGGTACCCCAGAGTCTCAGCCTGCGTTGACTCTGACTCCTACGTGTATGGAACTGTGTCTAAAAACCTCTACTTTCTTCGACGACCGTACCTCTCCCCTGAGTAGAAAGGTTACCTCCGTTTCACTTTCTACACTACATCCCTGGAGGGACCACCAGGTCACCGATTCTAAGACGTGAGGGTTCTGCCCCCCAGACCCTGACTAAGGAACAGTCCCTTGATCTAGGACACACGGTGTTGATTGTGGGTCACGTCGGTTTATTTATTTATAAAAAATTTTTCTTACACTACATTTCCTCACTTTTTACTCTCTACTCCTCCTGTAAGGATTAACAAACAACCGAAGTAACTCCTTGGATTTTCTCGTTCAATTATGACAAGTAAGAAAGAGAACCATACCTCAGGACCAATGTTCGTTTCCGAAACAATGATTTATATGGGTTCAAAGGTAGACCAGGTGTACGTTCTACGTATACACCCGTTCACTGAATTGAAGGCAATGGAACTCACAGAGACATGAAGATTTTGTTTCTTATAAGTATCATGGGTAGAGTATCTGAACAGCACACCCAATGGACTCTATGTTCGAATCTCAGACTGCGAATTACGAAAGATGAATAATCGAGACTAATTCTTAATGATACGAAATGAACTTGTAAATAAATTGAGACAAAATATAAATTACACCCTCTGTCGACCAAATTTTTCACCAGAGACTTTGACCTGTCGGACTCAAGTTCGGGTTCGAGACGGAACATGACTGACGTGCACACTGGAACTCGCTCAATGAATGAGTGTGACACGGAGTCAAGAGAACGGACGTTTCACCCCTAATATTGTCTAGAATGAAGTTACAACACTTCTATCACTCAAGTACATACATTTCGGAGATCTTGTTCTGGTAGAACTTCTGGATACAAAAATATCAATGGATGTATGCACGTATATATGCATGAGGATTTTATTTTATAAGGTTCAAGAACTAAAGTCCGCATTGTACAGGTTTTAACTTAAGTAGGACAAAAAGGGTTGGGTTTGGGAGGGAAGGAGGGTATCTGGGGTAGAACCCTTTGGAATGGTGACACCCGTGTCATCAACTCCTGTGTGTTCGGAACTCTGTATGTGTGTGTGACCTTACATACGTGTGTGTGTGACCTACATACGTGTGTGTGTGTGTGTGTGTGTGTGTGTGTGTGTGTGTGTGTGGTCGAGGTTTATCAGGTACAGTGATGTCAGGGAAGAGACACGACTTAAAGGGACCCTTTCCCTGGACTGAAAACAGGATCTTAGATTCCCGTTCTATTCTACCGTCCTTACGCGTCGGACACGGTGTCACTCGGGTTCAGCCTCCGAGTGGGGTCACGGGAGACTTGGAGGGAATAGTCGGGCGAAAGGAAGGAAGGCAGTAAGGATGGGTGGTCACGAGGGGACCCCGGAGAAGGACACGGGTCAGGGACCAAAGTCGGTTAAAGTCGTTACGCGGAAGTGTTTTATACTTGAGATTAATTTCACAAACGACTATTGAAGTCCATCCTTTTGAGGGGCCCCCGGAAAAGTAAAAAATGTTCCTCCTTTTCCGTTACGGAGGAAGTACCGAAGACGGGGAGGTCGGGAAGGGGAAGCAGGAATTATAGACAGACCGAACCCTTTGCGGGTGTCGCCCACCTCGTCTCCGGATGCACCAAAACAAGAGCCCCGACGAGGAGACCCCCACGACCCAATGTCCCGTCCCAAACGGTCCTGTGTTGGTTGTAGTCGAGATAATGAGGGAAGGGTCTACTCCCCCGTTTCGTTCCCAGGATCAAAACCAAATCTTTGCCAATGATGGTAATGGATCAGTCCAAGAAACTGATAAGGGGAGGGGGGTTGGGCTCTGTGAAAGTGTAAGAATCAACCCTTTTTTTCCCTCTGTCCCCAGTATAATTTTTCTCCTTCCTCTGTATCCAAATCCGCTCCCGGAACTGTTCAAAAGACTTATCTGATCTACACGGAACCTATATGGTCACCGATTTATTCACGGGGTGACCTAGAACTTTCGTATTATCTTTGCATCGTAAAGTTCGACCCTACGACCTTAAAGGAGGTATCGTAGGGACTATTCCCCGAAGATCGGGGGATCCTGACAAATAAAGTAAAAGTCCAATAGGAGAGAGACAGGAAGTGATGGGGAAGGAGAGGAGAGGAGACAGTGTACTGTTCTTGAGGTCTATAAGTTGTTCTCGATATCCATCGTGATGGGAGGGGACCCCGGTCACTGTGGGGTTAGACGGAACGGAAGAGAAAGAGTCGTATTCGTGAAAACTTTAAAGTTCATACACTAGACACGGGTGAAAACAATAGACGACAGTTTGGTACACAGGGTCTAAAACAAACCTCTTCAACAATCAGATCTGAGGATCCGATGAGGTTAAAGAGAGTAAGACTGGGGGACTAGAACGATAGAAAGAAAGGGAAGCTGGGTAATGTTGAAGAATTTACAAAGTGTGTCCATGAACATTTTAGACGACTGAAGATTTCTTGAGATTGGTACCAAGATTTCATGACTACCTGTACCTTATGTCCCCACTGGTCTTGTATACTCCTCTCCCATGTTTATTATTGAGAGTGTACTATATGCCCGTATTCTCCCCTTCTGTCTTACTCTGAGATTTGAATTATGTTTTCTCCTTTTCACGTAGGTTAAGTCAAATATGGACTTTAGGGAATTTTGAAACCTAGAAATAAAAGGATCTAGTCATAAACAGAAAGCATCTAATATGAACGAAGGGATAGAGAAATGTTCAATTAAAAAAGATACCAGGAGTTAATTAACAAGTTGAAAAAGGAATTCTTATAGATGAGTTGGAAATCATGAGTTTTATGGTCATGGTGGACCTCTTGGTTATGGTAGTGTACCCTCGGACAATCTTTCCGTCTTAGAGTCTTGTATGTAAAATTGGTCTATGAGTTCACTAAGGACACGGGTGACTTCAGAGTCTCCGTGAGATAATTGGAAGTGACGACAACGATTCAGTGAAGTCAGCACAGGTTGAGACACGCTTGGGTATCTGCCGTCGGGTGGTCCAAAGGGGCAGGGACCCTAAGAGGTCCGTTCTTGTGACCTCACCCAACGGTAACGGAAGAGGTTACGTACTTTCACTTTTCACTTTCACTTCAGTGAGTCAGCACAGACTGAGAATCACTGGGGCACCTGACGTCGGGTGGTCCGAGGAGGCCGGTACCCTAGAAGGTCCTTTCTCGTGACCTCACCCCACGGTAACGTGGACGTTTATGAGGTACGAAGGAACCGTCCCCGACCTTTTTAGAATTTTAACACAAGGTTTTAACGTCGTTGTGTGGGATCAGTAAATAGGAACTGACACACGTAACTAAAAGGAGAGTTTCCACCTATATCAATTTAAACGAAGGGACCACCGAATCTACCAGTTCTTAGACGGACGTCACGTCTTCTAGGTCCAAGCTAGGGACCTAGTTCTTCTAGGAGACCTCTTCCTTCACCGTTGGGTGAGGTCATAAGAACGGACCTCTTCAGATACCTGTCTCCTCGGGCCATCCGATGTCAAGTACCCCAACGTTTCTCAGTCCGTGCTGACTCACTGATTGTATTTTCTTATCAATTTAAGTCCCTTTAAGTTCTATACCCACTGTATTTATGAGGTTCTTGATCTCTATCCCATGAAATGACATGAAGATCTTCTTCCTCTAAATTTAGTAACAGAGTCCTATTTATACCACTACCCCTTTCTTTCTCTGTACTCGTCTTAGATCTCATTAGCGTCCTGACTTCGACTTTCCCGTCTTCTACCTGAACGTTATCGGTATACCCCACCATCACTCTTACTTAAAGGTCGGTGACTGGGTTAGGGGGGCCAACCTTTCGCCTTCGCTACATCCCCGTCAATTCTCTGACAGAACATCTATGAATCGTTTCTTTATGACACATATTTTTCCTACGACATTACAGAATTTCTTCAACACTTTCCACCTGACGCCTTGAAGGGACTCGGAGTCAAAAGCGTAAACAGTTTACCTTCCAGTAAAGGTCACACTTCTAACATTATTTCTTATTTTCGTTTGGTACTCTTCGCACATCCGGTCCCAACCGTGTATTTTTGCGTGACTTACCCGTGTCTCCATCGACCTCAATAAGACAATGGTGAGAAGTCTCTGACTTTCGTCTCTTGTGTAGATCCTTCGAGAAGATCATCATTATTATTTGTGTTGTCACTTATTTACGAGTGACACTCGACTCGCGAAAAGATTTTCACGGAATGTCTTTCATCACCTAATGAGGACTGGCGTCAAGAGACTCTGTCCATGACAATCGGGGTAAAAAGCCAACTTTTGACTTCCTGTCCCCTCCGATCACTAAAAGTATTTAACGGTGTCTGTCTTAAGTCTACATGCCACACTGAAGTTTAGGTCGTAAGAAGTGGTGGTCGATAAGGTCACAAGGTGGTCGATGTACACAAGGTCATTTCTGTTTCTTCTCTCCAAACCTCCCCCTATATCTTTTCTTTCCCTACTCGTTTTGGGATGGTCCCTCCTTCTCTACCGTCACTCACTCGTTTGTCGGGACCTACTTATCGGTCTTAGGTTTTATTAGGACTCGACTACTCGTTTCGACCCTCCTTTTACCTTGAGAACGGTCCCTACCTCCGAACAAGCCCAAAACCGAACAGTACGAACCTTACAAATTCCAAACTCGCTTTAGAGACCCTAGTAAAATTTCGGTATTTCTTAATAAAAAATTTTTATTCTAACGAAAACGAAAAAACTTGTTTCCTGTGAGTCTTGGTTGGTAAGTGGACTTCGGACACACAAATCACTAATCAAGACATGTGTCCACTCGTAAAGAGTTCATCGTGTATAAATTTCTCGTATTCACCGAAAAAAAGTGTGAGGTAAATTAAATGTGACCAAAATGGAAGGACGTGTCTACCGGACGAAAAGGAGAAGGACACGAATTAAGAGTGACTCGGTCTCTTACAATTTACGGGTACTCCTAAGATCACCTCACTTGTCTTATGTCCTTCTCCTCAGTCTACCACGACTATAATGTTGTTTAGACGTTCCTTACCAAAGATTTCAATACTATGATACATGTTTCGTAATTTTTCTATAAAACGACGTAGTAATTATTCTTCTACGTTCATTATGATTGACTTTTATTTCTTCCTTTGATATATCATACGGGTCATACTAAGAAAGTTTACCACTTTCGTTTTACACATATTTATATACAAAAATAAATAGTGTATAAGAAGTTTCCGGTCCTTAAATAATTTTTGCATTATCAACAATAAAGATCCACTATTCTAAATTCCACTAAAATAAGCAATTTAAGTAAAAATAAAAAGATGTGACTCATCAATAAAATATTAGTCTTTTGAAGGTACGAAATTTTTTTCTTTTCGTTGTAAATCTCAGAGACAAAAAGGACAATCCACAAATTTAGACTTCCTTTCGCCATCAAAGACGACTTATAAAACGGATCGCCCCCGTCATAATCAGGGGTTCTAGAGACGTCAACGGGACAATAACCCGACAAACCCTCTCGGAATTCAAGTCCCTTCTTCACTCCTCGAACAGTAGTGGTCGACAACTAACAAATCGCTGTACTTCATCTTGACGAGAAGGATACTCCGCCTTTTCAGTCGGTTCTCCCTGTCTTTCTCCCCCACCTTCCTTCCTTCTTGGAAGTCTTCTCGGAAGGAGAAGTCGTAAAAAGTCACTACTAATGTCCCCGAGACGGTCGACGTCGGACGTCGACACAGAGGTCGACACGCACCTACCCCGACCCACTACGTGGGCAGTTCACGGACGACCAGGAAGAGGTCCCGTACCTCTGAGCAGTCCCGTGGTCACCCCGACCCCGACGGGACTATGAGATCCACGTCCCGAAAGACCTGTCGGAAGTCTTGTGACTTCAAGAGTCTTTCTAGTTCACTCAGGTACATGTATTTTGACTTTGGATGTTTCGTAATATAACTACGTAAACAAATCTACTAAAGCCAGGAATTCGAGATGTTGAAGTTAGTGTCACTGAAAGTATTTGCGTCGTCTGTTTTTAAAAATAACAAATTGTATAAAATTTTAAGACTTTTATTGTAATGTCACTGGTATTTCTTACGACATCTCGTTCTTTTAATACTAGGTAGTGAGTTCTTGGTTTAATGAAAGTAAACCCCCTGAAATTTCACAAATATGAGTATCATATTCTTTCAGTTTAACGTAATGTCTTTAAGACTTCTTTTTTTTCATAGTAGGGAGATTTTAAGGTACTGGGATCCTGTTGACAGTAATTAATACATATAATAGAATATTCACAAAAAGATCTCCATTGTAGAAATTTGGGATTCAACATCACCTATATGATTTCAACATTAGACTAAAGGAAAACAAAAAGACAAATTGTGGTATAATCCATCCTCAGTCAAATCCTATTACTAATTTTTAGGGTACGAGACGTCAGTCCATCCTCTAAGAAATTCCTCAAGAGGGAGATAATTCACCTTTTCCCTTCAGTGACTTTCTCTAGTAACTTTTTCCCGTCCCCTTTACTTCTTCTTATAAGTTTTCTCTGAAGGTTCCCCCATTATGGGTAAAGTATCTTAATGACACTCTGTCGATACTTCATTATAGGCGTTGTAACGTTTACATACCGGATCTTATATCTTTCGTATACCATGAATAACATAGTATACAACAATATATCTGAAATATAATTAATAAAATTATAGTTATATTCTAAGGTATCTATTTATATGATATTATCGAGATAATAACTGATAAAAGAATTTTAAAAAATCACAATTCATTACGTCCTGTAAGGAAAAGAATGTAAAATCTACTAGAGAAGAACTATGGTATGTGTTAAAATGCCTTAATGACACAGTTACTTATAAAAGAACCAAGACCTATGTAAAACGATATAAATAAAGGTTTGTACAAGGTTAAATGTTACGGTAATAGTTATAAACTTTCGTCATCAGAATGACGTGGTAACGGTCCTAACTTATAATTTCAATCGAACACACATCCGTGCACGTGTGTGTACACACGAACACACACGAGTGATTAAACCATTTTTCGATTACTACTACATACTCCTAAAAACGATTCAGTCCCGTTTCGGAGGTTATCCGACCGTACACCTTAATCCTTCGTCACGAGGGATCTCCATAAGAATACCAGACCCGTCTGATTGAAAGGACTAATACCGTCTTTCAAGATCCTTAAATTGAGGTCACCATACACGTCCTGTCTACGGGTTCACACAGAGGAATGAATGTAACCAGGTCTTTAAGTCACCCTTACTTAACCAGAAGTCAAGTACTTACCCCCAGTCGTCCACATTTTTCAAAATTACCATTTTATGTCTTGGAGGTTACTTCTTTCTTTTTCCTCTTTCCTTTCTTCCTTCCTTCCTTCTTTTTGATTCGAAGTCCTTCTCCGTTGACTCGAAATCTCATTTTTAAGACAAACTTATTTCCGTACAAGACTATGTCCGTCCTAGACTGACGACTTTCCTTGACCACGAGAAGACTCGTGAATCTTTCTCTTGTACTATTATTCTTTTTCCTTTTTATATAGAGGACCCCATGTTGTAGAGACGACACCGTTTAGAAAGAGTCTTTGTTGATCGGTCCTTTACGCCTGTAAAGGTGGGGCGGCCTCTCGCTCTTTTCAGGACCTCACCCGCCCGGTCCGACATCAGACCCGTCGTCTCGTAATCGTGGCCACCCCGTCCCTACCGGTTGTACTACCTGTGACTCCGTCCCTGTTGGGACGAGACCCGTGGTAAGACTATTGTACACTCCGTCTCCCGGACGGACATCGACGAACGGTAGGAGAAAGACTTAAAGACGAAAACTAGATCATAGAACCTGTGATCTATAGGTTAGAATAGTCTTAGTTGTCACTTTCTTGTCATTTTTTCAGGACCCCTCTATAGTCTCATCCTTCATGGTCTTTTCAGTGGGGTGGATCTTTTTTTTTAACGTGACCGTCTTAGACTAATTGGAAGAGTCTTAAATCCTTTAACAGTTTCCGAACTTTGAATATCTCCTCCCACAACGACAATTTAACGTCAATTAAAATCAATTAAGTCGAGTGACGTGTCGTCGTCGATGGGTCATGGGTGAGGGGTCTGGGAACCATCCGTCGGTCGGTACGTGTGTAAGGTCCTCTTCGAACATACATCGAACATTCTCAGTCTCCCCCGTTATTCCTAGGAGATAATCCGTATGGGGTCTAGACACGAGACTAATGACGAAGACTCGTATCTCCATGTTTCTCCACCCACCGTTGAAAACAACGTGAAAAGGAGAAACAACGTTCTAGGAAGAGAAGGACTTCAATGAAGGTCCCCTAAATTCACGGTCACGGAAAGAAGTGTCATTCAAAAGAAAAAGGAAGGGAAGACTCTCGGTCTATAATTTCTGATTCTGAAAGTTTTCTATGACTTTTTATCCCCTCTTATCTTTCAATGACATGTACGGGTCCCTTTCCGTGTCCGAATCCTCTCTGGACTCTTCTAGAATTCAAATGAGGAACCGTGTCTCTGTCAGGTGATATTATTATTTTTTTTTTTTCTGTTTTTTTCTTTTTGTTTTTGTTTTGGGTAGTTGGGATCCCTTCCCCTTCTTAGACTGGAGGTTTCTAAGATATAATAGTCTAAGTTTGCAGGTCAAAAGTGGTGGTGGTTGTTTTTAGTGTCCCGTATGTTTTTTTATCCTTTCAGTCCGAGTAAGTTGTCTTTTTTAGTCGTTCACTTTGACAAAGACTTTTTCTGAAATACCGTCTAGACGATCTGTCAGAAACTTTGTTTACAGAAGTTCTACGAGTTTCTTGATTTCATGTCATTTTCATTGCACATACTTTTTTTACTTTTAATTGATTCCTTTTTCTGAAGGTTTCGACCTTTCCTGTTATTGTTTTTAAATTTTAAGTGGGTTTTGTTAAGTTTCATCTTAACTTGTCTCGTTCTTAGTGACTTAAACGTCTATTCTGTTACCTTTACTAGCTCACACTCCTCGTCTTTCTTTTTCTAACTTCTTTTCACTCGTCTCTTTCGGATTTCCCGAACCTTATGTGACGACTCGTCTGGTTGTATGTGTACTACCTCAGTTCCTCCTTCTCCTCCTCCTCTCTCTTATACGTTTCTTTATTATCATTTTTAGAAAGGTTTAAACTTCCGTACTGATATTTGTAGTCTCTTTGAGTTGACGAGGTTCATCTTATTTGAGTCACTGGGTGTCGTTCTATGTAAAATCAATTTGATAGTTTTCTGTCTCTCTTAGAACTTTCGTCGAACTCTCTTCACTGAACAGTGTCTACTCCCTAGGAGTTATTTTATTAGTGGTTGAAAGAGTAGTCTTTGAAGCTTCCAGTCTTCCGTCACCCGTCTATATAAATTTCACGATTTTCCTCTTTTTTTTTTAGTTCTTAGAATGTAGGCCGTCTTGATAAACAGTTTTTACTTCCCCTTTAATTTAGTAAAGGTCTATGTGTTTTAGACTCCCTTGAACAATAATGATCTGGACAGGATGTTTTTTATGATTTCATTCATGACGTCCAACTTTATTTTCCTGTTATTTATCGTTGACTTTCAACATACTTTTTTATTTCTCGAGTTATTTCCATTTATATACCCGTTAATATTTTAGATCATGATAACATTTTCACGAAACATTGAGGTGAAAAACTAAAGATGTACTCAATTCTTTGTATGAAAAAATCTTTTTCTTACTAACAACATCGAAACCAGATATTGAGATGTAGAACGAAAGACGTATTAGGTTTTCCGATTAAATACAAAACTTGTGTGTTATAAAATTTTACATTGAAATACTATTGTTGACTACTTTTCCTCGTCTCTAAAACATACAATAATACCAATTGACCATGTACAGGTTTAATTTCACAATATTGAAATCCTACAATTTTCATTAGGGGTACCATTGGTGTTTCTTTTCTTGTTAGCTTAAGTTTTTACCCGTTTACTGAACTTGTCCGTAAAAAGGTTGTACCGGCTCTTCGTATACTTTTCTACGAGTTGTATTAATTAGTGATCCCTTTACGTTTAGTTTTAGTGTTACTCGATAATGGAGTGTCAGTAATTCTACGACACCAACAAGTCAGAGATTCAGTACAGGTTGAGAAACGCTGGGGTACCTGACGTTGTGCGGTTCAAAGGGACAGGAAGTGGTAGAGGGACTCAAACGGGTTCAAATACAGTACTTGTCATGTACATAAATTTTTCATACCGATGATAAATTTTTTTTTTTGTTTTTGTCTTTTATCGCTCGTTTTTTAACCTTTTAAGCACGTGACAACCACTCTTACACTTCGTTATGTCGACTACACCTTTTATCATACCGTCGAGGAGTTTTTTAATTTTATGTTAGACTCATACTAGGTCGTTTGGGGTAAAGACCCATGTATGGGTTTTACCTTTCGTTCTAGAACCTCTCTACAAAGATGTAGGTACAAGTATTGTCGTCATAAGTGTTATCGATGTTGTACCTTCGTTTAGCCCCAGGTAACTGTCTACTTACCTTTCCGTCTTACACTATGATGTATGTTACCTTACAATGAATCGGAATCTTTCCTTCCTTTAAGAGGTTATGCAGTGTTGTACCTCGATCAGTGTTTTTCTGTTTATTACATACTGAGGTGAATGTACTACGTGAATCTCGACAGTTTAGTGTCTTTATCTTTCGTCTTACCAACCACGGTCTCCAACCCCCTATCTCCATTACCCCGTAATACCAAATCATCCCTATCACAAAGTCAGAACATTCTAGTTTTATCAAGACCTCTACCTACCATCATTACCAATGTGTTTTTATACTTCCATGATTGATCGTGGTTTGAATTTACCAATTCCGCCATTTAAAGCACATAGAGTAATACATATAAAATTGTGTTAATTTTTCGGAACCTCTCTCTTGGGTTCCCTAATAGGATATTCGTTACACGTATATAAAATCACATATCCCAAATATTTTAGACAAAACTAGTGTATAACCAGGAAAATCAAAGAAAGGGTGAGAATCGAGACAAGATAAGTTTCTTCAAACAGATTGTCGACTCAAGATTTGTCCACTCCAGGAAACTATTCACAAAAATATCTAAATAAACGGGAGGAGGTCCAAATATTGTATATTTCCGTGATATTTCCTCACCTATTTTTACATTATCTGACCTTAAAATTTTTTCAGTCTTTCTGGACCCTAACTTAGACTCAAGGTCTTCATTGATGGATACACTGGAACCCATCAATACGTGGGATGTACGTATACTTTACTATACTACTACGACGGACCGTGGCTATTCTCAACCACGAACAACTGTAATATGAGTCTTCGGGGTCGTCCTCGATTCTCGCAAGTGAGAAAGAGTAAGACGAACCACAACTCTACTTATACAGTCACATTGTGTCGGTCAAGTGAAACGTCACTCTTAATGTACGTCTCGTAACGAATTACCTGTTAGTCTACTGTAGTTGTTTTACTCCTAAACATTACCTAAAACATTTTATATATATACTAAAAAAAGTTAATTTAAATCTTTGATCAGTTCGTCCCTTTTTTTTGGAATAAAATGGACTTAAATGGACTATTAGAGTTTGGACCGGACTCATTCGTATATCGAAGAATCTTATTCAGAAAGTTCTGGATCAACACGTTTGGACCTAAAGGGATTTTCTGGTATCGAAACTGATATGACTGTTTCCAGGTAACTCAGTTTTCATACCAAAAAGGTCATCAGTACATACCTACATTCTCAACCTGGTATTTCTTTCGACTCGCGACTTCTTAACTACGAAAACTTGACACCACAACCTCTTCTGAGAACTGTCAGGGAACCTGTCGCTCCTCTAGTCAGTCAGGATTTCCTTTAATCAGGACTTATAAGAAACCTTCCTGACTACGACTCCGACTTCGAGGTTATTAAACTACACTTCTTGACTTAGTGACCTTTTCTGGGACCACGACCCTTTCTAACTTCCGTCCTCCTCTTCCCCTACTGTCTCCTACTCTACCAACCTACCGTAGTGACTAAACTACCTGTACTTAAACTCGTTCGAGACCCTCAACCACTACCTGTCCCTTCGGACCACACGACGTCAGGTACCCCAACGTTTCTCAGCCTATACTGACTCACTGACTTGTCTTGACTTTTCTGGACCTCTAGTCTATAAGTTTTCTCTATAAAAAATTTTGTTACGATTATAAATGTAAACTTTGAGTGGAAAGAATTAATGAAATTTTTTCATTAAATAAATGAATAAAACAAATAAACACATAAATAAAACCGACACGACCTAGAGGTAACGACGTCCACTCCGATAGAGGTCAACGTCACTCGCCTCCAACGAAAGATCAACGCCACGTGCCCGAAGAGTAACGCCACCGAAGAGAACAACACTTCGTGTCTGAGGTCCGCGCACCCGAGTCTTCGACGCCGAGTGTCCGAATCAACGGGACGTCGTTCACCATAGAAAGGCCTGGTCCCTAGTTTGGGTACAAGGGACATGACCATCCATCTAAAAATTGGTGACCTGGTGGTCCCTTCGGAGAGTTAATAAAAAATAAAACATTTCCGAGACCTACTTCGCAAATGTGTGTGTGGTGTGTTTATATGTAACTATCCAAATACATATACACACACACACACGCACACAAATAATAGTCAAACGGATGAATCAAAAAAAGTGTACTTTTTCTTTTTGTGCGTGAACCTTATATTGACACCATTTGAAGGGTGAAGTAAAACGTAGTTCTTTTCTCACACACCCCGAGAACCACTGAGAGGGAATGAAAGAGAGAAAAGCTAAATCCGAAGTCCTTTCTTTCATACTTGCATTTACTCGTATTCCCTTTTCGTGTAGTTATTGGTTATGTTTACACATAAATTTCGTACTGACCTTAACTTTTGTACACAGGTTTCTGAACATGTACTTACGACTGTCGTCATAATAAGTATTATCGGTATAACTGTCCGGATTTACAGGTAGGGAACTACTTTTCTATTCGTTTTACATAAATACGTATGTCATCTTAATTAAACATAAAGATATACTTATGTACGTATAACATAAACCACATAAATTGAGATACTTATATGAATTTTCAGTGTCTCAACATATGAACGTTTCTCATTTAAGATATTATACTTAAATTATCATACACTTAATGCAAAGTTATTTCGACGAAAAATTTTTTCTTTTCATAGTTGATCCAAGACTACCTTGATAACATTAAAAGAAAAATAGTGTAGATATGTATCAAAGTGGGATGTTCAATATCGTAAAAGTATTCGTCGGACTTCCAATAAATATGTTTTGGTCGAAAAAGACTTTTGTAGAAGTGGAATCTTTATTTTGTCAAAAGACCCTTTTCGTCCCTTGTAATTGTCGTTTAAAAGAGTTTGAAGAACCTCCTAATACCTTTACAAACGTAAGAGATAAGTGTGAGTGGTCAACTTCGAAGACTCCGTTACAAACAAAAGCCTTGTGACTTTCGAAGGGCCTCTCTAACTTCTTAAGAATAATAATTCTCATTACGGTTTTGTCATAATGTGTAAACTGTACTTCTTAATTTCTCTTACTGATTACTTCGAGATCGTTTCGAGGAAGATTTAAGATGGAGACAAGAGAAGGTCACACATACTCAGAACAAAAGGATACAGGTTAAGTAAATTCGTTACTTAAGAAGGTCTTTAACTCTTTGACCGTTCGTTGCTGTTTCAGGTGAGATTTTTGTTTAGACTCGAAAACTAGCGCGAAGGTAAACTAGAAGAAATTTCTAATTTTGGTTGTTACGGTAGTTATACGATTTCCTTCCTTAATCAAATTTTATTATAATGTCTGCAAATTCAATACGTTACGAAAATTAGAATATCCATACTTTCACCTTCACTTCAACGAGTCGCACAGACTGAGAAACTCTAGGGTACCTGGTATCGGATGATCCGAGGAGACAGATACCCTAAAAGGTCCGTTCTTATGACCTCACCCAACGGTTAAGGAAGAGGTCCTCTAGAAGGGTTGGGTCCCTAACTTGGGGACAGAGGGTGTAACATTCGTCTACGAAATGGTAGATTCGGTAGTCCCTTCAGACCGTTGACTATAAACCCCCGACCCCAGTAAAAAATCAATAGATATCCTTTTAAAGATGTGTCTTTTTTAATGTAGTACTCTAATCTAAGTCTCGAATAAACCTAGTACGTAAATTAATATGAATAACTCTTTTTTATTTAAAATTAGGATTATTTAAGATTTTGTCTAATCTTTTTTATTGTGTTTAGAGGAATCGGACGGTTGGTCATAATAATAGTCAATAATAGTCTTTAATCGATGTTATAAGTTACTCGATTAAGTGACGATTGAGAAATTTCTTGTATCGGAAGTCTTATTTCGTTTTTATATAATTTTCTACCTCTGTCAGTCAGGAAACGTTAGAGAAATTTCAGTTTACTCTACTAAGGAAGGACCCAGGTTTGTCGGAAGAGAGGTCGACTATAGTGGTTCCTTAAGGGGTAGGTCACTCGGACTTCCGATACCACCTTCACTTCCCGTTTTTCTAGGAGTAAAGGTCCCTGTCGACGGACAGAAAGGATCGATCTCTGTGGACTTGGGTCTTGACGGGGGGTTGTTCGGAAACCCCGTGTAACCTTTTGAAGTCTTCGGTGAAAACCACCGGGGGGAGAACTGTACTGGGTGACTGATCCGTCGGTGTCGTAGACCAGTAACATCTGGTACATCTCTGATAGCGTGGGTGAAACCTATGGAACTCTGAGTGATGTAATCTAAAGTAAAGAGTGGTCACGGAGAGGGTTTGGTAAGATTGTAGATGTCAAGTGGTTTCACTACGTGATAAGAAGATGTATCGTTGGGATAAATGAAAATAAGAGTGAAAGAGATGAAACGAACGGTTCCGTATGAAAAAGAGAAGTGTCTGAGTTAGAGAGGTTATGTGTAAAACGGATAGTTAAAACCTTTTTTTCAAGTTTAGAGAGGTGATTGGGTGGGTGGTAGACCCTGACTACCTCGTATAATTGGACCCGGATCGTCTCATCTAGTTGGACAACGGTGTGTAGGATGTCTGTCGACCCGATCGGACTCTTAACTTGGTGACACCACAAACACTTGTCCTGTGGTGAAGAGGGTACCACGTAGGTCAAGGTCTAGTAAAAAAAGAAGGAAAACAGACGATACTAAAGAGACTTGAAGAGTCGAAGTGTTAAAGAAATGATGACCCATAACAGATCTTCTTGGTACCTATAGAGTACTCCTGAAAGTCTTCTTGAAGGTCATCAGGTTTCTCATGTTTCTTTACTTGTTGACTGACTTTTATAGGTTTACCCTCTGTGGTGATCTGAGACGAAGGTTGTGTACATAGGGGACGAATATGGGGTTTAACTTTCTGGGTTCATATCTTCAGTAGTCTAAGTGGTGGGAGAATTCAGTTGATGAGGTAAGGTCACTGGGACTGAGATTGGGGAGAGACTACGTAAATGGGGTACTTCTGTGAGAGAAGTACAGTATAGAGTCTCGGACTGAGATACTATACTATTATCTTTTGGTTTATGGAATAGTTTTTCCATGATCTTCTTACCACTAGTAGTTTTTGTACCTATTGTGTTTCGGAACAACTCCTATACCTCTGTAAGCTTGACACGATGACCTTTACATTTTACCACATCGGTGAAACCTTTTGTCGAATCACGAATGAGTTTCTCACTTTTTATCTTAACGGTATATTGGATTGTTAAGGTGAAGGTCTATATATGAGGTTTCTTGACTTTTGTATACCGGTTTGTTTTTGAACAAATGTCGTCGTAATAAGAGTTATCGGTTTTCGACCTTTGTTGAGTCTACAGGTAGTCGACCACTTACCTACTTGTTTTATACTATATTGGGTATGTTACCTTATAATAAGTCAGTGGTTTTGCTTACTTCCTGGTCCCATTTGATGGCACACCTACCTGAAACTTTCGTAATACAATTCACTTTCTTAGGTCAGTGTTTTCTAGTATATAACGTCCCAAGGTAAATATACTTTATGGATCTCGTCCGTTTAAGCATCTCTGTTCTTGATACAATCATCGAGGCGTCCTGACCCCGACCGTCCCCTCCCTCCTTACTGTTCACTGACTCCTACTTGGACCTCAAAGAACCGAGACTTATCCGAAATGTAAAGGGAGGGAAACGGAAAGGTCTGTTCGTCACCATTGCCGAGACACGATAACGAACAGGGTCTAAGAAACAGAAGGGAACAACAAAGGAAATTAGAAGAGGTGTAGGCAAAGAACAACCCTGTTACCGACTATAGACGGGGGAAAGAGACTATACAGTCTCAAAGATTGAGACTCCGAAGAACGACGTTGAGGTTTATAGGTGAAGGAATAAGAGATCCCAATTGGTGTAACTACCTAGTCCTGATCTCTTTCCTGATGTAATGTTGAGAAGGAAAGAGAAAATAAGATGTGTATGATAACTCTCCACAGTCGATAGGTCCTGTGTCACGTCACGACCGGAGATTGATCCGACAATCCCAGATCCCACAATCTATCTTTGAACCCGAGTCAGCGTTGGAACGACACGAGGGTACCTTAAAATTCTCTGTCGAACCATGGGTTCAACGGGACTTCGAAATCCTAAAATCGATAACAATAAACATTTGGGGTAACAAAAACACTCACTCCCGAACACAATATGTCTGATTGACCGAGGTAAAAAGGTCCTTTCCGCATTGAGTAAAAGTCTTCTGATTCTATCAAATCCCAGTTCCGTCTCGGTCTGTTCTTGGATATAAATAAAGTAATATGTTTTATGTTTAGAAGGTAACAATTTACAAATGTTACTCAACTTACGGGACAGTCGGGTTAGTTGGGGTGTAGCGACTTTTATTTGGGGAATAATCCGTTTTAGTTTAAATAACCGGGCACCGATACTTTCTCTAGTGTTTAGTCTCTTTGACACCTCGCAGAGTGCTTGGTTTCGTTTTCCATTTTGATCCTATCTTTCTTAAGACCCATTTACGATACCGATCCCAATTATTTTAAATTTATTTAGTCACAAAAATATCAGAGGGACCCGAGTTAGAGACCCAGTCCTTCTAGACGACCTCTTCCCTTACCGTTGGGTGAGGTCGCAAGAACGGACCTCTTAAGGTACCTGTCTTCTCGGACCGTCCGATGACAGGGATCTTAGCGTCAGTCTGAGTTGACTCACTGATTGTGAAAGTGAAGTAAAAGTGTTCGGTTCATTCCGTCACATTTCACCAGTTGGAGTATAAGTCTCACGCTTCCTCTTGGTCCCAGAGTAAAGGAACTATTTTTCCGTCGATTGTATCTACACCTTATCTTTGAGAGATAGACTTCGAGACGTGGACGAGACAGTTAGGTCTAACGAAGAGACGTAGTTTCGTTGAGTCTGGTGAGGGGAGGGGTCTGTTCTCACGTAACAAGAAAAGAATGACTATTGTTAAATTTAGTTTAATGAATGTAAAGAAAAATTTATAAAAAAAATTAAGTTTTCATATAACAAAGTAAAATACGTAACCGAGGTTACAATTTTGTAATAAAAGAACTTTAACCGGTACTACCGGTATAAATGTGGTGTCTTTATTAGTTTGAGATGTCTACCCCACAAATAGGGGTTTCTTGACCAAATAGTTGGGGGATGATGGAGAGAGGATCAGGAAGTCAAGGGGAGGACCGGTCGCTGGGTAACAATAGTTTAAAAAACATGGGAAGATCTTGATGAGATACGTGTATAAAGTATGACTTTGTGTGTGTACGTGGAAAGAATAATGTTGGTAATCGTATGGCATGTGTAGTAAGAGTAAAAACAGTGTGATACAAAACCTCTTACAAAGTGTAACTGTTTATGTATAAACGGAGTTAGAAAAGCTGTCCACGTATCATAAGACACATACCTACACAGTTAAACATAAATTGGTCACCGTATTTTTACTCAATCTCTTCCTTGACCGTTGGGTGACCTCATAACAGACTTTTTAGGGTTCCTGTCTCCTCGGACCGTCCGATGTCAGGTACCCCAACGTTTCTCAGTCTGTCCTGACTCACTGATTTATTATATTTTCCAAAATCCAACAAGGGTAGGAAACAGTGTCGTCTATTTTGGTATTACTTATTATAGTATAGGTGACACGTGTCTTACAAGTGAAATCAAATTGTCTGTTCAAAGACGAGATCGTTTCCATAACTTGTAACCTCTCATTGTGCAGTTAGAAGGAGACTTCGAAGGAACTTCGTAGTACGATGAATATGAAAACTGTCAGAGACTAAAGTCTCTTATCAAAGGTTCACTCCTTCTTTCGTCAGTGAATTTCCTCTCTCCACCATACAGGTTGAGAGTCACGTGACACAGGAACCCCCTTTATGACAAAGAACAATTGAAACGTCGACCGAAATAGAAAATAAGGTCAGATTTCTTACCGTCCTGTCTAGAAATGTCAGGTTCGATAAAAGTGGAAGAGTAACGGAACGACTTGACGTAACTCATACATGGTTATTCGTTCTTGATTTAAAGGGATTCTAATTCGACGACTCTAAGACCCCCAAAACAAAACAACAAAATGGTCTCGGACCTACGGTATCTAACAAGACAAAATTAATTTAGAGGTGTTTTACTCCATGATCGAAACCCCGACCATCGTCCCCTGTCTTTTGATAGTAACCTCCTACGTACCTACATATAGGCGTAACAGTACGATTCAACAAAGTCAGCACAGGTCGAGAAACGCTGGGATTACTGACATCTGACGGTCCGAGGAGACAGGCACCCTAAGAGGTCCGTTCCTATGACCTCACCCAACGGTACGGGAGGAAGTCCCCGAGAAGGGCTGGGTCTCTGACTTGGGTACAGAGCATATGGAGGACGTTACCGTCCGACTAAGAAATCGTGATCACGATAGACCCTTTGGGTATAGGTATAATACGTGACCTTTTGAAAACCATTTTAACAGTAGACTCCATTAAACCTTCCGTATAGTTCAAGGATTATTGAACATCGGAATCTTCTTCTCTAACCGGTCATAACCAACAATTACTGACGTAAACCGTTCCATAGTATTCTTTGTCTACTCGAGTCTTTTGTCACACACTCGTCACTTCCCTTGTCTCTCATAGATATGTAAACCCTTTAATATCCCAACGTTCTCCTGAGTTTGTCATTTTTCATCGTCACTCGTTAAGAGACTATTGTTTCAGACTAATCTTATCAGGACCTCGTTTTTAGTTTAGTTCTATTTTGGCAACCCGTATAACACTTTTAAACACACCCGATTAGATCGTGGTTTTCTACGAATGAGGAACCTTCTTTTCAATACTGGTTGGATCTATCATATAAGTTTTCGTCTCTGTAATGAAACGGTTGATTCCAGGTAGATCAGTTCCGATACCAAAAAGGACACCAGTACATACCTACACTCTCAACCTGATACTTCTTTCGACTCGCGGCTTCTTAACTACGAAAAGTTGACACCACAACCTCTTCTGAGAACTCTCAGGGAACCTGACGTTCCTCTAGGTTAGTTAGGTAAGACTTCCTCTAGTCGGGACCCTAAAGAAACCTTCCTTACTACGATTTCGACTTTGAGGTCATGAAACCGGTGGAGTACTCTTCTCAACTGGGTAACCTTTCCTAGGACTACGACCCTCCCTAACCCCAGTCCTCTTCCCCTGTTGTCTCCTACTCTATCGACCTACGTAGTGACTAAGTCACCTACACTCAGACTCACTTGACGCTCTCAACCACTACCTGTCCCTCCGGACCGTACGACATTAAGTACCCCAGTGTTTCTCAGCCTGTGCTGACTCGCTGACTTGACTTGACTTAGACCGTGGACGATACAGAAAAGTTGACCTGTTTTATCCCAATTACTTGATTTTCACGCCGAAAGGGTGGTTTCTATCCGGGTTTCATTAACGTCAACTCTCTCTTTCTCTATCTCTCGTTATTTCGTTTCTGTATCTTTTAAGTTCTACATACTCATTTCTTTTTAGTTTTGATACAGGAAAGTTTTCGAACACGTATTTACATATATCGTCGTAATAAGTATTATCGGTTTTATATCTTTACTAAGTTTACAGATAACGAACTACCTATTTATATTATATAGGTGTGTTTCTTTGTGATAAATAGTCATTTTTAATTCATGTCTATGTACGGTGTTACACCTACTTGGAACCTTTATAATACAATTCACTTTCTGTGGTTCGTGTTTTTTGGTATATAATATACTAGGTAAAATATGTTTTACAGGTTTTATCCGTTTAGGTATCGAAGTCTTTCATCTAAAAAGGGTAACGACTTTCTCGACCCCACCCTCTTTCGCCCCCTTTATTCCGTACTGACGATTAACCATACCCCAAAGAAAAACTCTACTACTTTTACAAGACATTAATGACCGTTAGCAACGTATTAAACCACTTCTATGATTCTTCGACACCTTAGAATGTGCAATTTACCCACTTAACATACTATATAATTAAAATAGAGTTTTATTCGAACCTAAATTTTTTCATATAGAGTGTTTCTTGACACCCAAACCGATGACCATATGTTTTAACTAATTTTAGTCTACTCTTTTCCTGTTTTAAAAACTCTCTCAATTTTTACGATTTCCTTGGTGATCGGATCTTTCCTCTTTAACTGACGAAGCCTAAACTTTGTCGGGAAGTAGGGTTGGAAGCTACTCATCTTTTACCCGATCTTTTTGACGGAGTGTGAATTCCTTCTCGATAAGTTATTAAGGGTGATTTCCGATTTATCCTATAGTATTTCCTCTCTGAGAATGTCTCCCAAGTAAGTTCCCGATACTTCTGTCCTCTTAAATTCTCAAGGAACACTTCCGTCTTAACCTCGGATCAATTTTTGAATAGAGTAGAGTCCACTCCTTCGGGAGGGGCCCAACCAAGTCGTTATAAAATCTTAACGATGTCTGGACCTGAAGGTCCTCATAAACCACGTGACTGGAATGGGTACCTTGTTGTCTGACCAAGGTTTATCCTTTTCCTCATACAGTTCCGACATATAACAGTGGGACGAATAAATTGAATATACGTCTCATGTAGTACTCTTTGCGACCTGACCTTCTTTGTGTTCGACCTTAGTTCTAACGGCCCTCTTTGTAGTTATTGGAGTCTATACGTCTACTGTGGTGGGAATACCGTCTTTCACTTCTCCTCGATTTTTCGGAGATCTACTTTCACTTTCCCCTCTCGCTTTTTCAACCGAATTTCGAGTTGTAAGTCTTTTACTTCTAGTACCGTAGGCCAGGGTAGTGAAGTACCCTTTATCTACCCCTTTGTCACCTTTGTCACTGTCTGAAATAAAAAAAAACCCGAGGGTTTAGTGACGTCTACCACTGACGTCGGTACTTTAATTTTCTGCGAATGAGGAACCTTCTTTTCAATACTGGTTGGATCTATCATNTCGTCTCTGTAATGAAACGGCTGATTCCAGACAGATCAGTTCCGATACCAAAAAGGTCACCAGTACATACCTACACTCTCAACTTGATACTTCTTTCGACTCGCGGCTTCTTAACTACGAAAAGTTGACACCACGACCTCTTCTGAGAACTGTCAGGGAACCTGACGTTCCTCTAGGTTGGTCAGGTAAGACTTCCTCTAGTCGGGACCCTAAAGAAACCTTCCTTACTACAATTTCGACTTTGAGGTCATGAAACCGGTAGAGTACGCTTCTCAACTGGGTAACCTTTTCTGAGACTACGACCCTCCCTAACCCCAGTCCTCCTCTTGCCCTACTGTCTCCTACTCTACCGACCTACCGTAGTGACTGAGCTACCTGCACTCAGACTCACTTGAGACCCTCCACCACTACCTGTCGCTCCGGACCGTACGACGCTAAGTACCCCAGCGTTTCTCAGCCTGTCCTGACTCGCTGACTTGACTTGACTTGTCTGGACCTGAAGGTCCTCATAAACCACGTGACTGGAATGGATACTAGGAATCACATATCACATAACTCCCCGACTATAGAAAAATCAAGGATCCTGAAAGTCGTTCTTCTTAGTGTAGATCTGGATTATATCTGTGTTATCCCATCGTCGGGTTACTTCCCTTACGATATGAAGCGGGTCTTCAGGACCTGAACTTCCAACTACGGCACCTACTGAAAACGGAGTTGAGGGAGTCCTGGTGGACATCCTAAGGGGAGTCGCGTCATCGACCGTACACGATTCGTGATTGACTACCGCTAATACGATTTGACATAATCTTTCCTTCGGTCGACCCAGTACCTGTATGTATTGGAATTCCTTGAACGACCTCTAGTGTGTCGATCATTACTGTTTAGTCTAGAACTTGTTCAAAACGTTTTGGTGTTCCAGGACGAAAAGGGGGTCTGAAGGGTATTTGGCACCGTCTCACTGCTAATCGACCTTGCTAAGGACCGTAACGACTAATAAGTCAAAAGAAGTTGTTCATAACACTTTAAACACCACGGGAAAATTAAATTAATAACGAATGTACATTACACACACACACACACAGACACACACAGACACACACAGACACACACTTCTCAGAACAAAGTGATCGAAGATGAGGTGATCGTTCTTCCTTACAAGTGAACGAACGAAACGACGGAGGTTACGTCTGTCATTCCTGATTTATAAAGAAAAACCTCGTCAAATACTCTCTTCTTGTAAAAGTTTAAATACTCCGAAAGCACGTAAAAGTCTTCTCTAAGAGTATAAAGTGTATAAAAGAAGAAACCTAGAAAGATAAATCTCTAGTCAAATTTTTATGTTGAGTAGATAGACCTCGTCTTCCCAACACTTGGTACTCAAGGTGTAGAGACCTCTGAAACTCAGTGAAATTTCCGTTTTATACTTCTTTTATTTTCCTTTAATTTTTCTATATATCGAATCAAAACCGGATCTTACGTCGTACTAAGGTACTATCCAATGTCATCTAACCTCTATGACTTTCTTTTACGTAGTAAATGGTTTTGGACTCCCTATAAAAAGGGGGGTTCTCTTTATTTGTCGACGAACAATCTTAACACAGGAATATCATCCGTAGGAGTTATGTAGACCAAGGAAAAGGACGGATAAATCTGGTCTATGAAATGAGAATTTTTAATATGACAACATACTAAAACGGTATAAAAGCCATTCGTACATATTGAAACCCTCAAATTTCAATATGTGAATCCTGGAGCCTAATAAAGGGGTTTAGAAATTCTTCGTCTACCAAGTCTTCTAGTCAAATACTAGTGAACAGGAAACTTTTAATTTCCGGAGGTCTTGATTTAGATTCACTACCAGTGGTGCTAAAATTCCAAAGAACGGGATAGATAAACCTTTCCGATGTTAAAGTCGTTGGACTTCCGTCGAAAACCGTTACCGCGGCAACAACTCATCCCTTTCCTCTACCCAATAAACTGTAATACAGAGAAAAGGTGAAACTAAAGAAGTGAAGAGGTAGAATCTGTATAGACCTTCCTGAACGAATAGAGGAGTCGTTGTGTAAGTGGTAGTTCCTCTGAACTGGAGACACACTTGAAGCACAAGTAGAACTCCGATAACCCAACATAACTCCATTTCTTCTGACTTAACATCTGTCCTTCGGTTCCGGTGGTAAGACGGTCATTCCGTTCTTTGTCCCCTGCGCCGTCGACTCGAAGACCGACCGTCCTAAGAACAATGGAACCCCAGAGTAAGAGGACTTTCTTGAAGTTCGGTACACAAAGTTTGGGATAACGTCTCTCGGGATCCAATTCCGACGTGGAATACTTGGTAACACCACCCTACTTCGTCCACGTTTTTTAACCCTCCGACTCAGGAATCTTAGATCTGAAGTGGAGACTGTCAAAGTTAGTCGTGTCGAGACAAAAATAGATGACATGTCCAACCCGGGATGTAGTGTAATTTATTATTATTATTATTAGTCTACTTTTTCAACTTGAATGGTCTTGAGGAAAGTCCCTTTCATGACATTCACCAATCTATTTATGATTCCAGTCTGCAAATCCTTCCCACCCTCGTCTTCACTATAGAAATTCTCGTCTCACCTTTATTTTTCTATACCGTTCATTTGACGGTAGAGTCCTCTCACCCATGACTACTGCGGTTCGAAAACAAAAAGGACTCTACTTAACCGACTAAACTCCTGTCTCAACTTGATAAGTACTCTTCTCCCCTGTACCACACGTTCCTTCCCACCTGTCTCTTTTAGAGGTCAAATATCCTGTCGGTCCGACTGGACCCCCTTCTTATATAGTTCGCCCTAAAATACTTTGACGTGTGTCACCGTTCACGTTCCATTTGTCAGGGAAATGATACATTAGGAGACTGTAGGTGTGGGTCCATTATAAATCATTTCGAACGAAACCCAGAAAGTCGGTCTCTTCCGTTTAATACGACTTCAAACGTGGAACTACCAAATGTCTTTTTTTCTGTGACATTCACAAAGTAAACCACTAAGTGATCTTCCTGAGCATTCTGAGTCATCGTCCATAATGAGTGACGATTCCCGAAGGAACCACCGAGTCTACCATTTCTTAGACGGACGTTACGTCCTCTGGGTCCAGTTAGAGACCCAGTCCTTCTAGGGGACCTTACCGATGGGTACGGTCATAAGAACGAACCTCTTAAGGTACCTGTTTCCTCGGACCCCCCGACGTCAGGTGCCCCAGCTTTTTTCAGCCTGCATTGAATCGTTGATTGTGTGTGTGTGTTCCCAACAATGGTCTTTCCTATATCTCGTTTACGTTGTCCTTTCTCTCTGTGTCGTCCCCGATGGTCTCTCCGGACAGTACCCGAAGGTTCTGGAAAAAACAGGTTCCAGTGTGTTCTTACGAAAAACAACAACAATCGTGAATTGAGATCCCCACACACACCTTACAGACAGACCCCTTCAGACTTACTCGGAGTTCAAGGTTCGTAAAATACCTCCGATCAGTGTATCCGTATGGGACGAGACGTTGGTCCGAATCGATAGTTTTGAGTCTTAAGGTTATTACTATAGTCCGTGTGCAGTATTTAGAACCACAAATATTACGTTGGACTTTTCGGTTATATCCTACTAGACAACGAAGTTCCCAAACATTGTTTTAGTAGCTAGTAGTGTATTTCTTGTAAGACTCCCATCGTAAGGGTCCTCAACCGGTTCCCAGTGAGTCCCAAGGGAGCTTAGTCCGAACGACGCAATTACAAAAGAAGTGTTGTACAACCCCTGTTGGTTTAAACTGATCCTAAACCTTTTCCTACACCGTCGGTCTGAGTGCAACATCTCCAATTTCTACCGAACACGGTGGGCCTCCGTCTAGTATCTGATCCGTTCTTTCGGAAGGTTAACCTCCGGAGAACAAAAACAATAAAAAATACAAATAAAAATTAAAAATTTTTTTCGAAAATAGTCTTAAATCAACGAAATGGTACAAAAACAAAGACTACATGTCGTTTTACTTAGTCGATATATATATGTATATAGGGGAGGGAGGGTGGGAGTAGGGTGAGGGGATCCAGTAGTGTCTCGGACCTCGACTCGTTGGACACGATATATCGCCGAAGGACGATCGATCGATAAAATTTATGCCATCCCATATATACCTCTGGAGAACAATTTCTACTGACTTGAGATAAAAAATTCAGATTCACAAATTAAAGTACTATGATCGATATAAATAAACCGTTCGTAAATCATTTTAAAACTCGGAGTGGAGTTGATACGATGTGTCCCGTATAAATAAGTAAGTTGTTAATAAAAGTCTTACATACATGATAAACGATCTGTAACAATATAACCGCCATTTAATTACTTTTGAGTCTATAGACAAAAATACTTCACATATTCAGAACACCCCTCTTTAGTCTTGTCTACACTAAACTCCTTCGATATTAGATGACTCAAACCTCTTTTCAGTATTCTCTTCCGTCCACATGATGGACCTTCAGATCTTTTTTCTTTAGGTTTCTTTGACCGATAACCACAGACAACCGATAAAATGATCTAGTCGGTAAGATTAAGCAGACCTTGACTCCACAAAGGGTCCTACGTCCTGAGAAAGACACTTTTGACAAGAGAGTCGGCACCCCGACCCAGGACGTCGGTGCCGAGACGACATAGTGGACAGGTGGACTGATCTTTAATCCTGGGTAATAATCGGTCACAAATAGAGGTCTTCAACCGGTCTCTTCAACGATACTTAGATTGGCATCTCGGGGTAGTACTTCAGACGTGTGGACAGTAACTTCAGAGATCTTATTTAGATCGGACAAATTGAAAAATAAAACGTTCAAAAAAAAAATAAAATTAACCTTCGATTAATGAAATGTTATAACACGACCAAAAACGGTATGTAAGTGTACTTAGTCGGTACCCACATGTACACAAGGGGTAGGACTTGGAGGGAGGGTGGAGAGAGGGGTAGAGTAGGGAGTCCCAGTAGGGTCACGTGGTCCGGACTTGTGAGACAGAGTACGTAGCTTGGACCTAACTACTAGACAAAGTGTATACTATTATATGTACAAGGTTACGATAAGAGAGTTTAGTAAGGTGGGAGCGGAAGAGGGTGACTCAGGCTTTCAGACAAGAAATGTAGGTACAGAGAAAACGACAGAGCGTATATCCCAGTAGCAATGGTAGAAAGATTTAAGGTATATATACGCAATTATATGACATAACCACAAAAAGAAAGACCGAATGAAGTGAGACATATTATCCGAGGTCAAAGTAGGTAGAGTAATCTTAAATAAGTTTACGTAAGAAAAACTACCGACTCATTCTAAGGTAACACATATACATGGTGACGAAAGAATAGGTAAACAGACAACTACCTGTAGATCCAACGAAGGTACAGGACCGATAACATTTGTCACGACACCACTTGTAACCCCCATGTACACGGAGAAAGTTAAGACCAAAGGAACCACACACACGGGTCGTCACCCTAACGACCCAGCATAATCGGACGAATTGAAAATTAAAAGACTCCATGGGGTCAGAGGAAGATTCTTCGAGTGACGGTAAAATAAAAAGTTCTTTCTGTTACTGAAGTTTTACTTCCCTGTTTTCTCAGAAACGACCTACACAATAACAAAGGTATCGATTGGATGATAAAACTACGTCAGGTTACGTTTATGGTTTACCTGTAAAATTACAATAAAATCTTTCACTATTTTTACACAAAGTATACTTGGAGTATTTTCAAAGATCTCCAGGTCACCACACCCGACCTCTTCCGTTACCGTTGGGTGAGGTCACAAGAGCAGACCTCTTAGGGTCCCTGCCGTCTCGGACCACCCGACGGTAGATACCCCAGAGTGTCTCAGTCTGTGCTGACTTCGCTGAATCGTCGTCGTCGTCGTCGTCGTCGTCGTCGTCGTCGTCGTCGTCACCACACCCGTACAGTTCGAGAAAGAAAATATCGGTATTGTCTTGCCGGGGAAGAAGGGTCAGGACCGTCTAACTGAGGTAGTCCAACAAGAATTGTTCCGATGAGTGACGAGGTCATCTGTCGACCAAAGGGTGGAAACTGTCCTTCAGAGACGGTAGTAAGAACGAATACAATTAATTGACCTAGAAGAAATGAAACAACAGTCTTTGACTTGATTTTGCTTAAGAGATCCATTCTCATAAAGGTTCTACTATTTGTTGAGACCTAAAAAGACAAGGAACCGACAAGGAGTTCGAATGACCTTTATAGACGGAGAGACATCTCGACTTTAAACTAGAGTTCCCTGGGTAGGTGGTTTATATAAAGTTTAAAGTCTAGTTATTTGACCGTAGGGCTCAAATCATAAAGAATTTTAGTAAAGTGATCTAAAATTTTTACCACACTAACTTTTGATACCTAAGACACTTTTGGACTCAGACTGTGTAATGGGGTCGGAGAAAGGTTCCCGTACAATGAACGTGTGTCATCCACAAGGTAATTTCGAAGAACCTACTGATCTTTGAGACGATCAGGAAACAAGAACTCTACTACGTTTAAGACGACATGAAACATTTGTAATTGATAAAGGAAGGGAGAACGTGTTACAATCATTGACCTATATTTAAAGAATGTAAATTCCAAGGGAAACAGAAACCTTGGCGAGGGACCGTGTGGACAAAACCTATAAAGTGATTCCGAGTTCGAAAGTTGGTTGGTCGTCCGGTGTGGACTCGATGGGACACATACAGTCATTGGAAGGAGTCACAGGTAGGGAGTCCATTGGAAGTCGACCGGATTAGAGAGAGGTCGGTATCGGGAAGGAGAGTGTTCCCGACTTGAGTGGACTGAAGAAGGGTCCGGATAAAGTCGTGGGGAATAAAATGAATACGTAGTCTTTAGTGAACCTATGAAAAGACCCCTTTGTTTTGAAGGGTCCGACGGGAGGTCTGGGTACCCTAGTCGGATGTACCCATGTACGAGGTCTTTTAACTTAAGGTAAGTCCTGGGATCAAGAGCCTGGACCTCAGGGGTCTATCACCGTGTAATTTTTCGAGGGGTCCACACTAATACCACGTGATATAAATGAATGTCGTCCAGATTCTGAACCAGGAGGTCTAATTTTTATTTAAAAAAGGTAAGGAGGTTTATGAACCATACGTTTACAAAAACTACTGGTAAAAAAGAAGTAGTATTAGTGATTGTGATATACTTGGGGATGATTCACGATGGAATGACACGAATGTTTTGTGTGGTCTGTGCTGAATAGTGACGAAATTTATTTTATGACGATGAGTCCTAATTCGTACATAAATAAAATCAAGTCAATTTTGTTTGTATGTTACAAAGTAACTTTGCACATCGTGAGAAACGGTTGTTCAGAATGACCTTAACAACCGGAGATATTGTCATGTCACTCCTATAAATGTAATATATGTCTTTCGAATGGTGTTAGTCCAAGAGTTTCCAGAAGGTGGTGTGATCTCGTATAAACTAAAGTAATGTGATCTAGTACAAAATTATCGATGATGTAAAACTTTTAAATCTGGAATAAATTTTAAAATCTCAAGACTTGGACGTGGTTCAAAAGTACTTTTTTTACACAACAAGTGCATCAGACGAATAACGTTTATGTTAAAATTGTCATAAAATTTAAAAATCACAAATGTGTTAAACAGTTAAACAAATAACTTTAGAGACATGTCCATGAAAAGCCTGTTAAGAATATCTATGTATTACACTTAAGTAGTTTTACGTCAATTCTTTGAACATTCCTTCCTATATATGTAAAGTTGGGTTCTGGGTTTGGACTGTAATATATGTTGGATAAATGTTTATGTATACCTGTCTGTGACATACATGTATTCTAATAGTATTTATAACTTTTTATCCAATCGAAATTACCTAATTACGACAAGATATTTATTGTAATCAATATTGACTTTGTAGGTGCCTTCTGTCATTACGTTTTACTCCACTGTTCTGTCACCAAAATTATGACTTCTGACGAGTAATGACCCTTAAGTGACAAATCCTTGGAGGTCCATCTGTTTCTATCGAGGTTCTTTTAGTACGTTACTTTAAATGGGAACTGTCAACTAGGCCTTGGAGTTTGTCGGTCCCGTGACCTCCTTGGAAGGTGTAGCTAAAAAAAAAAAGTAAAGAAGGACCAACGGAGCCATAAAAGAGGGTTTATTTTCCTACATTTGACATCTCCATAAGGGTCCGTTCAGAATTCAATGTTTTGGTCGCTAAGAAAGGTCCTTAAGTTCGTCTTCACGGTTAAGAACCAGACTCGATCTCCACTCCAAGACCTAAGCTTACCTCACGGTTTTCGGGTTAACTTACTTTCGTCACGACATCTTAGGCAGAAGAGTGACGGAAAGCTCTACCAGGGGTGAAAGTAAAAACATCTTTGTTTGTTTTTACCTGGTAACCAAAGTGGGTTACCTCGTGATGTTCTGCAGAAGGTCAAGTCAAGGTGTTCCCAGAGACTGATGTCTGTGTAGAACAGACGTTGACTCAGTGTATATTATGTTCTTACGCATTGTTTTTAGTACAGACGGTGTAAAGACCGGGAACGGATTTTGATTTTTACAATTCAAGTTCTCTTGTTGGAATGTCAGTCCACTGGTTAACTACTAAGGTAATAAACGAAGGGAGTTGGTGATTACCTTAATACACATAATCTAAAATCTGTAATACGGACTACTCGTTTCATGGTGTAATAAATTATTGTATAAGTGGTATGTAGTACTGCATGTTATTTACACGAGAATTTCGGTTCATTAAAAAAGTGCAGATTGACCCTAACTTTACCTTCCCACTAGTACGTCAGCCTGGTTATCAATGTGAGTCCAACGTGACAAAAGGGATCGATTGGTAAACAACCTACATTTGTTCATTAAGATGCAACATGTTCTTACTCTACTGTTACGTCACGTGCACTCAAAAAAATTTTTCGAATGACGTACTCTTTGGGTCACCGGAGATACTTCTCTTGAATATGGTTTACATCCACATTGGATACCTAATTAATCTGGAGATGACATCTGTTTTGTACTTGTGTTGATTTGGTGTGTAACAGTTCATTAAGTGTGAAGGTATCGTCTACTCGGTATACTTTTCAACATGACATGAGAGACCTATCTTGTCAAAACCGGATGTCGGTAGTTTACGGGTAAAAGGTGAAGACCTTCGTTACGGTTTTTTCCCGACCGGGTTTTTTTAGGTCTCGACAGTTGGGTTGAGACCTCCGTCTACGTTGACTTATTTGGGACAAAATGGGTTAACGTGATAAACCATGGAGTTTTAATCAATAAAATAAAGGGTGTCTTTATGGACGTAATAGAAGGTAAGATTATCTGACTTCGGTATTTATAAAGTCTCAGATTTACTTGTTTTTATAAACCCCTGTCTCTTCTTTTCACTACTTGTCTCAAGTGGACTAAACCACATCGGTGTTAGTTAGTCAACAGGAAATTTCCATTTCAGACTTACCTTTTACGAGGATTAATGTCACATTAAAAAGTAATATAGTAAAAGAGATTTTTAATAAAACCTAATTTTTTTTCATAAACCGAATCATACGGATGTTTTTCCGTTTAGTAAAGTATTATGATCATCATTAACAAAAATTTATTGTTACTAAAAAAAAAAGTACCTTAAGTGACTGTTGACGAAAACCTATTTCAAGTTTTTTTCGTTAAAAATTTTTTATTTTCTCACGAAGACTCCAGAAGCTTATAAAAACCATGTTTTTTTATTATTCACAAAAAGAGTTACCAATAAAGTTATGAAACGACATTTAATTTTTCTTAATAAAGAGTGTAGCTTACCAAGGTAATCCGTGTAAGTTCATTTTAGTATTTTATAGGTTCAATTTGTTACTGTGTCGGTTTGTACACCGAACTAATTTCAATTCTCAAGCAGGTAAGAGACCTTACCTTATTTTAACAGTGAAGGCAATTGGGCTCTGAGCACCAAACCACAATTATAGGTAAAGATGGTATGTCTTATCAAAGAAATTCTTGCTTTGTTTTGTTTTGTTCTCAAGTGAATAAGACGTGAGTCTTCTTGGTCGCTCCTTAGACGTGAAGTTTTCCTTCACTTTGACTTTTGTAGTCCACTTTAAAGTATCATCAACTCTCGACATCTGAGTTGTGACCGTAGTTTACCTGATGACACCTCAAAAGCTCCACCACCAATTACCGGTGGAGGGCCCCGTAACACCTGGGTTAGGTTGTGTTAGTTCCGGTACGAAGGCCAGTAGTGGTGATACGGTGAATCGTCCTTCTTGTCTCGGACGTCACTCGTGTCTCTTTTACCTAATCGTTCGTTGTTTTGTACATACGAGTTATAAGAAGATGAAAATTTGTGATCCGAGTATTAAAGATTTCCCGGAGGGTCCACCGCGATCGCCATTTCTTGGGTGGACGGTTAAGTCCTCTGTGTTCTTTACACCCAAACTAAGGACCCAACCCTTCTAGGGGATCTCATCCTTTGACGTTGGGTGAGGTCATGAGAACGGACCACTTTAGGCGCCCTTGTCCTAAACGTGACCACTCGTTATCAGTCACCCAGGGGTTCTCAACCTGTCCTGACTCACTTAATCGTGTATGTTATTTAGAGATTTTCACACAGACATAATAAAGTGTCTCGATGTCAAATCGAGTAATTTGACAGAACTTACTAGTTTCAATTCATTCCTTTCAGCGAGTCGGCACAGGTCGAGAAAAACTGGGGTACCTGACATCGGAAGGTTCGAGGAGGCAAGTACCCTAAAAGGTCCGTTCTTATGACCTCACCCAACGGTAAAGGAAGAGGTCCCATAGAAGGACTGGGTCCCTAGTTTGGGTCCAGAGGACGTAACGTCCTTCTGAGAGATACTAGACTCGGTGTTCCCTTCGGTGACTTACTAGTTCCCCAATAGGTATCTTATGATTCAATGACATAGAAATTTTAGAAGAGTTTTAAAGGGAAGAGTAAGGAAACATAGTTTTCTTTTTCATTTATTAGAAAAAATGATTTATTTGACAACGTGCGTTGTTTTGACCTGACTATAAAAACGTAAAAACTTTCCCTTTTTAGAATTGAAAATTTTAGTTTAGATAGAATTTTTACGTCGGACTCTACTTCGACCTCCAAAAAGATTCTCTGTACTCATCCAGATGAGATTAAGATGAGAAGTTAATGATGTGGTCTATAAGACTCATTTTGTTCCATTGACAACAACTAAGTATTCGTAAAGATCATGAAATCGGTCTGTTGTCAACACCTCTTTTACCTGACTTTACGTCAGAAAGAAAATTCATAGGGGTGGTCCTAGTAAACACCAATTGTATAGTATTAGAAACATTTTAATCAACAATATCAAATATCACATTATTGGGGGACTGGGGTGAACTCGAAACGAAACTTTTGCCAATCAAAGTAAACTGATTTATGAGGTAAAAAAGGAGAAAATATGTGAGGTCCGGATAAATTCACGGACGATGTGTCGTCCACCAGTTCCAATATGAAAATTGGAGATAAGGATAAAAATTTCTGAGATCATTGAAAGAGCGTTATTTGAATTCTTATGTATAGTCTTCCGTTTGTAGAGAGGGGAGGAGGGGGTAAGAAGATAGACACTTCAATATCCATATAAATAATCTTTGAATTTTACTTTGATGTTATTTACTGTAAATCCTCTGACTTCAATGTTAGTCAACTCCTTGAAACCGTAATGTAATAAGAAGAAGAAGACCAGTATTTGAGAGTGAGTGGGGTTAGAAAACATGTCTGAAGTATCCAAGAAAGAAGTGATTGAACTATATCTTGCGTCTGCCTTCTTATTTTTAGTTGTATCGTCGACGTCTACGTGGACATTTTTGTCGTAACTGATAAAGAATTCTTAAGTTACTTAGTGGACGATAAAGAAATTGAAATTTTGAAGACTATAAAGTTAGTTGACACTATGAAGGATTTTGAATGGTTACTTTGGTTTCTATAGGGATTATAAACCATGTTTCTACTGTTCGTTTAACCATTTGTGGTTCTATCTGTGACATTACTGTGACACTGCGGTGGTTGACTTGAGGAAACTACGTGTGTCGTTTACTCAATGCCTTGAGGCCTAGACGTTTTCTATTCACTCATTTATTTTTAACGTCGAAATTAGTTACTTTTTCTCGATGTTTGTTCTCCTTTGTTCATCGATAAATTTATGAGTTTCGCATGGGGAGGAGATGACGAGAAAAGGATTTGTAGATTCGTAATCTTTCTAGTAATATAGGACTTAATACCCCTTTTCTAGGGTTCTACATAAAATTTCGACCTGTTTTGTAAATTTTTTTTTTTTTTTGGGAAAGTTTTTGGGTTTTGGGAACTATGACGACATCATCACCAAAAGAAGAATGTCTTGTACTTTTAGAGTGTTTAGAAGTACGGATTGTTGAGTAAGGATGACTTCTCTCTCGTCCACTAGTGAATGACCCTTTTACTGCTGTCCATGACAGTCCCACTGTCGGTGGTTGTGTCGGTTTGCCTGTTACTCTTCGTCTTATAGTCAAAGGTACTGTCTTCTCATCCATACTTCGTTAAGACTGAGTTGCACAAGATATCTCTTTCTGTTTTTTTCTTTTTTACGAAGAACACACAACAAGAGAGACCTCTAATCAATCTTTTAGATTGAATGTCGATAATAGACGTGGTTTCAATAATCGATGAGTGTTTTGTTGGTATTTGATTCTCCGATTATTCTAATTAAACCTTAATCCCAATTACGTTAATTTTATTGTAACTTCCTTTTAAAAAGATTTATGGATCCTTTCTAAATCGGTGTACTGGGGGTAATTTTTGTTGTCCTCGATTTATCGATTTAGGGTCCCAAACCGAATGTCAGACGTACACACAACATATTAGACTTCCCTTACCCTCTCCTCTCAGTCCTACTTGGAGCTACGTTCGTGTAGTGTATATCTTTACGGTAGTATACCGATTGCCACCTAAAACCTCGGACATGAGATCTTTAATGACTAAGTTATATGTGATGTCCCTTAAGATTTGAGATTCAAGTTAACGAGTAGTGTTTATCCTTTGTATGACTTTGTCTGACTCGTAAATTTCACTGTCTTGATATGTATGTTTCATACTTGAAGTAAAGTGATTCACAGGACAAACATTTGACCTGTAATAAATGGCATTTTGCAGTCCATAGGTTTCTCCCGTCGTTCGTCCATGTACTCTTTGTATCGTTTTTTCCTTTAGAACCTGTGTAAGTAGTAAGAAGATGCCGACGCCGACGTGTTTAAGTTTCCTTTTATGTGTATGTATAATATCGCCATCAATCTCGTCATTAGATCATAAAAAGGTCGAAAAGGTTAATTAAATATATTTTCAACGATTTCATGAGTGGGAAATTCGAGAAGTATTTATCCTTCTTATCGTCCTACCGTCTGTTTACTTTTCCAGTCTTAACCGTGTCGTATCTGTCAGACGTTTTTTTACATTTGTGGAAGAATTGTAGGACTCCATTGTTTGAGTACACTATAGTGTCAAGACGTTGAATGTAAAATATGAGTAATTAGAATCTTTAGTTTCGAATTTTACAAAAGAACGGATTAATCGAGAAGATTAAACAAGTGATCCACACTCGTTATAAGAGTGAAGACTTACACCGTCAATGTTCTATGTTTGGTTGTGAAAGAAGAGTCAGGAGTTATTACTCGATTATTGGTACAAAGGATTTCTCCTTCGATAATGGAGTAGAGAGAAATGAAACCCTCACAATTTTGAAGGTCACCCAATAAAAGGGATAAAAGAAGGGATTTTAGAAAGAAACTTTTGTTTTGCTAATATCAATGGACACTCAACTTCTATTTTATTGCACCAACCGTTCTTAGTGAAAGTCAGGATAATTTTGGGTGTAGTCCATGTTTTCAACGACCCACACAATTCGACGGCAAATAACAAAGTAACTGATCTTTTCGTTAAAGACGTCCTGTTCTTTAGACTTTGAAGAACGTTTAGTGGACTTTTATATAATAAAACGTAAACAATCTTACTTATTATACTGTCCCGAATCTTTTTCTTAGAAATCGAAATTTCTTTTAAATATGGATGGTGTTAGTCTTTCTTGTAGTATGTGTCGTTCCTTTCCGGTGACCACATAGGGTTTATAGGATATTCCTCCTTTTTTGTACCCTAAGTAAATGATTTAGTCCAAATCCCGTTTATACTGAGTCAAGACAAACGTTCTGAAGTCACACCTGTGTACTTTAAAGATTAAGAATATGTCGTTCTGTCTCTTAATGAATTTTTATGAACAATTACTGATTTAGCCATTGTTGATAGGGAAAACGTAAAAAATATTTCGTGTTCTACAAGATTTACCGTTGGTTCACGAACCCGGAAAGCGATCTCTTAAAGAACTTCTGACCGTTCAACGTTAACAGTTTCCATACAAAAACCCCAAGAAATTGAGTCGAGAGTAATTAAAGATAATTCTCTTTCGGTTGATCAACCACCCCGAGTAAAACTAAGAGGAATCTCTACCTAAACGAGTGGATTTAAGGAGTCGTCACTGTTCCCTTCTTACTCGTGGTCACTATGGTCGTCTTGGTTTATCAGTGGTAAGTCTATGGTGTTAGACTTACTTTCTCTTCTTTTGGTTCCAGTGTTGGTCAGTGTTTATAGGAGTCTTATTGTATATAAAGAAGAGTGTCGTGAGCAAAATATGAATTTTTTTATTTTGTCTCTCTCTCTGTCCAACCTTTCTTAATAGTGAATAAGTTTTTCGGGTGTATCCGTCCTTGTTGAAAGATTGAATCACCCGTGTCACTTATAAGTGAGTCCAATCTTTACCCCAGACTTTGTCATAGTAAAAACAGGGTGACAAACGAGACCCTTCCGACGGTCGACGAAGTATTGTATTTTACGAAGAATTTCCGAACTATGATTGCATCCCTTGTTTCGCCGTGACAATTCGGTCAATTAGAATAGAAATTCGTAAAAATCTTTTAACATGTGGTTGAAACAGTATCGAAATCGTGTGTAACAAAATTACGACCTTTGTTCCTTTAAAATTTTGTTCAAAGATAGTCTGCAAACAATCGTTTACATGAATGATTTGTAAAGTTGTTCCTTTAAAAAAGTGTCAAGATATTTTATGTATCCGTTTTTTGTTTATTGTTTTGGGTCAGGGGAGGTTTGTTCTCGAATAAAGTCCGACAGTTCTCATACAACACTGTGGAACTGGGTGGAACTGAGGTTGTCATTTTTCTGGGGAAGACTGAGTCTCTTTTACAATACGTGGAGAGATTTTCAAAATCGTTACGAAAAAGGAAAAATCCATTAGTTGATGTGGAACGAAATTTAGTGACTGAAAGTTTAAGATTAACGGGACAGTTAAGATTGAGACGAGTGAAATCGTTATTTCTGGGGGGTGTCTCTCGATTGTAAATTTCTGGTCGAATAATCCAAAGTTTACGACGTCTCTATTGGTGTGAAAAGACAAAACTCTATTACTCGACGTACATTCGTCCCTTCATGTAATAGGAAGGAGTACAAATGAAATCTATTTTTGGACAATCAGACGAGCCTACTCATTGAGACGCTCTTCCTGTTCCAAAGATGTCGTACCGGTATATAAAAGACCATAAGACGATAAAAGTTGTCTAAAAGGTTAAGTGTTTTCAGTCTGTCCCTAACTAAAAATTAAATTAAGTTTTACAATCAGGATTGAATCCAACCCCATATTCAATAAGTTGATATATAAGACCCCTGTCATTTCTCTTTTCCATTCATCAAAGTCTTTTGGACAAATGTATGTATATAAACTTTAAAAAATAAGTCAATTGATAGATCGAAGATAGAACCGGAAAGGAAACGCTTCAAGTTTAGTCAAAGACCCCCTGAAGAACCAGTCAAAGTTGTTCTTATAATTGTTTTTTATTAAATGACTATTAGTAAAACATAGGTTGAAACTATTTTACATAGATTAGTAAAATCTGACATTAACAAAGAATACTCATTGGAATGAATCGTGGATGGGTAAACATAGAAGTTACAAGTAATTACGGACCTAGTGGTTTCCATTGAGTATAAAGTGATACTTCTCCATCGAACTGTATCGACCTCCTTTTGTTTTAATATGGTAATGTTCACGTTTTACAACGTACACTGTGGTTTTCATCGCACAGTGGTGAGAGACGATGTATTTCTCGTTTTTTGATATGGGTTCAGCAGAAAGTTTGTGAGAATGGAGGTTACAAGACGTAACATTACCTAGGTCTACGACACTCGAAGGGTTGGTAAGGTTTACGAAATACAGGGTCGACAAGTATATTATTTCTGGGATATTAAATTTCTTGTGTCTACGTACTTCCCTCTCTTTCTTTTAGTACTATCCGTATTAACAAAATCTTTATATCTCACGATGGTATGGAGGAAGTAACCGTCAGAAGTTTTCCTCTACTTGTCTTATGTCCCTTTTATAACTGTGTTTACAGTTGTCTTAAGACTACTCTCTTCTTTTTCCATGTCCCAATATGCATTCGTGCAGATATGGATTTTCTGTTAAGGAAAACTGAAATAAATTTGTAATTTATTGTTTTGAACAGGATTATAAAAACGATCTGTCTTACTGGGGTTACTACACACAAGTGAGAAAACCGATCTCACAGTTGTTCGAGAGAATGGAGGGATTTGTACTGACGTAGTACAGAGTCCACTATCGAGATGTCAGGACCAATACTTGTCCCAGGTGGGTGACTTGGTTTCCACGGCCCTCTGTGACCTTTCTGATATTGAAAGGTCACCTTCTCAATATTCTGAATATGAAACTAAGACGATGTCACCATTAATCAATACATGAACGATGAAGAAACACAACATTATTAATAGATATGGATATTTTACCAAAATTGTGAACGGTCAATGAACCCTTTAGGTTGACTCTGTTCAAGTCCTTTCCAGACCTCAAGGGAACTTGGTATATTCATTTGTATCCTTACCCTGATATACTTCCTTCCTCCCTACTATATGCGATTCACAGTCCCAGTCGAAATGTTTTTGACAGTAGTCAATAAACATTTTGACTACCCATAGTAGTCGTGTGTAGTCTCCTCATTGATGACACTGCTATATGATATAACGTGGGGTATCATACCTTCTGTTTGGGTCGTAACAGTGTTTCAATTTGTTACAGACACACTCTTGTTCGTTAGATAGTCACTCTGACCCGACAGAGGAGGGAGTCAGGAAAGCGAACCTACCTTCTCCTCTTTTTTTTCTTTGCTTATCTCTTCTTGATTTCCAAGAGATGAGTCAGTGATTCAAAAGGAAATCCCGTGTGTAAGAGAGAGTAAGGTCGAAAGGAAAGGAGGGGTGGTCCGTTCGACTCTTTTTGTTTAAAGAAAAATAATTTTACTCGGTTGTTGTTTTTGTTTTTTAGTTTTAGTCCCTTTGAGTACCTTCTGAGACGTTTGTTCTGCTGTCAGTGTAAAAGGTTTAAGACTTTACCGTTTGACTAATTTCATGGTATATTCCAGACCGTTTCTTTATCTACAGACAATCAATTTGTATCTGCCACCGTAATTCGACGGCAAGGTTACGGTTTTCAAATTACCACAGATTAGGCATCATCGTCACTGTGGTAGTCGGAGTAGCGATTGACTTGTTACGTACCGAATTAGTTTTTGTTACAGCTTTCACACGATTGTTTGAGTCAGGGAGAAAATGTATCTCTTCTGTTACTCCTTACTTGTCTGAGGTATTGGAAACTCCAGTGAAAGTTACAGTTCTGACCCAGATGAAATATCCCATTCGATGTCTCAGCAAATTGGTCTACTCCCGTCGGTACTCCGAAAACCTGGTAAATGGAAATATGGAGATGTATTTGGTACATTTTGTCACTACCTAAAGTTTGAGTGAAATCGCAAACACTATAATAAATCGGTAAATGACTTATTAGTTTGTAAGTTTGTGATAATTTCATATTTATTAAAGTTTTCACGTTCCCATTGTATCGTCTTAAGACTCAAGAAAATACTTTGTTTCCATCGTAAAATGGAGTACATTTAAGACGTGGTGGTGGTGTGACCTTCGTAAATTTTTGACGGAGACCAAAAGTGTACTTCTCAATCCTTCCCAAAGTTTGTAAATTGTTACTACGGTAAGTTTATGGGGTGATTTTTGAAACTTTGAGGTCCCAAGAAAGATACATTTAAGGACCGAGAATCAGAATCTGGAGTTTTTCGGAGTACCAAGTACTTCGTCCCACTCACTTAGGATCGAAGGTCACGAGTTTCGGTGTGAATTGTGTCCACCTTAAAGTGGTGTTTCGTCTCAAAACGTTTCCGAACGAAAAGAAAAGTCTTGTAAGAGAAGACGATCTTTTTTTATTGAACTCATCTTCCGTGGTCAGTCGATTGATTTTATTCTGCCATCGTTTCTCTCTTAAGGTACAAGACACATATACACCAAAGAAGTAGACGTGTCATTTAGTGGGATTTTTCTTTCACGGAATCGGTCCTCAAGTGACATCGGGTTAGAATCATCGATACTATGTTTGTTGCGACTTTGTATAGGACTTTTAGTGTCCATAAAAAGAAAATACGGAAAAAGGACCTTTATTCCAGGTATCAAAATATAAGAGGTTCTCAGTCACTGGGATTTTACCAATTTTTTGTGACAAACTTTCAGAAGACGAGGTTTTAGGATAAGATCCATAAGTGCACCCTTTCGTGTCCCTCATTGATTAAGATTGATCTGTTGATTCCCTTTTTTTTTTTTTTATTTCGTTAAGTTTCGTCTATAAAAAATTTCATCAGTATAAAACAACACCATTAGTGTGTCTGTACCTAATTTTTATTTTTGGTGGGATTTTTAACTCTGGTTTTTTTTTTTTTTTTTAGTGTATACCCAACAAAAAACCACAGGTCTTTTAACTGAGTGAAAAGAATTTGCACAAGATCCAATCTGTTTATGGTAGTGTGGGATATATAATTTTTTTTGTTCAACAAAAGGAATACATGCATTCTCCGGTGTCCAGGAACCCCTCTGACAGTTAAATGGTTTGCCTCAACTTCCATGGTACGAAAATTTTACAAAGAACGAACTGTCAAGCGGTCTCATTTTTAAAATGGGACCTAAGTAGGTGTCAAGAAATATTTATGGTTTAGGGATAAGTTGAAATAAGGGAGGTTGAGTTTCTGAAAAGCCTAATAATCAAAATTCTCAACAGGATTAAAAGGGATGGATTAACTGAAAAAACTATAGTACGTCAATACATCGTCTTATTTCACTAAAAACCTAAAGAGTGTAAAATTTAAAATTCGTTTACTGATTCAGTTAATGACGTTGACATTTAAGTCAGAGACCTCGGTTTTATATACGACATAGTAGTATAATTGACGGGACGCACCGTCTGAGTGATGAATGTGTATGAATGTATTTTTCTCGTTAAGGTCATAATCGGTACCGTATTCTTTCGGGTTCCTAAGGTGACGGGTGTTAGCGTAACGAGTCTAATTTATGACTGTAAGGTTTCCTTCATCATGGACCTACGATGTATCTCCCTTTTCCTATTGGTTTGTATATTGTTATTAATTTACCTCTTTTGGTCGAAACCCGTTCAATCTGAACTTTAGATTTTTATTTTGATAAGAAAATGAGGTATTTCAGTGTCTTTGTGTTTACTAATAAAAATTGAATGTTTCAGTCAAAGTATGAAGAAGAAGGGGTTTAAGCTAAGTTCATTTTTCAAGACCAAAAGTCCTAGATGTAGCCGTATTACCGATGTTTTGTCTTTTTGTTTTTTTTTTTAGGATTTAACCAACTTTATGTGTTTTCCTTACGAAGTTGTGTTTTGCGGGGGCGCAAATCGACTGTGTGTAAAATTAAATTTACGTATAATTTATCATCAGCTGAAAGTGTGCTGGACTTCCGCACAAGGGTATGTTGGTGGTCTATTACAAGGTCTCTAATGCGCGAGAGAGGTTTACGATGTTATTAAAATTCGTTGTCTTAAGATGCATTTCTTGAAGGCTACGTGTGTTCGGCAAAAATTTTTGCGTGTGTAGAGGGTGGAAAAGTCTCGTCGAACAAACCACCCCATCCTCATCAACTTCAGCGACAACCTTGATATCGACGACGACAGGAGTAGACCCCTTTATAACTTGGAAGGGTAAAGTCGAAAGAAGTACAACCCGTCGCCCTCCTTAGCCTGCGACTCTCATCACGACCCAAGGAAAACAGGAACCTCTGCGTGCTCGGGCGCGCCGACGGACACTTCCATCTCCGCCGCGCAGTCCTGACGTCTCGGGCGGGACCAGTGCACTGTGGCGGCCCTCCGCGTCGCGCCGACTAAGTAGGGGGCGGTCCGCTCACCTTTTCATGGTCGGCTCGCGCTCCCCGCCCCCGCGCGCGGCTCCCCGCCTTTTCATGTCTGGCGCCTCGGCGGCTCTTGTTTCTACCAGGGTGGCGTTGCGACGCGGGCGACTCTGAGCGCGGGGGGGCCCTGGGATTCCTGGGAGAGGGCGCGTTAAATTGCAAAACGGGAGAGACAATCGGGTTCAAAATGCTTTCCCCGCACCCCCCTCGAGACATAGCGAAAAGGGCGTCGGAGGAACCAGCACGTGTCCGTGCGTCCCGTGTGTAGGGTGGGTCCATAAACCGATCCACACGCGACGTACATCGGGTCCGTGTGTCGAGGGGCAAAGGTCGTAAATGTTATCGTCACGGCGCATTAGGAAAGTGCGGCCCTCGGGGGTCTACCCTTTTACGGAGACGCCGTCTGTCTGAGCTTCCCCCGCAATCCCGCCTGTGATCAAAAGAGGGCTCTTCTCCTCGTCTCCCCCGCGTCTCGCGGCTCCCAAACAAATGTGCGCGTGCGGGCACGGGAGCTCGTGTGGGCAGGTGACCGTAAACTGAGCGTTCGAGAAGCGGGCCGGCCGGGGAGGATACGGGCCTTTCCTTTGACTACGTTATAGCTAGCGGCTAACAGTTTGCAAGGGCCATACAGAAGGGGTTAGCACCGGAGACGATGTGATTTTCGAGCTTGGGTGTAGGCGGGAGGGGGTTTAAGGTTCTGGGTACCTAAATTAATAAAAATAATTGAGTTTAGTCAGTGGTCTGAACAGCGTCACCTTGGCGCTCGGACCGACCGAAGGGGAGGGGGATTGCCCTTCTACGCCGAGGCTAGAACCGCCCGTGTGCCGGGGGCGCGGCGCGGGGAGGGGGCGGGTATTCTTCTGTCACTGGGGGCGACGTCCGGCCCTATCTTCAGACCGGTCGTTTGGCTTTTGCGGGAGGGGCCCTTCTTTGCTGTAGGAGTCGACGGAAGGGCGGCGCCGGGGAGGGCCTCCGGGGAGGGGGTGAGGGCGGGCCAGGGGCGCCGAAAACGTGTCTGCGGGGGCGCGCACAATGGAACCACCAGACCCGAGGACATAGGGCCTTTGTTGTGCGTTTTCTGAAGCCACTCAAAAAGAGTCAGTTGTTTTTAGTATTTCTTTTTGTCTTGTTTTGCTTTTGGGGTTGTTCTTCGTCCTTTTATTAAAATTAATTTGTTCCTTTACCGTTCAACGGCGGGGTTAGCAGGCCGCAGGCGGCAGACTTCCCTTTCCGCGCTCACACGCCTCGCGCACCAGCCCGACGGCCGCCGCCACGCTCTTTTCGCGAGGCCCTGCCGCCGCTGCGCGCCGAGACCTCGTCGCCCCGCTCGCCACCCAAAATCGCCCTCCTGCGCAGTTACCCGCCCCGGGGTCGGAGGCCTCGAACGAAAAAACATATAGTTGTGGTGGACCCGAGGCGGGGGCCGGTCGGACCCGGGCGCTCCGGGGCGGGTCGGGGGCGGGGCGGGGGACGGGGGGGACGGAGGAACGGGGGGGCGCGGGGAGGGCCCACCGCCTTAGTCCGTCGGGTCGGGGCGGACGAAGGAGGGGGCGAGGAAGGTCCGATTGAGGTGAGACGGCTGAGACCAGTCGGACTTTCTGGGGGGAGGAGAGCGGGCACGAAAGGGGATAGACAGGGAAAGTCGGGTCTGACCACGGTCTATACGAGAAAGAGGTTTATACGAGCACAGGCTCAATGGTCGTCCGAAAGGAAAGAGGAGATCCGAGAAACCCCTGTGTAGGGCGGGTAGGTTACGAAAAGACGTACAATAAAAATACTAAATGTCCCCCTAACAGAGAGCGTGAGAACCCGGTTGCCTCGTTGTATCAGAGGTACCAATCCAAAGACAAGAGCAAGAAAGAAGAGCAAGGATCTGGACGAAAGTTAGAAGTCTTGATCGGACTAATCCAGCCAACCGTCGAGGTATAGCCCTATAGGAAAATCATGCCTGTGCCTTGTGGGATACTTCACATTTCGCTGTAGGACGGGTCGTTCGGTCTGAGAAACGTTCCCAGGGGTCACCCCCTGAGCCGAGGAGGCTCCCCTACATCCTAGGGTAAAAAGGAAGGACCAGTGCAAAGCGAGTAAGGTGGTGGGGCTTACTTCTCGAGAGGAGCGGGAGGAGCGGAAAGAGAGGATAAATGTCTCCGTGACGGAGGCAACCTTACGGCCACGAGGGGAAGGTCACACCTACACAAGAACGACTCGGTCCGTTGATCCCCCTGGGAAGCGACACCTTATGAGCCACGACGGCCTTTCCGACCTTTGTTTCCGGAGAATCCTCTCTCTTAACAACCAACTTACTTACTTATTTGTTTGCTGGACTGGATGACGAGAGAAGGAAAACCTCTGCACCCTCTCTGTCTCGTCCCAACCCACACTAGTGTTAAAAACGAAAGTTACAAAAGGACTCCTTTAGACATGTTGACAGACAAAGGTACTGTGCACTCCGACGCCCACGGGAACCGGACGTGGTCACACATACTAACTGTACCCTCCTGGGCTAAGGTGAAATGTGAGGAAAGAAGGGTTGGGGAAGTTGACCAGTCTGGTCAGAGTGGATTTGTTATGAGAACGAAATCATGGGTTGAAGGGTAGCGGTAGTGAGTCCCGAATCAGTGACTCGGAGTCCTTCCGAAGGAAGGAATCGGGAGAATAACGTTCCTGACAAAAGATTTGGCACACCACTTTTGCAAAATCTTGGATACGACAGAACATGGGTTTTAACAAGTGCAAACACCAGAACAGGATGGTCCCTCTGACACTCGTGCGGTCCCGTTCAAACCGTAAACTATGTGTTAACACTGAAAGTGTGTTTAAGGGGCTATTGTGACTAGTTGAGAAGATCTGACCTGTCGTTAGAATTATCACCCAATCCCTCCTGAGGAACTTTCAAGGAATGACAGTTCAAAGTTGACTACTTTTAGTTTTCCAGAAGTCAGTGAAGAAGTAGGTCAAATCAGGGGACGTATCAGACTTCACTGACACCAACCGTTCAGGATGAGAGTCTGATCAAGAGAACAATCAACTTAAAAAACCACCATACATAATATCACGTACCCGAAGGAAACCACCGAGTTTGTCATTTCTCTACCGAGTTTTCCATTTCTCCCCCCGAGTTTTCCATTTCTCCCCCGAGTTTTCCCGAGGTTACGTCCTCTGGGCCCCAAGTTAGGGACCCAGCCTTCTAGGGGACCTCTCCCTTTACCGGTAGGAGAGGTCATAAGAACGGACCTCTTAAACTACCTGTCTCCTCGGACCATTCGATGTCAGGTACCCTGACGCCTCATCTTGTACTGACTCACTGATTAAAAGTGAAGGTAATATCACGTACGAATTCCCTTGGAAATTTAAACTGCACACACACACACACACACACACAACCCCCCTCCCGACATTAGAACAAAACTAAAGAGATACTGTTCTTGGACTTGTCATTTACTGTTTTTTCTCCACCTCCACGACTTTGTAGCTAAAAAGGTAACCGTTCAAACTAAGTACAAAAGTTCCCGGTCAGACTTCGTATAGACTAGTCAGTTCACCGAAGGTTCACTCCGGAGTACACAAACTCTAAAACGGGAATGTGAGACCCGATCTCACGTACCCTGTATCATGGGACTGGGTTAAAGACCCTTTGATTTGACGGTTTAAGAACAACCAGTCTTCACGATGCTAAAACGAGACAAGGATTCGCTTACAAATCGTCTTGTCACCGAAAGTTTGACGTCTCACCCAGGGTCCTCAGCTATCACTAGGTGAGTCACCTAATGATATGAAAAAAGGGGAAATTAAGTTATCATGTTTTATCTTAAATTTTAAAGTCATACGGTATGTACCTTTACGACTCATGATTAGATATTTTGAAATGAAAACTAATACATATTTATACATATATAGGACTCAATGTTACATTTTAGACAAAGTATGGCACTTGACCCTAGTTTCTTAAAACTTTCGATCACTCTCATTTCTGTCCCTGTATTAGTGTTTATATTCAACAGTTGAGACCTAAAAGTCTTTACGTGATGCAACAGTTCTATCAAACCATCGTCAAAAATTCCTCCCACCTATCGAAAGTAGACATCTTAATAAACTGGAATTAGTGGACTATTTTTATCTCGCCCAGACAAAGATTCCCAAGATCACTTAACAAAGGATTGGACACCAACTTGTTCTAGTATAAATCCTACCAGGAGTTTTAAAATAAGTAGGTCGTAAAGTCAAACGAACTTCACCCGAGTTTGTAATATAACCAAGAGAGATGGGAAATACCCTGAAGGGTCCACCGTGTGACGATTTCTTAGTCAGACGGTTTCGTCCTCTGTGTTCTCTACACCCAAACTAAGGAACCAGACCTTCTCGGGACCTCATCCTTTACCGTTGGGTGAAATCAGAAGAACGGACCTCTTAAGGTACCTGTCTCCTCGGATCGTCCGATGTCAGGCACCCAAGCGTTTCTCAACCTGTGTTGACTCGCACGACCGTGCGTAGGGAGCACAGGTCGGCAAGAGTCCAACCGAAAGTACCGAGAGAGACTACACCGTGATCAGACACCGGACGCACGCACGAGTCAACGAAGTCAGCACAGGTTGAGAAACGCTGGGGCTCCCGACATCGGGGGTTCCGAGGAGACAGGTACCCTAAGAGGTCCGTTCTTCTGACCTCACCCAACGGTACGGGAAGAGGTCCCCTAGAAGGGCAGGACCCCTGACTTGGTCGTAGAGGACACAGAGGACGTAACATCGACCTAAGAATTGGGTAGTTCGGTAGACCTTTCAGACCGTGATCGGAAATAAAGGTGGGACTAGGGGATGATAAAGAACAACATCCATCGAAGACTCTACCTGGAGTTGCTTGGAGTGAACTATAAGTATGAATAAACATTGGGGGAAAGGAACTTACACCTAACCTGGATCACTATACGAAGATAAGTCGTTTCGTTACCATACAATGAAGATTCTAATCCAATGTTTCTCAAGACCGAAGGTAGAACAAGAGAGAACGAGAGAGGGAGTAAACGAAACTCCCTTTGGTCCACGGTAGAACACTTGACAGGATGTCTCTACGGGATCCCGTTCCTTCATTCAGAGACCGTTGTCGGGTCCCTCCGGACGGTTCAGTGTTCTCATTCGTACCTTCGACTAGGACGGGTCAACTTGGGACTCTACTGACGTCGGGGTCGATTATGTAAGCACTCTCCTGGGTTGATTCGGGTCGGACCTAAGGACTGGGTGCCTTTATTCGTTATTATTTACACATAGTAAATTGTGGTGATTCAAAACGATATCAAATAATGACCGGTATCCATTGATTATGTAAAGGGAAGAATATGGAATACGAAAACGGTGACAAGAGTGATCTTTGGTAAAGAGTAAATTCACTATGGGTGACGAACCTTATAAGAATATGGAGGAACAGGGACGACAATGATACATAGATTTGAAAAAGGAAACTCTGGGTGGAATTTAGTCAAAAAGAAACTATGAGGGTAAACTTTCACCAGAGTAAGATAAAACTTGTAACATGAAAATTTTATAGAAAAACACCGTGAATAAAAACACAACAGGTAAATGAACTAAAATACAATCAAGAAAGGTCCCAACAAAAATTCTGTCGAGGATTCGGGGGGTTTTATCATAATTGAGACTCGTGGGACCACTGAAACCGTGCAAAAAGACCATAGCTTCCCATGAGATGGTCCATCATTAACGACACCTTGTTTAATAACGTTTTGAGTCACCGACTTTGAAAGTTTGAAACATACTTAGTCGTTAAACTCTCGTTGAGTTAACACACAAAATCGAACCTTAGAGAATACTCCAACATCATTAGACTATTGATATACATATCAATAGACTACCGGACTGATCCCGACTTTCTAGACAAAGATTCCAGTGTGTGAGTGTACGACCGTTCAACCATGACCGGTCAACTGAGAAGAGGTTCTTCCGAAGAAGTGTTCGGGCTGACCACAGGAGTACTGTACCATCGACCGACTAAGGTCTCGTTCAATAGGTTCTCACTAGTTCCGTCTTCAACGTTACAGAAATATTTCGTCTGAACCTTCAGTGTGAAATATAAAGGTGGTATAAGAGGGTCAGTGTTTTCGTTCGGACCTAAGTTACATCTTCCCCTAATATGTTTCTGTACTTATGGTCCTCCATTCCTAGTAACCTCCTCCGAAAGACCTCCGATCCATGGTGGGTCTCTCCAACAGTCAACGTCTTTTGACAATGACATTCTTTGTGTTATACGTTAATCTTCACCGAATTTATTACTGTGAATCATAGAGTATATTATCTTTCAGATGTCTATCTCGTCAGGATCTTAATTAAGAACCGGAAAATTAGAGGAGTTTCTGACTCTCCAGTGGTAGAAAAGTAAGACAGTAGAAGTCGTATGTCTATAGAGGACCGTACCCGTGTACAACCGACGTCACCAAAGTCTCGAGGACCCGTCTACCCCGGTGCAGGTGACTTTTTCTTTCTTCACAGTTAAGACACTTAGTAAATATAATTCTCTCTATTATAAAGGACTTTCATGACGACACCTATAGAGACTAGGATAATCGGTCTTAATCCATTATATCAGGACGTTTTTTTGGTGAAATATAACACTTAGACATACAAACGTCCGTAATACAAAACGTTCACATGTGGAAGAGTAGGTCTTTTCCTTTTAATACCACGGGTGTCTTTAAGTTCGAATTTTTTTAAAAATCTTTATAAATCGAAATGTCTGGACAATCATATTCGTATGAATTAATACAGTCCTGACATCTTGTTGATGGGTCTCACAGTCATGAGACAAATAGAGTAAAGGAGGGGTTTATTTTCCCCTTCCTTACTGAACTAATTTCTAGAAAAACATCATAAATGTGTCACCGGAAAAGGACTCTGGGACCTTCTCAGGTAAAGCCATCTGCACCATATATGATTACTTATACTTGTTTTTGTCACAGTCTTTCTACTGTCTACAAAATTGACTGTCAAGAAAGTGAGCCTCTTCCGTTACCGTTGGGTGAGGTCATGAGAACGGACCTTTTAGGGTACCTACCTCCTCGGACCATCCGATGTCAGGTACCCCAGCGATCCTCAGCCTGTGCTGACTCGCTGAAGTGAAAGTGAAAAGTGAAAGTACGTGACCTCTTCCTTTACGGTTGGGCGAGGTCACAAGAACGGACCTCTTAGCGTCCCTGCCCCCTCGGACCACCCGACGGCAGAGACCTCAGCGGGTCTCAGCCTGTGCTGATTTCGCTGAATCGTCGTCGTCGTCAAGAAACCCATTCAATTGTAGACGATTAATCATCATTCACTGAATTTTTAAAGTGAGTATTAAAAGGTATTATTTAATAAATTTTTATGAAAACAAAAATCAAAAATTAACAATCGTCAGACGAAAGAACAGGTCTCTTTTTCCTGTCGCTGACTCACTACATACGGACGCTCGAGTCACCATAGGTTGAGAACCACTGGGGTACTGACATCGGGTGGTCCGATGAGACAAGTACTTGAAGAAGTTCGTTCTTATGACGTCACCCAACGGTAAAGGATGAGGTCCCCTAGAAGGGGTGGGTCCCTAGTTTGGGTACAGAGAAGACAGAGGACTTGACCCTCCGCTTAAGAAAAGGCGAGTCGGTAAACCCCGGTACTACCTATAAATAAGGACCAGAAGTCAAAGGGCGAGAAAGAAACGGGTCCCGATATTCTATGACTTTATTCCAAAATACTCTTAATTGTATGCATGTTAAGACCAAGAATCTACTTTTCGTAAAATTATAGACCCGAACCAAGACCCTAGAAATGAGTCCATTTTGATGACAAAACTGACTTTATAAACCGTGGTGCACAGTCTAATTCCACGGACCCAGGTGGAGGTTCATTGGAGCAGTATCCTATGCACCACATGGTTGCGGTGAAGAGTTGGGGAGAGGGGTAAGTCGCTGTGGGTAAGTGTTCTTATCAGGTCCCGGGTGGTCAGGGGCTTTAACAATTTAAAACAAACAGTAGAACTTCACTTGGTACATGTATTGTGTAGGGAAAGCTCATGGCAAACAGTCGGGACCCACCCACTTCAGTTGTTTGAGGGGCTTCAACGACAGAGCCCTTATGTAGAATAAGCACCGACCCCTTTGCTTCACCCCTTACAGTCCCTGTCTCCTTTGTTGAACAAAAGGTCCACCACTCGCCCTATTCCCGTGATGTTATCTCGACTGCTGTGCGACACAGACTTGCTGCTGCGTCAACGTCCCGGAATTTACTCACTTTCGGTTCTGCGGGTAGCCTTGGCACAGGAGGGCAACAGATAGGAAGGGGACTTTCCACACCCCCCTGGGCATGGTGCGCCTAGCCTCCACCGCCCCGACACCCCCGACGCCGCGGGGTCCCCGCTTCTGCCTCCGCGGTTCTGCGACGAGGAACGGAAAGTCCTACGGTCGCCCCATGTTCGTTCCAGCGCCCGTTCCGGCGTGCCGCCGAGCCTCGAGGTTCCACCCCGCGCTTCCTTCACTTCTGACGGCCGGCCTCCCGGTTCCGCGCCCGCCGCGGTCGGACCCCCCGACGCCGCCCGCCCCGCGCGCCTCGCGACGAGGGCCCTCTCTTTCCTTGGAGACGTCTCCGCCGATCCCGCCGGCGGCCTTCCGACCCCCGGCCCCAGCCACGCCCCCTGTCTCCCCTTCCTCCCCCCCGCCCCGGAGCCTGCGCGTCGGCGTCATCCAGAGACTTTTAAAAGGTGATCCCGGGTCTCCCTAGCTCGTCGGCTCCGCGACGGTCGGAGACGCGGAGGTGTCGGTGCACTGGCACTGAGTTGTCCGCGGCGGAATGCCCAGGGTCCGGCCCATCACGTTCCGGCGCCTCCCTTTGACCTCTCTTCCGATCTCCACGCCCCTACCCGCAAATAGATCCGGGGTGGTTGGGGGGAGGAGGCAGGTCAAGCCGGTCGACCCTCCGACGGTTCACGCGCGGTCGGCCCGAGCGGACCCTGCGCGGGTCGAGCGCAGACGCTGCACCTTTTGGATCTCTCGGGATTGTAGTCCCGATTAGACCCCAAGAAACTCCTTTCGGCGTCCCTCGAAGCTCCGGGGCCCCTCAAAAGCGCCTGAGCGGACCGGCGCACCCCCGTACGTAACGCCTTCTGACGTCGGACCTTTCACTAGTGCGGGAAAACCGTCGAGAGCTACGAACACATGCACCGAGGACGGCACCCCTTGACACCGACACTGTCGGACGTGTCCTCCCTCCCTGCTTTCCCACTCCGGAACTGGGTAGGGGATACGGACCCCTCAGGACCTCCGTGACTATAAAAAGTCTACTTTAAGGGCCTGAGTGGTCCTTTAAGAGCTCCGAAAGCCACTGACACCCTAAACAGCGCGTCGTCCAAGGTCTACCAGGGGGCAATTCTGAAAACCTTTAGCTTTAACCGTATGGTTTTTAAAGGAGACTAGGACGATGACGTAACTTATCTGCAATGGGTCTGTGGGGCGGGGTGGAGACGAGAACATTCCTTCCTTTGCAAACAATGTCTTTATGAGGGTTGACAAAGTAGAGCACAAAAAGAAAAAAAAAAAATTTCTAAGAAAGATCATTGACACTGGCAAAGGCAGAGGGCTTCAGTAAGGTAGTTTCAGAACCTTCGTTTAATTTTTTTCCTTTTTTCTTTTATGATCTGGTTTAATCTTTCAATTCTAGAAACAACTGGCTTACGAAACGGACTTTTCTGTCGGAGCACCTAGACGATCCAAGTCCGAAGGATTGTCGGAGAAGACCCCCGGAAAAGGAGAGTGAGGGTGGAACTCTTTTTTCGGGTCTGACCCTGAACGGGCTCCAGGGACTAAAAGGTGTGGCCAAAATTGAAAGGGTGGTCTTGACGTAAAAAAAAAAAAAAGAATATCCGAAGACATTAATCTTAATAACATTAATTATTCTTATCGATTATAAGTATATCATGAACTCTGCCAACAAATATTTATATACTAATAAATTAAGTAGGTGACACACTTCACACTTGATAATAACAGGGTAATAAGTCGAATGAAGTAAGGAATCTCTACTCCTTTACCTCCGTGTCAGTTCAATCTACTGTTCCGAGAAAGTCGAACATTCACCTTCTTCACCCTAAACTTGGGGTTTGACAGACTCCATTTTAGGTATAACACCAGTGTCACAATATCTTTGCGAGATGATTGTTCGTACTAACATGACTTTGTACTTTAAATGTAAAACAACCTCTAATAAAAGGAAAATGAATAAATCGGAAGGACTTCAAATAAAACCTCTTTACAGACTTAAATTACACCTATCTTTTGGTGTGTATTAAATTTTATCTTCGAGAACTCTTGTTTGGTATGTAAGACTCCGTCAAAATACGAAAAGAATGTACATTCTAATAACTTGAAAAAATGGATCCTCGAATAAAAGCAATCATCTGAAGAAACAGAAGTATACAGAACTCGGGACTCTTGTACCACTCGGGAGGTCCTTTTACTATTACTTCAAGAAGTTAGCAGTCAAACTTTTTATATATAACTAATTTACACGAGTTCTTCACTTGTGGGAACTTCACTAGCTACTGCATTACGGTTTACTTTTCCTTTAAAGACTTTTCTTTGTATTAATAATCCACCTAAGTTATCCCTTCTATGAGGTCCCAAAAAAAGAAAAAAAAAAAGAAAACAGACCTTGGAAGAAGAGACGGGAACTTGACTGGGAGGTGCTGACCCAATCTTCGGAGAAGACATACGAGGACACCGTGGATCTTAGATACGGACACTACTTTGTAACATAAGAGTAACGAACGAGTGGACTGAGATGAAGGGTCCTCTAAGAATTCAAAAACTCCCCGTGAGACAGGAACAGTTATCACACAGAGGTCTAGAGTCGTGTCAACAAACAGAATTCTTCCTCTAATCGTTATGATCAATTTTCCTACTCAAATGACCATTCGGACCAGAACAACCCTACATGACTCAACTCTAATATTGTCCTTGACACTCTGGTCATCCCCGAAGGGTCCACCGTATCACCAATTCTTGGGTGGACGGTTACGTCCTCCACGTTCTCTACACCCAAACTAGGGATCCAGTCCTTCTAAGAGACCTCATCCTTTACCGTTACGTGAGTCATAAGAACGGACCTTTTAAGGTACCTGTCACCTCGGACCGCCCGATGTTTTGACTCGTGTGTCTTCTGGTCATATGGGTGACACTTATGTCAGAGGTAGGTTTGGGGAGGGTGAAGCGTGGAAAGAATGTAAAGGAACAAAAGAAGGAGGGAAGGAAAGGGTGATCTATATTTGGTCGACATATAAAACTCACACACGTATCTGGGATAACAGGCCGAACAATAAAACGTGCATTGTCAAAAATTACAAATAATTTACTCTTGTTTTGTGGGACTTTTTAAAACACAGTCCAATTAATTGAAATAAAGACGTGGGTTAATTATTAGGGTCGGAATTAGGACTGGAGTGTTGAACGTCAGAAATCTTACTGTCTTAGTGTCCTAAAAGGAAAAAAAAAAAAAGAAAATTAACGACTTCCTTTGGACTATTGAGAGATTCTGTCGGTCATCGGTGTTCTCTCATAAATTTAAATTTAACTAATTTTATTTTAATTTTTCAATGAGGTATCGGAATCCATGTAAAGTCCCTGAATTAACGTGTACACTCCTCACCGAGGAAATAACCACTCATGACATCATATCTTTAAAAGTAATAACGTCTTCCATGTTAACCTGTCTCGACCATTCAATTTTTTACATCCATTTTCCCGTATCAAAATGATTGAATTTATATAGTGATAATGATTTTTCATAAAGTATGAAAAATACTTTATGAAAAATCATAAAGTACACTATGATTTTTCATAGTGTCGTCAAGAAAATGTATGTTTCTTGTCGTGTAAGGAGAGATTCTACACACAATAAAGTGTATCTATTTCTAAAAAATCATCAACACAAATTACGTGTAAATTTGTATAAGTCTTCTTATATCTACCAAGTTTTCATAAGGACAAACATATGGGGATTACACTTATACGTGAGTCAGTTAGGAAACCCTTAGAATTAAAAAAAAAGACAAAATTCTATAAGACTAGTTGAAACTCAGTGACGTGTTCAAACTGTAAGTAATCTAAGCCGACACGTAAAATTCGAGCGCACTAACTCTTTGATCTTATGAGTCATTACAACCATTTCCTGTTTACGGTCTATCAAAACCTGACTGGTTTATATATAAATTACTGTAGTGTGCATGGTATCTCTGTCAAGAGTCAAATGTTTGTGAGATAAGTCTTCGTCGGGCTTATATTTTGTGTGACCACATGAAAGGAATTAGAGGAGGAATGTTGTCATAACGGTTCCATCAGTATCATGTTTTGTTAATCAGTTATTTATTTATTTAGAACCTTAAAAATCTCTAACCTATCGAAGTTAAAATCTCCGTCATTTCTGCGACTCTTTTTGGGACCCCTTAACTATCTCCAATAAAGATGTCATCTCGTCTAAACGAATTCACCATTAGGGGGACTGTTTTTATCAGATCGAGGTGGAAAAAGGTGTTCCGAGACGGGGAGGTACAACTTAAAGACAAAGAGACAGTGAGGGGGTCAGAAAATGTCAAGAGGTCAAATTAAACATTAAACCAAAACACCGGAGTGAAGAGATTCTGAGTCAAAAGACTTGACATTTTATCCTTAGTATTGCACGATTAACAGTTCTTAATTTCCTTGTAAATACACTTTTATGAAATATCTAATCTTTTAATTACGATTTGCTCTGATACTAATATTTAGAATTATTTTAAGTCGAGTGAGTTGGGGTTCCAATTTACTGGGAGCTTACACGTATACCAGTCTTAGACCAAATAGTCTTATAAATTCGGTCTCAACTACCAAACTTCCTAGACTCCGAACGCCTCCACAAGACCCTCTACCTTTTTCTAAATTTTTTCCTTTACCTTCCGACACTTTCTTTTATTAAGTTTAAACCGTTCTCAAACATATTTATGGTGGAAAAGGAAATTCCTTACTTACATTAACGAACGTAAAAGAGGGAAGAAGGTAGAAGACAAAGTAACTAGTAAGGATTCCGATTTCAAAGATGAAATGTAGGATTAAGTAGACTGTCTCGCACAAAATTTTTTGAATTGCAACGAATGAAACTAAAAGGTCAACAGAAAACGACTACCTCGAAGACACTTCCCGTTTAAGCTTCATGTTGACTGAGGGTGTCGTTTCCCCCTCCTTCTACCACCAACACAAAGACTCACCAGGACCCGTCGATTCGGAAATTGAGAACTCCATCGTCACGGTCAGTGTCGATGAACGACCGGACATTCCGTCTCCTTCGTCATCAATCTGGTCTCGTTTAGTTTAGTTTGGTTTATTTCTGTTTATTTTTACCGTAACTCCCCACCCCCTTTCCCTCTCTCTTCTCTCCCTCACTTTTGCTCTGACTTGTCCCCTCACCACCACCTACTTCTCCTTCCCTTCCTACGGTTTCTCTCACGACGTATGACAGTCATCAAGATTCGTGTCACGTACATAGTTGAGTAATTTCTGAGTGCTGTCAGGTTACGTATTCGTGACAATAAAAATAGGGGTAAGTCATCTACTCCTTTAACTCCGTGTCTCTACAACTTGTTGACAAGGGTTACAGTGTGCTGAGGATTCACCGTCTTCCTCCTGAACTTGAGTCGGTCAGACCGAGACGTCCAACACTAGAATTAGTGATGTAATCGTTAAGAATTCGAAAGACCAGAGTCCTGTTGGGAGGGAGGGGAGTTGGGGGGTGGAGTTGTGTGTGTGAAAGTTTTTAATAACTCCTGGTACTTCTCAAAACAAGTACACTCAATTGAAAAACTATAAATGGTATACTCTTTAATTTTGAAAATTACTTATCTCACGGGACACGTTATGACATACAAGAGTAATCAATAGATAAAATATTTGTCACAACTATCTCATATACACAATTAGGGTTAGAGGGTCAAAGAGGGAGAGTAGGGGGTAAAGGAGAAACCACAAGTATGTAAATAAGAGATACAGACACAGAGATAAAGATCTGTGTTTATTTTAGATATGGTAAAAAGATCTAAGGTGTATATATGCAATTATATGTTGTAAACAAAAAGAGAAAGACTGAATGAAGTGAGCCATACTGTCAGGGATCCAGGTAGATGTAGAGACGTTTATTGGGTTAAAACAAGGAAAAATACTGACTCATTATAAGGTAACATGGTGTAGAAGAAATAGGTAGATCAGTTTCGATACCAAAAAGGTCATCAGTATATACCTACATTCTCAACCTGGTATTTCTTTAGACTCGGGGTTTATTAACTACGAAAACTTTACACCACAACCTCTTCTGAGAACTCTCAGGGAACCTGACGTTCCTCTAGGTTGGTTAGTTAGGATTTCCTTTAGTCAGGACTTATCAGTAACCTTCCTGACTACGATTTCGACTTTGAGGTTATGAAACCGGTGGACTACGCTTCTTGACTGAGTATCCTTTTCTGGGACTACGACCCTTTCTAACTTCCGTCCTCCTCTTCCCCTACTCTACCAACCTTCTGTAGGAACTGAACTACCTGTACTCAAACTCGTTCGAGAACCTCAACCACTACCTGTCCCTTCGGACCGTACGACGGCAGATACCCCATCGTTTCTCAGACTCGTTGACTTGACTTGACTTGACGGATGAAATTAAAAGTTACCCAACAAACCTAAGAAAGAGAGAGATATANAAACCGGTGGACTACGATTCTTGACTGAGTATCCTTTTCTGGGACTACGACCCTTTCTAACTTCCGTCCTCCTCTTCCCCTACTCTACCAACCTACTGTAGGAACTGAACTACCTGTACTCAAACTCGTTCGAGAACCTCAACCACTACCTGTCCCTTCGGACCGTACGACGGCAGATACCCCATCGTTTCTCAGACTCGTTGACTTGACTTGACTTGACGGATGAAATTAAAAGTTACCCAACAAACCTAAGAAAGAGAGAGATATATACACACACACACGCACACATATGTGCATATATATGTATGTATGTAAATATGTGTATATAAATGTATATACATGACATAAACTCTAAGTCATTCTTTGACTTATATCCTATTGAAGACTTAACCCTCCGAAGGGACCATTGAGTCTCCCATTTCTTAGACAGACGTTTCGTCTTCTGGGCTCAAACTAAGAACCCAGTTCTTCTATGGGATGTCTCCCCTTACCGTTGGGCGAGGTCATAAGAACAGACCTCTTAGGGTACCTGTCTCTTCGGACCGTCCGACGTCAAATGTTTCTCAGTCTGTGTTGACTCGGTGAACGTGAAAAAAGACTTAACCCTCCTTGAAATCTCTAATAGTGTCCAGAGGACACAAGAGTAGGTGAAGTCTCTTAGTACCCATAATTACTCGACATAATAAGTCGGTAATCTATTTAGACAAAGATGGTCTTTTGGACACTAAACTGTCGGTATCCTAGATACCGGGTAAGTGTCTGAAGTAGTACCGGTACCACTTTTTAACGGGAAGAGAAGGGGTTTAACGGAGAGGGGTCTATAGAACGACACCACCTATAAAACAGTTCTGAATAATGGTGAGGAACGAATAACGGAAAACGAAATGTTCATAACGACTTCTCTTGCACCCGAACTATAACTTTTCTCCCATTCCTACGCACTCTTCGTCGGTAAGACTCTGTAGACTCTTAGGACTGACAGTCGGGGCAATAGACGTCCTGAACGAAAAGAATTCCTACTCGTATAAACCGAAACTTCCAAAGGTTCTGTTCGTGTAAGGACGGTTGTACTAGGGGCCTGTTCGGCAAGACCTTAAACTCGAACGATGACTTTCCCCAATTCAGGTCCTGTGTGTGTGATCAAAGCCACCCCCCACTCGGTATCAACCGATACAAGCGTGGAGTAATATGTTGTCAAGATCCCTTTCACTAAGGTCTACACGAGAGTCTTTCATGGATCATGAATTACAAAAATTGAGTAATTCGGTTTTTAGATGGAAAAGTTAAAACCTCTTGACCTTCAATCAACTAAATGATCATTAAAGATCAATGAAACATTTCAACTAAGATTTAACCGGAATGAAACGTTACATGAAGTTCAATGGACTAATATTGGTCTTTTTTGTATATAAATGTGTAACAACAACAACAAGTCAACGGTTTAGTACAGACTGAGAAACGCTGGGGTACCTGACGTCGTGTGGTCCGTAGAGACAGAGAGTGGTCTTCAACGGGTTCAAGTACAGTTAACTTGACCACTACGGTAGGTCAGTAGAGTAGGAGACAGTGGGAGAAGAAGATGGAATTCAGAAAGGGTCGTAGTTCCAGAAAAGGTTATTCAACCGACAAGTGTAGTCCACCGGCTTCATAACATATAAATGTGCATGCAGGTTCATTAGTACCCGAAGGACTACCACGTCACCATTTCTTAGACGGACGTTATGTCCTCTGGGTCCAAGTTAGGGACCCAGTCCTTCTGGAAGACCTCTTCCTTTACCGTTGAGTGAGGTCATAAGAACGGACCCTTTAGGGTACCTACCTCCCGGTCTGTCTCCCAACCTGTCTTCGTACCTGTCTATGAGGTAGTCCAGCGTTTCTCAGTCTGTACTGACTCGCTGATTGTGTGTGTGTGCACAAGTACGTATGTATATAGAAACTGATGTTAATCTTTAAGTAAAACTCATGACTGAATACTAGTGATTCAAGGAAACAGGACCTTTAAAGTAATACTTTTCATTTCTCTTGTATACAGACTTTTCATCATAAGATCAAAGGAGGATTCATTAGTGCGACGAACACTAAGACTTTAAAGTACTTTTCAGTAGTAATTTTAAAAGGGGGTAGTGAGTACCAAAAAAAAAAATTGTATTGAACTTTAAAAACAGAAGTATTTGAAACATTGGATTTAAATGTTTCATAATTTCTCTTTTCAACGACTTACGAAAGAGACTGTTCAGTCTACTAATAATTCTCACCCTAAAAACGTAGGGAACCAGGGCTTCTCTCCCTTCTACTCCCACTCGCAAAGTAGAACGAAATTTGATAAAGTCTAACGTTTTTAATACCAAAGACAACTTATGTTTCGTCTAGAAGAATCGACCAGAGACAAATGAACTCTTGTAATATAGGACTATATGAGAAAACTATTCTATAGATTTTGTAATTTTTTGTTGTTGTTGATCCATAATATGGACCGAAGTTCCTGGTATCGTAAATAAACGGTCTGAAATTGGATCCTGTAATAAATGTTGTACCTTCCTGACCTTTTATACAAAAAGTCTCCACTGTAAAACAACGTCTATCTCACCGTTGACACGACACGAACACAGTTTGAGAGACATTGGGGTACCTGACGTCGGGGAGTCCAAGGAGAGAGGTACCACAATTTGAGAAACGTTGGGGTACCCGACGTCGGGGAGTCCAAGGAGAGAGGTACCCTAAGAGGTCCGTTCTTGTCACCTCACCCAACGGTAAAGGACTAGAAAGGTTCCGTTAGGTCTGGTTCCCTACCTGAGACCCAGATCTGTCTGATAGCACTAAGAACCAAGACAAACAATTATCGATACTCGAAGTCAAAGGTGTTTACATTTCACCTTATTATTGAAGACTCCTAAATTACTCAAACATGAACGTTTCTTTCGTGAATCTTAGGACGGATCGAGTGCAATTGGTAATACGATCACAAAAAAATTCGTTTGTTTTTTAGACTTTAAAAGAGAAACGGTACAGTCTCTACGATTACAGTTCACCGTTAAATTCGTTATATAGTGAACAATTTCAATTTTCCTTCTACTTGGAACACTAAATAGGGGAGAATACTTCGTGGAGGGTCCACAAAGATAGTCTGACCCCGATGTTAGCCTCCTGTTCTTCTACTCCTTGTGTATCGTCTCACACTTCCGATAACGAATCTCGGGGTCCGCCCCCGGAACGATGTATGACTAAACAAATATAATAAAGGTTGACCTCTATTTCCGGGAACCATCATGGGAAGTCACACTCTACCCGGAATCAGTCACAGTTCGTCAACATCAAACTAGTACACTTTCCGAATGAGACCTTTTTTACCTTTTTCAGTACAAAAAAGGGTTTTAGTAAATCCCTGAGTGATGATTCAGTCAATCCATTCCGGGTGATCAGAAATACTGTCAAAACACTGTCGATCGGAACGTCGAGAAGTCTGAGTACCCGAAAACTAGACCCCTTCCGAGGGAAGAAGGACCCGAAGGGACCACCGAGTCTCCAATTTCGTAGACGGACCTTACGCCCTCTGAGTCCAAGTTAGGGACCCAACCCTTCTAGGGGACCTCTTCCTTTACCGTTGGGTGAGGTCATATGAACGGACCTCTTAGAGTACCTCCCTCCTCGGACCATCCGATGTCAAGTACCCCAACGTTTCTCAACCTGTCCTGACTCGCTCGTCCGGGTAGGGTCCCACGTTCCGAACTGTTCACCTTATGTCCGACCTAAAGTCGGGGGTGGGGGAGGAGGTGGGTCGTAAACCACACCATGTGTCTAACGTGTAACTTACACCATCGGGACTTTCGTCCACAAACTTATAATGGAGGATATGGAGCTGAGTCTACACGACACGTAAACCAAACTAGTATCAGATGAATTCATCAACCTCGACCCCTTCTCTGCCAACTCACCAAAAACAGTAACTTAGGTGACCCGTCAACAATTAATGATGAATTCTATTAGGTGTTCGTAGAACGACTGTCAGGTTCTGACAAAAGATAGTCTCCAAAATGATTCCATCAATTAAATCCCAATTCTAGGACGACTTGAGATATACACAGATTTTTATTCCTCTTTCCGTAGTCTTATAATCTGGGAAAATCGGTCTTTAGTATAAAGACGTTACGGCAACCAAACAAAATAGATGTACGTGGATGTTAAATTCTACTACGAAAAATAAGATAAAGGTTACTAAATGTTCGACTTTCTGGTTCATAAACCACTTCCGGGACCGATTGTTGGTCAGTCAGATAACTGTATTTTAGTACAGTTCTCACCGGAGTGTTCTAAACACCCAAAACCGGAGAGAACAAAGAGTAAGTTATATGGAAAAGTCATAATAGCAGTCAATTTAAGGAGTAACCTGTCCGTTATCTAATTTTAGTGTAATTTCAGACCTGCAGTTGGTTTGTATCGCCTTTCAGAACTGAGAAACTGTAATGGAGGTGTCTAAGAAGATAATGTCAAAGTCACCAGTAGTAGAGACCTTAGTTAATTATAGAGATGATCGGGTAGTCCCTCTCACGGTGCACATTTTTCCGTAAAGTCTCAAAATAACAGGGTTTATATAAATGAGAGTAAGAGTCTCTTTGAACTTTCTTGAAGATAACCAAGATAAGAATAGGAAAAAAAGTAAATCTTTGGAAAGGAAAGGTAAGGGTAGAGGACGGGATACAAAAAAAAATATAAGACTTTACTCATCCTTGAGACGAAAAATCGAGTAAACACCATATTCGTATTGAGATCTTTGTCAACAAAGATAATAGTCTAAAGGCAAATTATCATTCATTATACGTAAGTTGTGTAATGTCAAAGATTTCATGAAAAGTTTACGCAATAGTGTAAATTAGTTGGACTCGTAAGCTCTCCCGATACTACTAAAAGAAGTAAAAATGTTTGACAGTTTGACCTCACGACAGATGAGACGATGGATTTCCTGTATCCTTCTCTTTGTCCGAAACAAAAAAGTGGATAATAACTAATTTTTTTCTATAAACAGAGGGCTAAAGGGTGATTGGTCATGTTGTTAAATTTTTGTAGAAAGTGAACGAATCAAGACACATCGTATCAAGTACACCACCCTTTGTGTATGGAACCATCGATCGGACACTTAAACTAGGTTAAATAAATCTCTTTTGCAAACCTTACTAAATTTTAAGAACCCTAAAAGTTGAGTCTGATCTGTTTCCTGTCATTTTGTTGAGACCTCGTTTAAAATTCATCAATCATATAGATCGGAAAGGTTCATTTAGTCAGTCTTTTGGAGCTTAAAGACAAAACAAAACGTATAATATACGGGCTCAATTAAACTGTAAAAGTGAAAAAGATTGAAAAAAGGCCCACACAACTGTGAATCCAATTAAGACTTGACGAAAATTCCTGTCGGTCACGGATCGTATAATATCCGTAAATTACGTAAAGCTCATTTACTAACTTAACAAGTTGTATACCTGTGTACCGACAAACATTTATGTATAGGGATTTATGTTTATTAGTGTAATATAAATACCAAAATTTGAACTTCCAAAACTGTGTCAGACTTCACCACTCCTTCTTCGTTCCTGAAACCTTAGACCTTTCTAGACCTAGACTTAGAAGTGGGATTATAAGTGACGAACAATAATGTGGAAAAAAATCCGTTATCGAAGAGACTAGAAGTCGGAGGAATGAACGTTCAAACCCTAAAATACCGGGCGAGACGTTCTAACGACATCCCTAGTAAACTTTGTCTTGTACGTTTCATATGTTCGTACGCATTTGACGCGAAACTCAAATACCAGTCGTCAACTACTTCTGTCTATTGACAGTACCTCTATTGACAGTTCGTCTCTATTGACGAGATGTAATAACGTGAAACTATTTCTCTAAAAACTCACGGTCATCCATAATTGGTACACTATTCTTACACTTCTATTATATATTGTAAGAGGAGCGAGACATTCTAAGGATGCGAACCCTACCTCCGTCACTGTTCGGATTTCAAAGGTTTCTTCATGTCTGATTAAATTTAGGATAGAGTCTTACACTCCTGAGACTTCCCGTTCGTCAAACCTCGTCACGGCCCCTCGTCATATCAACTTCACTCTGTAAGAGGTTAGAGCGGAACGTGTGACCGGTCACTTTGTCACGACCCTGAAAGAGGACACAGTAGTCCTTGACTTCTTCGACGACGGTCGATGACTGTGATTAGTCCTCCCCTTTCTTAGCGACCAGTGACTAACGGTAATATATTTCGTCTCACTCCACCGGTTCAGAGTATAGCTACTTTCTGGGTTGTAGACAGTTATAAGTGTTAATTGGTTACAAAATGTCGTTAGCAAAAAATTATACTAAACTCCTATACCGTGAAAAGTTTACACATATACATTGAATAATCATAAATTCGAGGGTGACTAGTCTACCATATATAGATAAATTGGAAACAAACATTTTTAGTCGACATGTTAGGTATCGTATTTTACGAGTACTCCTGTTATCGTCAAGTTGTTTATTAAAATTTAAAACGTGTCCTCTCGTTTTTCGGTTTTTATCAATTCTATTAAAACTTCTTATTATCTTAAAACGAAATTTTCTTCACGTCTTAAAATGAAATCATCTATGCTTTTGAATGATACTCCGACATCATTATTCCTATCCTATCATTACCGTTTCCGAATCTATAAATACGAACACGTATCTTACATTTCAAATCTTGGAGTAGATGTGTATAGTTCAAAAATATATACATATCTGGTCCAAGTTTTGAACCGTATATACTCTCCAGTGTAACCTCTTTCAAACTACCGAGTCATTACCTAAAACAATATTGTCCTTTTTTTCATTGTAATCTAAGGATTTAGTATGATATGTATTTGTAGTTAATATCTGTCTCATTTCCGAATTTACACTTTTAGTATACAAAATTTGTAGATTTTCTTTTATAAAATACTTGAACCCTATTCATCTCTAAAGAATTTGTTACATGCCTGACCCATTTATTTGAACTGACACAATTTTAATCTAGGAAGACATTGGTTTTCTGAGTTCACTTTCTGTTTACTCGTTCATTCTTTCTTTAAATTTGTATATTTTTTTAAGTACGGGTCTTATATATTTATTAGGGAGTTTTAGTTATGCCTCTTCTGTTGGGTTATCTTTTTACCCCTTTACTATTCTGGTCCATCACGTGTCTTTTCTAGTGGGGGGTACCAATCATTAGTGTTCTTACACCACTAGTCCCATTACGGTGCACTTTTGACAGACTTCAGACCAGGGTGGTCTCTCGTTCACAACCACTCCTACGTCTTGTTTCTCTTTAGAATCCGTAACGAACACCCTCTTAAAGTGACCATAATGGTAAAACCTTTTGTGAAACTGTTTTACATCATGTCAACTTCTACTCGGACAGTATGATGGACATAGACGTAACGACCCAAATTAGGTACCTCCTTCAGGGTGACATGGTTGATATCAGGTGCATCCTCGAGTCACATATCTTGAATGTCCTCTCTTCCTTCCTCCCCACCTTCCTCCCTCCTTCCTTCTTTTATATACAAAAACTGAAGAAAAAGAAACAAGACCCACAACTCCTTAACGAAGAAGGAACGGTCCCACCAGGGTTTGACAGGATTTTCAAACAGTTGAGGTAACGTTGAAACCCCTCGAGTCTTCTAATTGGAGATATAGAGACTCTTAGATGACACTTACCTTTATTACTAAAAGTATTGACTACTTAACTCATTAAGACATTTACATAAAAACGTATCTTAAGTGTAACCATACTTATGACTCGAGATTAACGTATAAATTTTACTTAGATAGATTACGTACTTTACTCTACGTGGTCATGTAATACCCATCGTATTTTATACTCAATATTGACCTAGGAATTGTTAAGATAACCGTTTCCTTTTACTCTGGATTACGGGGGTTTTCTATTTTCAAACCCCGACCTACTAAACCCGTAATTAAGTAAACGACATGTCGTTTTTGATTGTACTGTAACATTTCGTTGATAGGAGGTTATTTTCAGTTAAATTTTTCTCTTTCCGTCTACTTTTTTTAAGGTAAGGTGACCAAATACTTCTTTACCCTCGAGAAAATTTTATCATCTATAAGTATATGTGATTCGGTCAGGAAAATATTGTATGTAAGGATTCTCGTATCTTTTGTACCGTCGAGAAGGGTATCGACCTTTTTACACACCAATGGGACCGTTGTCGTAGAAGCAAGTACGGTTCATGGTGGACCACTAAAGTTCAGATTGTCGACACGTCGTAGATGTAAAGGTAACTCCTTTATTTTACGCAAGTACGTAGTGGAGTACCGTGTAAATTCTTCTTTGTTCGAACGTTTAAACCCCTTCCTCCCTTTCTTTATCGTGATGTATGATCGTCTCGGTTACCTCCAAACTTTTGGGATTGACGTCAGAACCTTTGTACGGGTTTCGTCAGTTACGGTGGATCCCGAGATCCTAGAGCCCCGTCTCAAAAGTAGTTTCGAGATTGTGAGTAAATCCAGGTCATCGAGCTCTTATAAAAAATAGGGAATGAATTTTACACATGTAAATTCACCTTAAGAGTGAGAGGTAGGATTGTCCGTAAATTTGTTTTACTAACATATGGGTAATGATACTGTTTGTCTCCTAATACTTTATTTCACAAGGGTCAAAGTACTAAAGAGTCACGAGGATCAAAATGAGGCTCATAACCCTGGAAGGACTCTAGATCGGCATAATTATCTCGGTTCAGGATGTCATTAATGATGATCTTATTTAAAGTACCGGTGAAGACTTAGTTCATCAACTCACGACGACGACGACGACGACGACGACGACGATTCAACGAAGTCAGCACAGGCTGAAACACACTGGGGAATCTGATGTCGGGTGGTCCGAGGAGATAGGGACCCTAAGAGGTCCGTTCTTATGACTCACCCACGTCACCCCTTCTTAACGTAATAATCTGACGTCCCCGTATCAGTCTATCCCTTATTAAAGGACGAGAGAGTTTTTTGGGTTTCTGATACTTGTTTGTTAAATTCTATATATATATTAAAAAAGAGAAAGGGGAAGAAGACATAATATTAAGATGTGTATACAATACCTTTTAAATCTTTATCTTTTTTAATATATCTTCCTCTTTTTTTAGTGACTTCTAAGATTGGAACAATTATATAACCTTTTAAAGAAAATAAGAACAAGTACGTAAGAAAACGGAAACACGACGCAAAGTCTTCTCCATGAGTTCAATAGGATGTCCACTAAAACACGTCCTGGTTTACATTAGTAATAATGAAGTCCCCTTCTGAAAGTAAGATTATACCGTAAAACTTAAGGGAACGTATAAAAAAAAAGTAAGACAAAAAAAGGAAAGTAACATTAGATAAGTAAGAATTTATAGACAGGAGACTAAAGTACCTCTAGGACAAAAGTATGTGGAGATAAATCCTGTGGTTTCTGTAGCTGTAAAAGGGACCATGACGCTTTAGAAAAGTTTCCGTAGCTTAACGAAAACAGGACGGAGTAGAAACCAGTCCCTCTCGAGATGCATGGGGTCATATTTGTCCCACATGACAAATGCCGGGATCGGGACAAGACTGTTGAAAAGGAGAGAGTGATTTGCGACTTCCGACCGATACACGTGTCGAAGACAGGACAAAGGTCCCGAATCTTAAGAAAGTAAGTCAATGAAAAGATTTATGGACCTAGGGATGATACCCGTCTGTCACGACATCCACGACTCCTATCCCGTCACCTGTTTGGGTCAATTACATTTACTCTAATTGGACATTGACACATTAATATATTCTATATAATGTTCCCGTTAACATTATAATTAGAAGACCATTCCTTTCCTCCCCGAAGGGTCCACCACTATCACCATTTCTTGGACGGACGGTTACGTCCTCTGTACTCTCTACACCCAAACTAGGGACTCAACCCTTCTAGGGGACCTCCTCCCGTACCGTTGGGTGAGATCATAAGAACGGACCTCTTAGGGTACCTATCTCCTCGGACCGCCCGATGGTAGGTACCCCAGCGTGTCTCAACCTGTCCTGACTTCGCTGAATCGTGTCGTGTCGTGCCGTGTCGTGTTCCCTTCCTCACCCATTCCCTCCGTCAATAAAATGGGTTCCTTTCTGGGAGTCCAACTATTCCATTGTAAACTTGATTACGTCTACTCCCTTCTTCAAATCACCAATAGATCTTCTGGTAAGGGTCTTCTCCTGAGGTTTTTCCGGAAATTTCGGTAAGATTCCAAAAATAAGACTCACTCGATCTTATGGTAAGAATCCAAGATTCAACTTCAGGGTCTTCCACTCACTTAGTTCACAAAAGTCTTTCTTCGTCCGGAGGTCACACATCGACTACCCCACCCACTCTCCTCCCGACCCTCGATTGGGACCCATATCGTTACACCTCCCGTAGACACTAAAACTCCTTGATACAACTACTTCATTGTTCCGGCTCTCGTCAAACCCTACCTAAGGTCTTCCTTATCCTCCTCGACCTGTCCTCCGTCCGAGATTCCGATGAGAAATATCCTCAAAATGAGAATTTTCCTTCTCTTTACCCCACCATCGACCTTCTCCTATACCCTGGTCCTTGCAAAATGTTAAAATAATTCACCCTCTCTAAGACTGTCGTGTAAACACACGACCCTTACTGAGTTATCTCTCATTGTCGAGTCACTACGTTCTCACTCATATGTTAAACCTCGTAATAGAACCTCCTCCACTCTCCCTGACCCGGGGTCACGTGTCGCCGTCTCTGTCCTTCGTCAGTCAATACCGGCGTTCCCACTCCGTCCCAACACCCGTGTCTCCCGAGACACGACCCCCTCCGGGTCTGCAGGTGAGTCACAACGAGCACACCTGAGACCGGTCGTCGACTACATAAACTGTCTGACTCCACGGTAAACGACCGGAGACAGGGTACGCGTGTACACGACAGACACTTCCAGGTGGAGAGACGGGGAGGAGAGTGTCCGTGTGCTCAGGTCCCCGACAAGGGACCGGACCCGAGTAAGAGTCGTTAAACAAATTCGTTTATGATGGGAAAATAGGTAAAAAGTCAAATTTTCTGAACCCGAGTGTGTCCTAGGTCACTAGTGTGGAGACCCGTAGATAGATCTGTCCATTTTGATATTAAACTTTTCTATGTACGTGGGGATAAAATGTCGTCGCGATAAATGCTATCAGTTCTGTACCTTCGTTGGGTTGACGAGGAGGTGTCTACTTACCTATTTCTTGTGCACCATGTATTTATGTTACCTTATAATAAGTCGATATTTTTCCTTACTTTATTGTGGTATACGTCGTTGTACCTAATGTGTGGCTCCCTTCATACAGTCTGTTTCTGTTTATGGTATACTATAGTGAATATACACCTTAGATTTTATAATGTTTTCCTCGGTTAGATACTTCGGCTTTGTCTGAATCTCTTTATCTCTCGTCTGAACGCCAACGGTTCCCCTTCGTACCTACCCCCTTCCTTCCTGACCCTCATGTCCTTATTGTCTACGTTTGATAATATATATCTTACCTATTTGTCGTTCCAGGACGGCATATCGTGCCCTTTGACACAAGTTATAGGACGATATTTGGTATTACCTTTTTCTTTTCTGAACGTGAGCCTGGTTAAATCAATGACTGTGTTCCAGTAGACGCTCATTTGACATCTCGTCTCTTGACTGGGTGTGTGTAACTGACAAAGACCCAAGAAGGCGTGGTAGTAGTCACACCTACCTCCTCTGTCTCTTACCTCAAATGAAGGTTTCTAAGTCTAAGGTGTAGAAAGAGGGTGAGGACAGACGTGACCCCGGGTGGGGCCCCCACTAACACATTCAAGTTCAGGTACGTCTGATGGTGTACAAAGAAGTAGTACACCTCCCCCACGGTCATACACCTCCTCTACCCCTATGTGCGGGGTATACGACTCACCTCAGAGTCTCGTGAGGTCTCCGAGGGCGAGAGGTATCGAAGACTCCCTGACGCGAACCCGCCGTGGAGGGACGGACGAGTCGGAAGGTGGCGAAAAGTCATCTACGAGGTGAAAAAGGAAAGCACAAAATCTAGACCCCTCTTCGTCAGAAAATTACGAGCAAGTCAACGGGGATCTTCCTCTCGTCTGAAAACTTGAACCTTCCTTGGTAAGGTCCTGGAGACCACATTGGGAGAAGAATACATGGAACGAAATAAGCCGAAGACACAACCGTACCGTTCGTGGTGGTTTGTAGATGAAGATCTTGAAAGATAGAGTTGAGTCCTTTTGTGTGTGTGGGGATGTAAACGAACCAAGAGAAGACCTTCTTTGAGAGTCTTTGTTCCATACTCCCAAACCGGACTTTTGTTGAGAGGACGAGAAGGTTCCTGACAGCAACCTTAGTAAAAACCCCCGGGCCCTCCATCCCGAAATCGCACGAAGACCGTAATGGAATAAATACTGCGTAAGAGGAGTTTTACCCCGAAGAGACTACCGAGTGGACCATTTCTTGGGCGGACGGCTAAGTCCTCTTCGTTTTCTACGCCCAAACTAGGGACCCAGTCCTTCAAAGGGACCTCTTCCTTTACCGTTGGGTGAGGTCGCAAGAACGGACCTTTTAAGGTACCTGTCTCCTCAGACCGCCCGATGTCAGGTACCCCCAGCGTTTCTCAGCCTGTACTGACTCGTCGTGGGTGTCCCTACGTGAGGAGTTTTAAACGATGTAACACAGTCCACGTGACATGTAAGGTTCGTCGTCCGCAAAAGATAATGTGTATAATTATGTGTGTACACAAGTCAGAGACATCTGTTACCACAGTCCAGTGCCGACTAGGCAAGTTTGAGGATTAACATTACTCCACAATAATTGTTCCAAGTCACGATATCTACTTACTTTTCCCGTAAAGTCCATGACCTTATCCTGTGTACATTATTCCTCACATAAATCTACTGTGAATTTTTCAGGAATTTTTAATTTCAAATCTTATGTTCACAAATCTTTTTTTTACCATCTCACAAACACATATACACACACACACACATATATATATATACGGATATACTAATACATACATTTATTCTATAAAACCGAGTCGACCATTCCTTAGGAGGACGTTACGGTCTCTGGACCCAAGTTAGGGACCCAACCTTTCTAGGAGACCTCTTCACTTACCGATGGGTGAGGTCATAAGACCGGATCTCTTAAGGTACCTGACATATCAGGTACCCCAGTGTTTCTCAGCCTGGTTGACTCGCTGAAAGTGAGTCTTCGTATGGGGTCCTTTTACAGAGCCTTACTTTCTGCAAATCAAGAGACGAGAGTGTCTTCCAAGACGTACCCACGAGTGAAACGAAACGACGAGTAACGGCGTTTCCAGGGGAAGAAACACCTCTTCGATTCCGTACCCATACCCCTCTTAGGTAGTAAAACCACCTTACTCTGCTGCCGAAACGATTCACAAGGTATATACAACTAGCAGACCACCCCCATCCCCACCTTCACCTCCTGATCCGTTTTCGATCTTAATCAGTATACTTAATACACGAACAAACCTGTGACCCGGTGACGACGGGTCTCGTCACGGTCTTTTACGACGTCTGTCGAATTGTGGTGACGAGACAAAGACAGGGTGAGCATATTTTAGGGTACGGTTCCATGTTTGGTGTTAGGAGGGAAAGAACCAAAAAGTACGTTTTTGATAAAATCTTCTTTAAATTTACAGTTTGGAAGTTCTTGAAACTTGTCTCCTTTGAAATCGAGTGAGTGAAATATCGTACCGATTTCTTTCATTCTTTCAAAAAAAAAAAAAATAAGACTACTTTAATGATTGTAAAATCACCACAGACAAAAAGTGACTTAAATACAAGGTCTCTCTTTGTTTTAGTGATAGAACCTTCTTATCCTAATTCCTTCTTCGTCACTCCTTTCGTATGTATAGTTGTCGTCGTGAAAGTACGGGTCCTCTCCGGGGTTCGGGGGCCCACACTTCCCGTAACGCTCTGACGAAATACGTCATACAGTTATTTGGGGTGTGGCAAATTTTATAAGTTGTAACTGGATTCGCCCGTGTCTGTCTTTTACGGACAGGTCCGTCTGTAACTACTTATATGTGTATCTTGTATAACCTCCTTCTTGAACTACGAGGGGAGGTGGGGTTTGTAAAATGATCCGTGTTTAAAGTCTAATTTATGGGTAAGTCTCAAGTCAGACTCGTCATCTTTTGTACAAAGTTTTAATCAGGATCTATCGTCTCTTTTGGAAGATTTCCTCAAGATTCTCCAGACAAGAAGTAAATTTCAACAAATAACTACTACACAATTGTATGATAAGGTTTTGTATCACCGAATTTTTCGTTACTGAATAACCCTGACACTTAACTGACCCGAGTCGACCCGTCAAGAAGAAAAAGTATACGACGGACGACCCTAGTAAGGATACCGAACTCTAAAACTGACCCTGATCTTCCACTACCTGTCCCTCCGGACCGTACGACGCTAAGTACCCCAGCGTTTCTCAGCCTGTGCTGACTCGCTGACTTGACTTGACTTGACCGACTCTTCCAGATTCTACCGAAGTGTGTACTCAGACCATCGGGCCGACCCCACTGACGTGAACCGAGTAGGGCGAAGACACACCAGAGAGTAGTTAGACATCAGATCGGCCCCGAAAGAATATGACACGGACCGGGGGCTCTGTCACCCCTTTTTTTTTCGACGTTTTAGAGAATATGAGATCCAGATCTTCAGTATGTCGTAAGAAGTACGAGGTAAAATATCCAAATTCGTTCACTGTCCTGTTCAGATCCAAGTTTCCCTCCTCTTTCTCTAAACGTATAAACTCCCCTCCAATCACCGTGAACACAAGTCCCCACCTCCCTTAGAAACCGTTAGTAAAACATTTGTTCGGTGGGGTTTTCCATTCATTCATTTGTTATCCTGTTCAACATCGTCTCTACGGTTTTTGACATTTCCACAATGAATGTACTGACTATAAATGTTCTGTGATACAATTGGAATATGGATTTATAGTGACATCTGTCAGACATCTGTCTGTTAAAAATCATCGATCTTGTATGATTCGTGTCACGATGTGTGCTGTTCTAATTTCTTTTTTCTATTTTGTCTGTTTGAACGGGATCTTGACGAATGTAGGATCACTCCCTCTGTCCACACAGGGGGTATTTATCGATACTGTTTTATGAGTGTCACATATAACGTCATTTCCCAAATTTTATGTCTCGGGACTATAAAATATAGGCACACTCTTATGTACCTAAAAGAACCTGAGTACTGAAACTAGTTTGAGAACTCTTCCACACTTTGGGATGTTCCTGGATTTTCCGTGACTCACTTAGTTATCCGTGTCCCCACACTCCGGGGTTCTACTGTCGACGATTGACATCACCCTTCCTTGTCCGAAGTGTAGTCACCATTGAAGATGTACACGCTTCCTCCCTGCTAACTCCTCCCGACGTCCACCCTTGGTTAGTCTACGTCTTTCCCCCAACACGGTCACTCTACGTACCTCGTCCTCCTCCTCCTTTTACCACGTTCTTCTATCCTTACACCCTCGACCTCTTTCCTCCTCTCTCAATTAAGGGCCTTCTGCCTTAAGAGGTCGACCCCTCTTGCCATTTTCTTATTTCTCCTCCACAAGACCCTTGTAGAAAGGACTTAAGTCAAAAAAAGGTTCAACATTAGCTTGACGGGTGTACTATTTTTGATTGGCTGTTAACTTTTACGTCTTGACTTTGAGTGATGGAACATGGTCCGAGGAACTATCCTTGACCCGTACTTCGTCACTTATAGGGCTCTCTCCACTACGGACACAAGGGTACCTCGAATGTAAGACCACCCCAACTCCCCTCCCCCTTCCACTCCTCTCTTCGTTAAGTATACATTCTCTCAAGTTCATTTAAAACACACGTACACAGACACGAGTCGGCGAAGTCAACACAGACTGACAAACGCTGGGCTACCTGACATCGGACGGTCCGAGGAGACAGGGACCCTAAGAGGTCCGTTCTCATGACCTCACCCAACGGTACGGGAGGAGGTCCCCCAGAAGGGTTGGGTCACTAACTTGGGTACAGAGAATTCAGAGGATATAACCGTCCGTCTAAGAAATGGTGTTCGAGGTTTACCCTTCGAGGGTGTATCTAAAATGGATTATAATTGGTGGTTATTATTTTATTTAGATGAATTACCTTATCTCACAACCCCGTCAACGAAATACATCCCATCACACCATCACTTCCGTCGAAATCCTTTATGTTGACTTTCGGTCTTTCCTCTTGATATGACAACATCGACTTATTCCATCCTGTTAACAGGATCGTCCTTTAATTGGAACCGTCACATTGGAACGAAATGGGTCTCTCGTCGAGTGACAGTCCCTGGAAGGGAGTGACGGAGGCGGGTGTCTTCAGACGTAGAAGGGGCAGAGTGTCGTCCTGGTGCACCTCATCTAGTACTCCTATCGACTCTTGTGTGAGCCTACCGGTCCTCTGGTCTCTACCCTTGAAGGTCTTTCTGTTCTTGACTTCCTCTCTCTCCTACATACCTTCTAACCGTTCTCCCTCAATGAGTGTCTAGGAGTCACCACTCCGGTATACCCCGAGGATATTGTCTCTGACTCCGGACGAGGGTCTCAATCATGATCCTTGCTCAATCGATCCGATCTCTGGAGTGGGAGTTGAGGAGTAGTATGAACCTTACAACATGTGTTACCCAACGTTGTGGGCCTGAACTCACTTCTGGGACATGTCAGAAGACGGAAAACCCCCACGACTAGTCTCAGTCACCATCCTGGACTTGGAGGGATTGGTATGTGTCTCTCTCAACAGACCTGGAAAGACCCCCCTCGCTACCCGATTCTTGTCTCAACGGAGACCTAGTTAGATGGTGGCCACTGTGAAACTGAACACTAATAAGATGAGGTAGATGTGATTCCATATCAATTAAAAACTCTTTTAATATAAAAAATCAGTGGGTAAAGACTTGTGTAGAGGGGGGTATGTAGTTCTTACCATGTCACAATTCATTTGGTCAGAGACCGTCACTAAGAGTGGTGTAGATGAAACCGACCACGGTCCTACAGGGAGATCTAAATTCAGCTTGTTCCTATTTAATCAAATACTGTACACAACTCTACTATCTTAGGACATTTTCTTTTGGAAGTTACTAACCTTACATAGTAATAAAATCTCGAATATTTCTAAAGTTTGTAACCTAACCGTTTTATTTTTATTTTTAATTACCAACCTAGACAATATAGACAAATTGGAATCAATTTTATATTAAATTTTTGGTGTCGGAAACTCATAACGATCTATGACACCCATCTTCTTCGTCACTACTAGACCAAAGATGAACGGTGTCGAGGTCTGGAGTAAGACTCTCTTCTCCAAACCCAAACCCTTGTTAAAATCTGATAATGAAAAGACGGTAAACGACGATAGTGGAACTAAGTTAGATAAGTGACCCCACAACAAGTTTTATGTTTTATAAGAATCCCTTCTTAGTGAGGTAGACTGTGTCCGTGATATATCCCGAGATTTTACGATTTTTCGAAATTGTGTTATGTCTTTTAAACCTCTTTTACACCCCAACCATAGGACCTCGACAGTAGAAGGAAATAGGGTAACAAACACTGGAACTGAGAAACTCAGTGCTACATTTGCACACCTTAGTTTAGCGACTGTACAAATACTAAGAGAGTAGGGCACACCATCAATAATTATGACATCTCCACCGTTCGTGTGCAAGTTGTGTGTCGCGGAGGACAGTTCTCTTTCACTTTGGGAAGGCCATTTCAGGGGTCTCGTGACCGAAACAGGACTCTCATGTCTGAGAAATTCACCCCTAGACTTGATAAGCGGGACTCGGTTTATATTCCCTCCCTTTCTACTGTCACAACCTTAGGAACTCAACCACTGTCTCTTTTGATCAGAATGGTGATGACGATGATCGTCATCATTGTTATGTTTACTGTCGATAATGGACCACGTATGATACACGATCCCTGATTCACGGAAGGGACACAATTGGTCAGATTAGGAGCGATATCGTTGCCTATGGCAATGATGGGAGGAGAGTATCTACTCCGCTGACTCTCCGGTATGAAGACTCTCCACCTCCTCGCCCCTGTCTACTGCCACGACCGTCCACTTACTATGACTATTAATTTCACGACGACGACGACGATTCAGTGAATTCAGTACAGGTCGAGACACGCTGGGGTATCTGCCGTCGGGTGGTCCGAGGGAGCAGGGACTCTAAGAGGTCCGTTCTTGTGACCTCACCCAACGGTAAAGGAAGAGGTTACGTACTTTTACTCTTCACTTTTACTTCAACGAGTCAGCACAGGCTGGAAATCGCTGGCGTACATGACGTCGGATGGTCCGAGGAGGTAGGTACCCTAAAAGGTCCGTTCTCATGATCTCACCCAACGGTAACGGAAGAGGCTATTAATTTCACTTCTTCCATTTTAACAAGACACTCCACCTCTCTCAGTAAACCCTTTTCCGACGAGGTAGAAACATCGGTAACGATTGGCACTCCACTCTCTCACCGTAGGTGGAGGGACGGAGACCGGAAGCCCTTACCCCTACACCCGAATCCCTCCAAGGTGAGGTGATCCTACTCCCCCTAGTCCTCTTCCCGACGCACCCCCGTCGACGACTCTGAGAAGAGTACGTGGTGATACGTAGGGTCTTAGTATTTTACAAACGCGACCCTCCTATCAACCCCAATGTACTTGTGGGGTGTAAAATATCTCTCCAGAGATTCCATGGTGTACCTGAATTATTCAACCAAACGGTCCCTGTGGAAATGAAACTAGGATCCTTTCAGTCGTAAGTCCCCGGTTAATTGACTCTTTAGTAGACCTCGGGTCAAATAGACACAGGAAGAAAGAAATTTAAGATGACTTCATATCAACTAAATGTTATAACACAATCAAAGTCTCCATGTCGTTTCATTGAGTCAATATGTATATACATATGAGTAAGAAAAAGTCTAAGAAACGGGAACACCCAATAATGTCTTATGACTTACCTCAAGGAACACGAGATCATCCAGAAACAACCAAGAGACAGAATATATATCATCACACACATACAATTAGGGTTCGAGGAGTAAATGGGGATGAAGGATTCAAAGGGTAAACCATTGGTATTTAAACAAAAGTTTTAGACAGACAAACACAAAACAGTCACTCAAGTAAGCATAAGTAAATTTTTTAATTGAAGGTATATACTCACTAAAGTATATAAACACATAAAGAAATGAAAGACAAGGACTGTCTGTCCTTACTGTTCCTGTTTTCGATCCTATTTCCCTTCCTCTAGGATGGTCTAAAATACTTCTTTGTACACTTATCCTTCCTCTGAAAGTCCGTTCTGAACAAATATCGTGACACCGCCCATACCTAAACACAAATACCATACCTGTAAGTCCTTGATACTTCGAATCTAAGAAAATTACAAGAAACATCCACAGGACCACCTAAGTAATAAAATCGAAAGTATGACTACGAGAATCCTTTTCGGTGTAAAGGAGGATCTTTGAGGACGGTCGGGGAGAAGTCCTCCCGATGATCCGACCCGCAAGAAAGTGCGACGTATAAAACCTGTACCTCAGGAGTGACAATGGACCTGAGAAACCTACGCCTGACTCCCTACAGTTAATCCGTTCAACCTCTCTTCCGTAAAAGGTAACGAAGACATAAAACGGGGTCGAAGAACAATTACACAGAAAAGATAGAGGATTCATACAGAGATCCAGGAAAGACCCTTCCCGCTACAAAAAGAGAACTGTCCGTCATGATATCAGCTCTTGATAGGAACAGTGAAAAATAACGAAAATTATTGATGTCTTAGAGAGTGTTCTACAGATCTCAAAGTATTTACATACGACTACCAGGATAAAACAGTCGGAAGTTTACCAGTTCCAATGTCTGTCACATGGTCTCCTTCCTTCCGTCACTCGTGTGATAATAATTGTCTACACATCGAACCTCTGTGTGAAAGTCTGTACCCCTATAATCGACCGTTATCCTTCCTTCACTACTGTACGTCGGTATTAAGATATAATGAATCCCTTAAGAGGTAGACACACGATTTACGAACGACACAAATTAGACTACCCGTAGAACCGTACAGTCTCCAAATTTGGAAATAACATCAATAAAGTACTGTCAGTTTTCACTTAATTTTCTATTCTTACCTCGTTTTCATGTCGAACCTATCAACTTTCAACCGTGTCCTAATAAAATTAAATCCTTTAGATTCACCCTGTGTATTCCTGTTATAAGGAACCGAAAACAGTAAGACTTGAGAATCTTTTGTGTTCGAGACCCCTGGGAAAATCCATCTCAACTTTATAATCATGACTTAAAGTAAGGGAACGGAGAACTATTAGAGTAAGTATGAGTCTTTCATATATACATATATATAAAACATGAACTTTCCCAACCTCATAAAATTATCGGAACTCCCTATCTTTATAAAAAGAAACTGTAAAGTTTTGATCCTTTCACTATCAAACAACTTCCAATCAACGTTACACCTTCATCTTTGGCATAGATATTTTGAAAAAATAAGACAATTGATTTTAGATAAGTAGATAAACGTAAAACAAATAGACTAAAAGACCAACAAGTAACGATCAAATGTCTTTATGTTGACTAAAATCATAAAACTAGAACAACATAGGACGTTCGAATGACTTGACTAAATAATCGAGATTTTCAAAAATAAAGACAAAAAAAAAGAATTAAAAATAAAATGAAAATTGTCCATATAAAGTTGTTACTTTATAGACTTTCCAAATAGTCAAAACAATAGACCACGAGTTTTAACAGGGGTTCCGGAACCAAATCTGAACACCCACGTACCCGAGTACTAAACACGGACTACCCGGAGTCTTGAGGGTCCTAGACCTCTCTCCCCTTTCGTTGTTTTGTTTTCATAGTAGTGTGTTCCGTTATCGTGGTTTTTATTACAGTCATCACAAGTGATCATCCGTATGGGTGATTACAATTGGGAAAGTCATAGGACAAACCCGTCCATAATATTGGTTCTGAAGGGATCACCGAGTCTACCATTTTTTAGACGGAGGTTACACCCTTTGAGCCCAAGTTAGGGGCCCAGTCCTTCTAGGGGACCTCTTTCCGTGCCGTTGGGTGAGGTCATAAGAATGAACCTCTTAGGGTACCTGTCTCCTCGGACCGTCCGACGTCAGGTACCCCAGTGTTTCTTAGTCTGTGCTTGCTCGCTGATTGTGAAGGCGAATATTCGTATCCGTCCCTAATCGGGAACCTATTCAATCGATTGAGGAGAGTCTTAACGTTCAAAAGTAGAGATTTCCTTCTTCATAATAATGAAGATTGTTATTAATTATGACGGGACTGAAAAGGGGGGACTTCTAATCATGGATAAAATACCAACGATCAATAGTAGTAGAATTAGTCACGAGGTTAAAAGTCTACTTCACTGTCGAGTCTCTAAGTCCTTCGACCCTTTTTCTTCCGTCCATAGGTTGTCCCTCCGCGGACTGAGACCTGGAGGACGACTAACTACCGGGTGGTGGTATAGCGTAATCCTTTCTCTTCCAATCCAATCTGTCTCCTTCCGTAACCTGACTCCGAATTGAAAACTGACCCTTAGGTTGAGAGTAAAACCTTTCTCCACTGTCCTTGTACCCCCTTTCGTCAATAAATATCAGCCCCGGAGTCTCTGGAGTCTACCGACGGAGATAACCGTGAGAGGAAGAGACGACCTAAAGACGGAAGAGGGTTGCCACAACGGGAAAGGTACATAGTCAAGGTACATAGTCCCAACGGGTTGAGATCTGTTTACAAAGAAATCAAGTAATTGGGTCAAGGGGAAAGAGACTTGAGCGAAGTAAAGGACCTCTTGATTTTCTTCCCTTTCCCTTAGAGGGAAGAATACTGGACCCTCTGGGATCTGTTAAATACGTCGAAATTCACATCGTAGAAAACCCTTTCCGTGTTGGGCACTAGAAGAACTCGTAAGCAGATAATTTTAATGGAAGGACCTTGAGAGTCCTGGTTATCGGTACGGTTTAACTCAGACTTACTTCCACAATAACTACTCTAAACATTATAAAAATTTCAAGAAAGTTATCAGGAGTGAAGCTATACCGAACCTAACAGGTTTTCAGTATTAATAGTCACCATATCAATTCTGATCTCTTCCGTTACCGTTGGGTGAGGTCATGAGAACGGACCTTTTAGGGTACCTGTCTCCTGGGACCATCCGACGTCAGGTACCCCAGCGATCTTCAGTTTGTGCTGACTCGATGAAGTGAAAGTGAAAAGTGAAAGTACGTAACCTCTTCCTTTACCGTTGGGTGAGGTCACAAGAACGGACCTCTTAGGGTCCCTGCCCCCTCGGAGCACCCGACGGCAGATACCCCAGTGTGTCTCAGCCTCTGCTGACTTCACTGTCGTATCAATTCTGATCTTACTAGGACCACGATAGAGGTTGCGTCCTTTTCCTATGACTCGGTGACTCTAGTAGTCTATGTACGACCATACACAACGAAAAGGACTGATTCTCCACCTTTGTATCGGAACATTCTTCAAGGAGACTAGAAGATAAATCAAGGAGAACACGATTTCTTATTCGTAAAAAGGACGCGTTGTGGGGTGGGGAACGTTTTTCCTCTCTACGAAAAACTCCAACTCCTAAAAAAACACACCGTAGGTTATTTAGAAATAAAACATGAGAACAAATAACTTCATAAACATCTTTTTTTTAAAAGATGCCATATTAGAGGACCACCCCTAACCGCTTGAGTAACTTTAAATTAGTGAACAGGGAGCCACTAAGAGGGAACGGAATCTAAACCAACAACAGTCCGTACGAAAGGAGACGACCTCGTCTCCGAAGAACGTCCGTCCTACTCCGAAGGAGGAGAAACGAATATGGACCTTGTCACGTGACGAGTCGTTCGTAGTCTTCTACATCTCGGTCACCTAACGACACCTGATTAAACCCGAGTTGGAAGAACGACTGTTTCCTCACTTTTCCTCTTCCCTTGAGTATCGGAACTAAGGTGTTCTGTCTTTATCAAAGTCGTTCAGTCCGAGAAGTCGAAACCGTCAGTCATTAACTGTGACCGTGTCTTACACCCCTCCCAGTTTTCTCCCTTTTTTTCCCCTCTCCCGTCTTTCTACTTCTTCCTGGACTGCCACTCTTTCTCTTATGCTATCCCTTGTATAATAAAGTGGGTCAAGGATTAGGGACAGAACCCGGTCACACGAAACGGTAATGAGACGTTTGTAGAGGTAAAGAAACAAATAAAAATTTCGAATTAGTTCTCGCTTTCACTTCGACGAGTCAGTACAGGTTGAGAAACACTAGGGTGTCTGTCTGTCATCAGATGGTCCGAAGAGGCAGGTACCCTAAAAGGTCCGTTCTCATGACCTTACCCAACGGTAAAGGAAGAGGTCCCCTAGAAGACCTGGGTCCCTAGCTTGGACCCAGAGGACGTAACGCCCGTCTACGAAATGACAGATTCGGTGGTCCCTTCTAACCTAAAGTTTAGTCTTTCTCCACCCTCAACTTCGATGAATCCGTCACTGTGTACATAGTGCCAGAAAGAAGGAAGTCAGTCCAGTTTCCAAGGTCATAATCGTCCCTCAACCTCTACCATTTAGTCTAAGAGACTAGAGGGTCTAACTCCCAGAACACAAAAGAAAGATCTCTGAAGAGACTTCTCTTTCCTTCCACGTCCTTTTCTCTTCTCCTTTTTATTACCCGTTACTCATTTCAATTTTCCTTTGTAAAAAATTTTTCACGTTATGGCTAACGTCACCTATCTAAACTAAAACCAACATTGCCTCTCATGTCCTTGTAGAATAAGGGTTTCTCCTTACGTTAAGTCAACCGAATAAGACGTATACGTACCGCTATCCGTCGAACCTACATACCGGTCGTAAAGTCTTAGCTGAGGTAGTGCCTGGAGTCCCAACTACTCGTTGCGTCGGAAGGGGAGGACAAGGGTCACAGAAGGTAGACACTGTGAAAGACAGTGAATCAAAGGTTAAACGGACTTTATCAAAATAAATGAGATTTCATCCTACCACGAATACAACGGTCGCTACCAGAGACACCGAGGGAGTAATGTCTTTTACGATAGTCACGTCATAACCTCTTATTTTTCGATTGTCCACCTTCGACCCATTTCGGTCGTCGTCCGTGTCTACCGTCACGTTTTGGGAATTGACATAAGATGAACCCCGTACGAAACACGAGGGTATGAGAACAATTGCACCGTGTTTCGATGACGCTCGGTCTGAGAAAACTAGACATGAGTACCCTCTCCGCTGGGATCTCAAACTAAAACCCCCAAACCAAAGTCGTAAACAAAGTAGGAGGACACTGTAGACAATGGATGAAACGATTCCTCATCATGTTATCCATGATTTCTAGTCCCTGTGACCGGGTTTCAGAGTCGAGTCATTTACAAATAACGAAGGAGAATGACGCAAACATTAGGACCCCAATATTTCAACTATTGTCGTGTCAAGGAATACCGAATCGGTTCTCTCTGTTTCCGTTTCCGTCGGACCCGACTCCCACTCTACGACGGATACGAAGTATTATACACACCTTCTTTACCTAGTTCACGATCTAAAGAACTGAGTTGTTACGTAAAACCGTTCTGTCAACCTCCACCTTTCGGGTTACCCACTCACCGTTCTTCCCCCTTTAGACCACTACCACGAGACGGTGTCAATACCCTGTCACTTCCCTTGAACAAGATATCTTTTGAAAGTCTGACTGTCTTTTCAATCTTTTTGTCACACTTTTTTATGGGAAAAGATATCCGTGATTGGAAATTGTCACCGATTGTAAATCAATATAAGTAAACGTGACACACGTTATCGAAACTTGATATTTCATTCAACGTCCGCCTAAAGTGGGGAGCCAACAAATTATCCGTACTAGTGTGGGAATTTTATTTATTATTAGGGTATTACCGTAGATTTTATCTTAGGTATAAGTTTAAAGAGATCAACAGGGTTTATAGAAAATATCTAAAGAAAAGAAGGGGTTTAGTACTAAACTAGGTTCAAGTGGGTAACATAAATCAACACACACAGTAGAAGAAATCTAAATATAAAGCGAAACGACACAAGGTACTATAACTTAAAAACTTCTTAAATCCGACTAATATAACCTCTTATAAGGAAGACATAGACTAATATAGAAGTACTTATCTAAGTCCAACTTGTAAAACACCGTTCTTAGAGTGTCTATCCACAGCTACATTGCATTGTCGGAATTTGACTCCCAAGTATTTGGGTAAAGTACCCAAATACACATACATACATAGACAAAAGGTAACCCCCTCCAAAAATCAAAATAGTTTGAAAATTTCTGAGATACTCGAGGTTTTCAATTCTTGACCCCTTCTCCTTCTCATTCAGTAATAATCGTCCTCCAATTGGTCAGAAGTCAAATGTCGATAATTATTTAGAATTTGGTAATCTACAAAACGTGTAAAAATTTGTCATAAAAGTGAACATAAAAATTTCCTTACACTATCTACCATTTTGTAAACTTATTGTGGTTTTATAATGTCTCACTTTGTACAGGAACACTGAGGTCAAGAAGTTTATGGAACAGGAAGGACCGTTTCCAATGGACATAAGGGTCAAAGAACTCACCGGGAAGTCTATCAGATACATGTCCATTCATACATACACCTATACACTTCTCGAAGGGTCCATCGTGTCACCGTTCTCTACTCCCAGATAGGGGTCCAGTCTTATACGGAATCTCTTTCTTTACCGTTGGGGTCGGTGATAAGAACGGACATTTTAAGCTACCTGTCTCTTTGGACAACCTGATGTCAGGTATCCCAGTGTGTGGATACATGAAAATCAATAAAATGTGTTCACCTTCTTAAAACGTGTCCTTCACATGGCATCCACTTATACTGAGTTTAGATGAGATATATAGACTTCACTTTTTATCTCAAGAGATATACATGAACCCTTTTGTCGTTGTTGTTATTGTGGTTTTATTTTCTTTAATTTCGTCCTCTTTACCCACGACCACTAGAGTGGACGGTAAGGTGAGTTACTGATTCGTCCTCTACCTGTGTCGTTGGGGACGAGGAAGTGGACCTGAGCGAAAGTCGTATACGTGTCGGGACGTGGGCCTTACTCTGGCCGAAGAATAACATCATACCATTCTTTTGCATTGTGCTCTAGACGGGAGAATTGTCTCCCGTTATGTCATAAAATTGTCATATTATATAATTATATCATAAAATTTCACCCGTTATGTCATAACAATTGAGATCCGTGGTATAACATTTCGTATGCAGGTCTTGAATCAGTCGTACGTGTATGTAGCAGTTGGACATATGGACCACTAATCGTTGCGGAGGAAAGGGGAAGGTGGTAGAGGACCTTGAAGGTAAGATTGGACTCAGACTGATAAAATCTATGGAGTATCCTTATTTTAGTACGTGATAAACAGGGAAACCCTAACCGAATTAAGTAAATCACGTTACGAGAGTCCAAAGTAGGTGCAACGACGTACAACGTTCCAGAGAAAATACCGACTTCTTTCAAACCGAAAAAAAAAAAAAAGACTTATAAGGGGTTCAGATTAAACAATAAAAATAAAACTATCTAGATTGTGAGGTTTAGATTACGGTAGTCTCTCATTTTTATTCACTAAGTCTTCGTGTCAGTTTGTAGTTGTGGTTAAAGTTTAAGGATAGTATCCTCAAATTTCATGTTTCTCTTTCCTTCTCAATGTTTATTTGTCGAGGTTTTTTCGTTAGACGTGGAAAAGTGGACAATCGGTAACCATACGACAGAACTCCTTTTATAGACAAGTTCAGAAGACCGACAGAAAGTTATCCTAACAAGCTATAAAACGATAACTCAACATACTCAAGGAATGTATAAAACCTATAATTGGAAATAGTCTACCAAACGTCTATGAAAAAAGGGTAAGACATTCAACGGAAAAGTAAAACGACCAACGAAGAAAACGGGTGGCCCCGAAGGGTCCACCGAGTCTACCAATTCACAGACGGACGTTACACCCTCTGGACCCAAGCAAGGGACCCTACCCTTCTAGGGGACCTCTTCCTTTACCGTTGGGTGAGGTCATGAGAACGGACCTTTTAAAATACCTACCTCCTCGGATCATCCGATCTCAGGTACCCCGACGTATCTCAGCTTGTACTGACTCACTGAAGTGAAAGAAAGTGAAAGAAGAAAACGATACGTCCTTGAAAAGTCAAACTACATCAGGGTGAAAACTAAAAACGAAAACAGGTTTTGGTCAGGAGATAACTATTTATGAATCTGACAAAAGTCTGAAAACGATAATGATAATATTACGACGTTTCTTATTACATGGAAAAATATTATTATGTAAAACACCACGAGAGACCAAAACTTGTTTGTGACTATATAAATACATTACCTTGTGACACATTGATAAATTTTCTTATTTTATCTAGAGATGAGTACTGGTTTACACCTCTTCCGTTACCGTGGGGTGAGGTCATGAGAACGGACCTTTTAGGGTACCTACCTCCTCGGACCATCCGACGTCAGGTGCCCCAGAGATCCTCAGACTGTGTTGACTCACTGAAGTGAAAGTGGAAAGTGAAAGTACGTAACCTCTTCCTTTACCGTTGGGTGAGGTCATAAGAACGGACCTCTTAGGGTCCCTGTCACCTCGGACCACCCGACGACAGGTACCCCAGCGTGTCAGCCTATACTGACTTCGCTGAATCGTCGTCGTCGTCGTACCGGTTCACTGGTAACCTCTTACTAATCTTATGAAAACAATATAAATAACTTTTATTCCTGTGAGAAAAGACCAATGAAAACGGGACTTTAAGGATACTAAAACTGAAAAGTTTAACTGAAATTTTCTATAGGTAATGGAATTTTTTTTAGGGTTAATGGTCAAAATTTTAGGTGAATTACTGTAATCCTAAGATTTTCTATCGTACCTGACATCGACCGGTTCGAAGAGACAGGTTCCTTAAGAGGTCCGTTCTTATAACTACACCCATCGGAAAGGGCAGAGTACCCCTAGAAGGACTGTGGTGGGTTCCTAGCTTGAGGTTTGAGACCTAAGAAATGACAAACTCGGTGATTCCTTCTGTATTATGATCATCACAAATAAGTTGTTTATAAAGAACTCACGGAGATACATGGTCCTAATTACAATTCCCAAACGCTAATATACGAAGGATCATAGTAACCTTACGACGACTTTAAATTCCAAATTTTCATGAATAAATTATTAACGAGTAAATAAGGTAATTTAAATATTTTTCTGTAAACATATGACCACTGTATGTTTCCTCCCCTTTTCATTATATAAACATAACTTTTGACATAAAATTGGATAAAGGTTTCGTCGTCGATACCTTTGACCAAGGAAAGAATGGAAATCAAAGAAAGGATAATTCTTTTATGAATACGACTCATAATAATACCGAATTACAATATACCAAAACCTTATAATCTCACCGGATCTAAGATCCTACTTCAAAAGTTTTATAACAACAAATCAACGATTCAGCACGTGTTGAGAAACGTTGGAGGACCTGACCTAAAAGGTCCGTTCTTATGGCCTCACCCAACGGTAAAGGAAGAGGTCCCCTAGAAGGGCTGGGTCACTAGCTTGGGCAAAGAGAAAGTAACGTCCGTCTAAGAAATGACGACTCCGTCGTCCCTTCTGAAAGTTTTATATGGTGTAATATTTGATAAAAGATAATTCTTCATATTGCTTAGTGTCTAATACCAACATTTAGATTATGTACATTACCTAACATCCACAAATTTACGTTAACTATGTACAAAGGGAATTGAAACATCTAATAATGTCGGAAGTAAATAAGTTAAATATAGACATATAATTTCAATAAAATTTCAAAAACTTACCGAGTATGTACGTACATACATCACTATTTTTTTACATTTTGACTATGTTTTCCGTGTATTAAGACAAGGTGTCTTGCTTCGTTATATCGTTTAAAGAAGACTCTACAAGTCACGTTAAGGTCTATTAAGATACAAATTTAAAGAGGGAGGAAGGTAAAGAAGGAAAGAAGAGAGGGTAGTCAAAATTATTGACCATACTAGTTGGGAAGGAATAAGAAAAAAATTTTTTTTAAAAGGAATCTATGAAAAATGACCGAGAATAACGAATAAATCAAAATATGTCCTTGAAATTTTAACCGAACGGATCAGACTTTTTTAGGATAATCGTTAAAACCCTCACCCTACGGATCATAAGTATTTAATGGAAGACTCTCTTAAATGTAGAATTCTACGCCTCAGAAAATTTGGTTTTTGTACTATACGGAAAGGTTAACAAACTCAGAAATTTTTTTATTGATAACTCAAATAGAACTTCTTAAAATTGGAAAAAAAGTCATTTATCTCACTAAAGGAGATAACGTAGAAGACCAACAACAAACACATATACTTTTGAACTAAAAAGGTATAATGTAAAAAGTGGTATGTTTAGAAGTAACAAACATTGTCAAAAAGTCGACTAAGAGAACTCAAGAGGTGGATTTGTTAATAAAATAACTGTATCTGGAAGTCTCGTTATAATTAATACCACTAGAATGTGACATACCGATCATTGAATGTGGACACGTGTAAAAGTTTATTTCAGAGAGACCGATTAACGAATTATCTTTTCGTTATATTTGACACTTTATACTTGTGTCTTGTTTTGTAGGTTTGGATGTCAGTGGTGTTTTTGTTTGGTTTGGTTTTTGGTTGATTGTATTTGACAAGAGTAGACGTTAATGAACACTTAGTCTGTAGAGTTAAAACACATTTGTTTTGTTTTACTTTAAAACCGCGTGACTCGCAATTCTACATATAGTGATAGTACTTATTAGAGGTTACAGTTTTAAAAAACACAAGGAATTTTGCACGGTAAAAGGAAATAATTAAAATATTATTTACATACACTGTTTAAACCTGGTTATTTTATAAAACTATTTTATAAAGACAATAATAGACAACAAATGCAACATCTCGATGTACTCTAAAGTAATCGTTTGACTCAAATCAAGTGTACTTTCCGTCTTTATGACCTTAGTGAAGGGACCGGAGAGTGAAATGACCGTATCTTGAACAGTACCATCTGAGTCACAGTCATCCAGTCACTGGGATGTCAAGGGCAAAAACACGACCTTTATAGACGTCTCTCCCTTAGAACCAGAGGATCCTCACTTTAAGAATTGTTAGAATTAACAAACGAATGGACGTTACATACCTAACAATTCTATTTCGTCCCACCTTGGACTGGATTGGTCCGTATAGAAAGTAGACTTATACTTCCTTTACTAAGTAACTACGAGTTGGTCTTTCTGGAACGGACCTTTTGTGTCTAGTCATAACTCATTAGTTCGCGACTTTTTGTTTCACAGGTTCTTTTGTTAAACCTTTAGTTAAGGGTAGTGAAAGAGAATAATCAATTTGATAAACACAACTATCATCATTAGCGGTTACACAAATCAAAACGACAAATAATTTACAGAAGTGTCATTGGAACACTCCATCCACAGAAGTAAGAGTAAAATGTTCACTCCTTTCAATTCGAGTGTGAACCGGGTCCCAACGCATCCGTCGTTCACCGTCGCGGTCCTTAATGATTTAGATCCAGACGGCGCCTCCACCCTCCCATACCTAATATATTGAAGTAGAAGAACTTTAAAGATAATACGAAGACACCTTATTCGGATTATCAGTAAAACGTCACAACAATATTTTCACTTTGCTCTTTTACATTCATTTTGTAAATCCAATCATAAATTGTATACGGTCCTAAAATTGTGTATAAATAAAGTAAATGAAAGACGAGAAAATCAAGGTATCCAGATATCGATACCGGAATCAGTGCTGTGATTTTAAAGGTGACGGATAAAAGATATGATATTATCATTTAATCCCATAATGACGTAAAATAGGAGGTATATGAAAAGGATCTTAATCGAATGTAGTTCAAAGAACACCATAAAATCAATGCGAAAGGGGATGAAAACCCGTTTCCCGGTTCTTATAAAACTTCCCTAATTCTACTTGAATTTTAAATAACTTAGTCTGGTAATTTGTCTCAATCTCACTTCAATGTCATGTCAATGTTCCACTGTATACATTTCCCCGTTACTTGTCACCCGCATTCACTTTTAGTATTTTTAGGTAAATAGACGGTTGTGTAAATACATTCTCTAATGTGATGACCAGTCCTTAAAGGACGACATACAGTAAAAAAAAAAAAGTACCTTGAAAAGTTATCGACCATTGCCCGACAGAACGAAGGAGAGGTCCGAACCGACAATAGTCAAGGTGAGTCTATAAGGAAGGAAGTCAAACCTCACGAAACACTGTGAATACTTACTCACGTAGATAAAAAATTGTTACTCTTGCAACTAAATGTAGTGTCTTCCGAGTAGTAAAGACGAAGGGGAGTGCGTCCTGACAACATTCTTAAATGAGAAGTTTGTATGCAGGTAATAAACTTGGAAGTCCTTTTCCCGTGGTATTTTAGTTTTCGGTGTACACTCAAAATATTTTTTATTAAAGGACGATTTTATTATCCCTTTCCATCGTTAATTCTTTTAAAGGATCCATTCACTCCTTTGTGTAAACTCATAAAGATTAATGCATCTTTTCCGGTGTTCTTTCCCTGTCGTAACACTTCTCTTATAAAGTACACTCCGTCTTTTGGTCTCAAACTCTGACCCGAGACACACGTACCGCGCTCGTACTCCTTCTGTGAGTCCAGACGGTTCGGAGTAAAAGAAGTCGACGTCTTTACCCACGGCATAGTGACGAGAAGTAGGGACAAAACAAAATAATCCCGTTTACTGAGTCTCTTTGAATCAAATGTTTACACCACACTTCGAAATGAGTCCATTGGGAAAAAATTACCTTAACCTATATACTTAATTTAAACATCGATAAAGTTACAAATATAATCATTATCCGTTTATATTTATATTTTCTTTATTCATCTAAATTACAAAAGATTAAAGTCGCCACTTTGTACTAAAATATAAAATGAAATTGTCTATCTAAGTCGTTACCGACTGAGTTACTTAATAAATTCGGAGATCCGGAGTTGGTTAAACAGAAGAAAAGAAAAATAATTAAGATGTAGTTGTTAGACCGTCGTTTCTCTTTTTTTTAATCATAAAAGAGTTTTACTGAAATCGTAGTCGACAGGGGTCGATTACAGTTAACATAGTTTAGTTTATAAACTTAGTATAGTCTATTAAACTATGAATTTAATTTTAAAGACATCGAAGATACCCGGATTCTAATTTTTTATAAAAATTATGGAAAAGAAGGACTGACAATTTTACCTTAATTAAAGGTTTTATAATTCATACCCTATTTGTGTCCCTGAGATAATCTTTTGAAGTGATACGATTATCTATTTTCCTCTTTTACTTGATCTTTATTCATACAAACCTTTCTCTACCGTTTCAAAAGTGATAGACTCCCATATAAACAGATAAACCACTTTGATCTTTCAGTAAATTTTATGAAAATCTTCGTCATTTTCTTAAATCATTTTTCTAGTTTTCATTCATGTATTTTGAGTTTTCGAGAAAATATATGGTTTATAATGGTCAATTTTTTATATTCCCTTTTTTCTTAAGGTAAAAGTGATCTTGTGTTTCTGGTACTTCCCTCTCTTGTTAAAAACAAGTGATAACGAGAGGGTCGAGGACTTTGTCACGGACTGTACACCCTCTGTTGTTATTTGTAAATAACTTATTCACTCACTTATTATTACTTTTGTATGGTTTTACTGATCCTCGTTAGTTACATTTTATATATCTCGGGAATGTGTTTTTTAGTAATTGGATGTGACTCCCCATATTTTCTTCTCAACTTTTTCATTTATTGACTTAGAATGAACCTTCATAGACTCTGACATTTCGACAGATAAGAAGGATTTTATTAGTGAAATAAGTTGTGTCATTAGGTCAGATACGGGGTTGGTGATTACGACTTCTTCGACTTCAACTTACCTAGGTACTCCTGGATGTTCTGGAAGATCTTGATTGTAGTTTTTTTCTACAGGACCTTTGAGTACATGTGGGCACCACCTAAGTACAGTTACATACCGTTTTAGTTATGTCATAACATTTCAGTTTATTTCATTTTTATTTTTAAATTAAATTTTTTTTCTACAGGAACAGTCGTATCCCCTGACCTTCCGTTTTCATCCTTCAGTATAGACCTCATAGTCCGTTCAAACCGACACCTTATGTTTTACTTCGTCCCGTTTCCAATTGTCTTAAAACAGTTCTCTTACTTGACCAGTCTCGCTTGTGGGAGAAGGTTGTTGTGTTCTCTATTGAGAAGTGTACCTGTAGTGGTCTACCAGTTATGGTTTTAGTCTAACTAATATAAGAAACGTCGACTTCGACCTCTTCGAGATATGTCGGTCGTTTTTATTCTGACCCTCGACTGACACCGAGTCTAATACTTGAGGAATAACGTTTTAAGTCTGAATTTAACTTCTTTCATCCCTTTAAGTAATCTGGTAAGTCCATACCGGATTTGGTTAAGGGAATGTTAGTATGTCACTTTCACTGTTTGTCTAAGTTCTCTAATCTAATCTATCTCTCTTACGGGCTTCTTGGTACCTGTTTCCAAGTACTGTAACATGTTCTCCCGTCACTAATTCTGGTAGGGGATCTTTTCCTTTACGTTTTTCCGTTTTACCAACAGGCTCCTCCAGAATGTTTAGCGACTCTGTTCTTCTCTTTGCTTTCCGTTTCCTCTTTTCCTTTCTATATGGGTAGGTTTACGGGTCAAGGTTTCTTATCGTTCCTCTCTATTCTTTCAGAAGGAGTCACTAGTTACGCTTCTTTATCTCCTTTTGTTATCTTAGCCTTTCTGATGTCCAGAAAAATTCTTTTAATCTCTATGGTTCCCTTTAAAAGTACGTTTCTCCCCGCGTCATTTGCCGTCTTTATCATACCTGGATTGTCTTCGTCTTCTATAATTCTTCTCCACCGTTCTTATGTGTCTTCTTGACATGTTTTTTCTAGAAGTACTGGGTTTATTGGTGCTACCACACTAGTCAGTGGATCTTGGTCTATAGCACCTCACACTTCAGTTCACCCGGAATCCTTCGTAGTGTTGTTTGTTTCGATCACCTCCACTACCTTAAAATCAACTTCATAAAGTTTAGGATTTTCTACTACCACAGTGTCGTGACTTGAATTATACGGTCCTTTAAACCTTTTGGGTCGTCACCGGTGTCCTGACTTTTTCCAGTCAAAAGTAAGGTTAGAGTTTCTTTCCGTTACGGTTTCTTACCAAGTAAGATGATGACGTGGTAACGGGAGTAGAGTGTACGACCGTTTCATTACGAGTTCTAAGAGGTTCGGTCGGAAGTTGTCATGTACTTTACTCTAGAAGGTCTACAAGTTCGACCTAAATCTTTTCCGTCTCCTCGGTCTCTAGTTTAACGGTTGTAGGTAACCTGGTAACTTTTTCGCTCTCTCAAGGTTTTTTTGTAAATGGAGATGAAATAACTGATCCGGTTTCGGAAACTGACCTAGTCAAGTCAAGTCAGTGAATCAGTGTAGGCTGAGAAACACTTCGGTACTTGACGTCGTGCGGTCCGGAGGGACAAGTAGTGGTTAAGGACCTCGGGTGGGTTTGGGTCCAGGTAACTCAGCTACTACGGTAGGTTGGTAAAGTAGAAGACAGCAGGGCAAGAGGAGGACGGGAGTTAGAAAGGGTCGTAGTCGCAGAAGAGGTTATTCAGTCGAGAAACGTACTCCACCGGTTATATAACCTCAAAGTCGAAGTTGTAGTGAGGAAGTCTTGACTACTAGTTTTGTGGGTCCTACCTAGAGGAAATCCTACCTGACCAACCTAGAGGAACGTCAGGTTCCCTGAGAGGTCTCAGAAGAGATCGTGCTGTTAAGTTTTCGTAGTTAAGAAGACGTGAGTCGAAAGAAATATCAGGTTGAGAGTGTAGGTATGTACTGATGATCTTTTTGGTATCGGAACTGATCTACCTGGAAACAACCGTTTCATTATAGAGACGAAAAGTTATACGACAGACCCAACCAGTATTGAAAGGAAGGTTCCTCATTCGCAGAAAATTAAAGTACCGACGTCAGTGGTAGACGTCACTCAAACCTCGGGGGGGGGGGTTTTTTATTACAGTCTGTGACAAAGGTGACAAAGGGGTTGATAAACGGTACTTCACTACCCTGGCCTACAGTACTGGAATCAAAAGACTTACAACTCGAAATTCGGTTGAAAAAGTGAGAGGAGAAAGTCAAAGTAGTTCTCCGAGAAATCAAGAAGAAGTGAAAGACGGTATTCCCACCATAGTAGGCGTATAGACTCCAATAACTATAAAGAGGGACGTTAGAAGTAAGGTCGAACACGAAGGAGGTCGGGTCACAAAGAGTACTACATGAAATGTATATTCAATTTATTCGTTCCACTGTTATATGTCGGAACTCTATGAGGAAAAGGATAAACCTTTGTCAGACAACAAGGTCCAGGTCAAGATTGACGACGAAGGACTGGACGTATGTTGAAAGAGTTCTCCGTCAAGTCCACCAGACCATAAGGGTAGAGAAAGTCTAAAAAGGTGTCAAATAACACTAAGTGTGTCAGTTTCCGAAACTGTATCAGTTATTTCGTCTTTATCTACAAAAAGACCTTGTGAGAACGAAAAAGGTACTAGGTCGTCTACGACCGTTAAACTAGAGACCAAGGAGACGGAAAAGATTTTGGTCGAACTTGTAGACCTTCAAGTGCCAAGTACATAATGACTTCGGACCGAACCTCTTAAAACTCGTAATGAAATGATCCGACACTCTATTTACGTTAACACACCGTCAAACTCGTAAGAAACCGTAACAGAAAGAAACCCTAACCTTACTTTTGACTGACAAAAGTCAGGACACCGGTACCGACTCAAAAGGAGAAACGACTGTATAACTCACGTCGTGAAAGTGTCGTAGTAGAAAATCCTAAACTTTATCGAGTTGACCTTAAGGTAGTGGAGGTGATCGAAACAAACATCACTACGAAGGATTCCGGGTGAATCAGGTAGGACCTGAAGTGTAAGGTCCTACAGACCGAGATCCACTCACTCACTAGTGTGGTAACACTAATAGACCCAACACTCCTAGAAAAAACATGTCAAGAAGACACATTATGTCTATGGAGAAGAATTATAGAAAACGAAGACAATCCAGGTATGGTAAAGACAGGAAACAACTCGGGTAGAAACGTACTTAAAAAGGGAACCATAGAGATTAAAAGAACTTCTCTAGAGATCAGAAAGGGTAAGATAACAAAAGGAGATAAACAAACGTAAATATCGACTCCTTCCGAAGGAATAACGAGGAACGATAAGATTCACCCCTTTCGGTGATCTGGTAAGTCCATACTGGATTAGTTTAGGGAATACTGATATGTCACCTTCACTCTTTATCTAAATTCCCTGATCTAGACTATCTGTCTCACAGACTATTTGATACCTATCTCCAAGTACTGTAACATGTCCTCTGTCCTTAGTTCTGGTAGGCGTTCTTTTTCTTTAAGTTTTTTCGTTTTACCAACAGACTCCTCCGGAATTTTCTCGACACTTTTCTTCTCTTCGTTTTTCGTTTCCTCTTTTCCTTTCTATAAATGACATACCTAGTTTTGTTTTGACACCATTTAAGAATTTCTATACACTTATAGTCTGGTGGACTGGACGGAGGACTCTTTAAACATACGTCCAGTTCTTCGTTGTCAATCTTGACCTGTACCTTGTTGTCTGACCAAGGTTTATCCTTTTCCTCATAGAGTTCCGAGATATAACAGTGGAACGAATAAATTGAATATACATTTCATGTAGTACTCTTTGTGACCCGATCTCCTTCGTGTTCGACCTTAGTTCTAACGGCCCTCTTTATAGTTATTGGAGTCTATACGTCTATTGTGGTGAGAATACCGTCTTTGACTTCTCCTTGTTTTCTCGGAGAACTACTTTGACTTTCTCCTCTCACTTTTTCGACCGAATTTTGAGTCACAAGTTTTTGAATTCTAGTATCGTAGACCAGGGTAGTGAAATACCGGTTATCTATCCCTTTGTTATCTTTGTCACTCTCTGAAATAAAAGAACCCGAGGTTTTAGTCACGTCTACCACTTACGTCAGTACTTTAATTTTCTGTGAACAAGGAACCTTCTTTTCGATACTGGTTGGACTTTCACCTTCGCTTCAGCGAGTCAACACAGGCTGAAAAACGCTGGGGTACCTGACGTCGGATGGTGTCAGGAGGTAGGTACCCTAAAAGGTCCGTTCTCATGACCTCACCCAACGGTAAAGGAAGGGGTCTCCTAGAAGGGTTGGGTCACTAACTTGGGTCCAGAGGACGTAACATCCGCCTACGAAATGGTAAACTCGGTGGGTCCGACGAACACACTGTTTGGATCTGACGTATAATTTTTCGTCTCTGTAATGAAACAGTTGTTTCCAGGTAGATCAGTTTCGATACCGAAAAGGTCATCAGTATATGCCTACACGCTCAACCTGGTGTTTCTTTCAACTAACGACTTCTTAACTACAAAAACTTGACACCACAACCTCTTCTAAGAACTCTCAGGGAACCTGACGTTCCTCTAGGTTGATCAGGTAGTATTTCCTCTAGTCAGGACTTAATATAACCTTCCTGACTACGACTTCGACTTCAAGGTTATGAAGCTGGTAGACTACGCTTCTTGACTGAGTAACCTTTTCTGGGGTTACGACCCTTTCTAACTTCAGTCCTCCTCTTCCCCTGTTGTCTCCTACTCAACCGACCTACCGTAGTGACTGACCTACCTGTACTCAAACTCGTTCGAGACCCTCAACCACTACCTGTCCCTTCGGACCGTACGACATCAGGTACCCCAACGTTTATCAACCTGTCCTGACTCGTTGACTTAACTCTGATTAGTTTTAAAGTACCCAAAAGACAAAACTGGACCAGGTGGATTATGATATAAAGTACCTTCTTACCAACACATTTTTCTTAATCACTTCATTTTTTTTTTTTTTTCTCATCACCAACATACATCATACAAAAAGAGATGGTCTATCAGTAAGTAAGTTGTTTATAAAAACTCTTAGATAAGAAAACAACAGCCACAAGGTCCGTGACCCCTATGTTCCACTTATGTTCTCTTATTTTAGGGACAAGAGTACTTTGAACAGTAGAACATCCTGAGTCAAATCTCTAATGTCTATTATTCGTTTACTTATTTATGTTGTGAATCCTACAGTCTACCTCTGTACACGATTCCTCCTCTTATTTCGTTTCTTCTCTGACGTAACACCGTCCTCCACCCGTCCCCTCTCCCCTCTCCCTTTGACGGTAACATTCATCCGACGAACCCTTCCTAGAGTGTCTTTTCCACCATAAACCCATTTCTGGACGTCCTCCACTCAGTACCCCAATAGACCCTATAATTTTCGATGTCATTAATTTTGTCACACCAGAATCGAAGTTTCTCGGTGTCCCCCTTTTTTACGTTGTTTTATAACTCAAGTCCTTAACCGGGTTTATATACACTTCTAAATCGTACACTATTTCACCGGTTTTTCTAGTCGACAAATATTTGTCACAACATTGTTAAACGATCTATAAACAATTTTTTTTTTTTTTCAACTCTAGGATGGAAATATCTGTTTTTAACGTTTACCTAACTTCTGAAATTACAACTTTATGTATGGGCCACCCAGTCACCCAATTCTTAGACGGACGTTCGTTCTCGGCGTCCTCTACGCCAAAGTCAGGGACCGAGTCCTTCTAGAGGACCTCCTCCTTCACTGTTGGGTGAGGTCGATAGGACGAACTTTTTAAGGTACCTGTCTCCTCGGTGTCGGGATATTAGGTTTCTCGACGTTTCTTAGACTTTGTGGACTCGTGTCGTGTCGGATATATGTAATTTTGTGTCCCATTTATAAATTCATTTATATAAACATGAGTTTACGAAACTGATCTCTTTCGGACAATTTTACACTATTGTTTCGTCTTTTGTTTTATCTTCCAGGTGTCTCAACTGGTATACTTTCAAATTACATCGTTTTGTTCTGTTTTATTTGTTGTTTTTTTTAGGAGTGAATACTTTCAATGTAATCAACAAAATTTTGTTGTGTGTAGTGTCTTTGTGACTTAAAGGAAAAGGATAAAAAAAGTGGGGAGGACTTTAAACATATATGTAAATTACAATACAAAGAAAGGGGAACAAGAATTGTCACCAATTTGACTATCATGTATAAGAATATTTGATGAATAATATTTCGTCTTTATTCTATATATTTCTCAAAATCCTTCGTTTTGTTACAAAAAACGTATAAGTTTGTCGTGTTCACTTTCCTTATACTTGTCTTAATTGTTTCTTTCTCTACCTTTATTAGTTGTTTCAACTTTTTCACAACTTGGAGAACTCAATAATTTCTTTCTATTCGACTGTGTGTAACTCTTCGTTAAATAATGAACAACCTAACCATTCCAACTTCTCCTAATTAATACTCTCTGTTTCCCCTTTGTCGTAAAAGTAAATGAAGATCACCCTCTCATTTGAACATATTAGAAAGGAGTCTTGATGTATACTTGATGTATACGAAATGTTTAAAAGAGTCTAAAAGGGGGTCCATATTGATTTGTACGCCAGTTTCTACATACATACTCTTACAAATAGAGTCGTAGTAAACGTCATCACTCTTTAATCTTTACTGGAACTCCGGATATTATCTGTTTACCAATTTATTTGATATCATACCTTATGATATGATCTCATATTTGATCATGATCAAATATTATGATATTTGATCTCATATTATGATATTTGATCTCATACCTTATGGTTCGTTAATAATAAATAAATATACCTTTCTACAGATATGATTTAAAAATTAATTTTACGTCCGATGTCGTTAGTAAAACCTTCTGTCAACCCGTCCAAGAGTGTTTCGGTTTGTACCAGAATAGTATACTGACCGTTAGTGTGAAGATCCACAGAGAGGTTTCCTCAACTTTTGAAGACCGACGTGTGTTTGGATGTGTACGGAAAAATATCGTCGAAATAAGTATCGACGGTTTTTGACCTTCGTTGGGTCTGTAGAAAGTCATTTATTTATCTACGTAATTGACACCATGTAGGTCTGTTACCTTACAATAAGTCGTTAATTTTTTTATTTGTTGATAGTGTAGGATTTTTTCTATCTTTTCTGTGTCTCCTTTGAAATTACATATAACGATCCACTTTTTTTGACTAGACTTTCCGATGTACGACTTACTAAGGTAGATATACTGTAAGACTTTTTCCGTTTTGGTACCTCTGTCATTTTACTAGTCTCGAACGACCCCAAACCCCCTCCTCACTCCTGACGACTTATCCACCTCGTGCCCACTGAGAATCCTGTCACTTTGAAAGGACACACGATGAGACTACCACCTATGTACTGTGATACATAAACCATTTTTGGTATCTCCTCACTTAGGATAACATTTGGGATAAATTATTATATGGTTATAACAAAGTAGTCAACATTGTTTAAATGGTACGGTTCTACAATTAACGTCTCCGTTACCCACATGCACATCCCTCCTTACAACAACAAGTCAACGAGTCGGCACAGACTGAAAAACACTGGGGTACCAGACGTCGTGCGATCCGAAGGGACAGGTAGTGGTTGAGGGTCTCGAACGAGTTTGAGTACAGGTAGGTCAGTCACTACGGTAGGTTGGTAGAGTAGAAGACAACAGGGGAAGAGGAGGACGGAAGTTAGAAAGGGTCGTAGTCCCAGAAAAGATTACTCAGTCAAGAAACATAGTCCACCAGCTTCATAACCTTGAAGTCGAAGTCGTAGTCGGGAAGGTTATATTAAGTCCTGACTAGAGGAAATGCTACCTGATCAACCTAGAGAAACGTCAGGTCCCTGACAGTTCTTAGAAGAGGTTGTGGTGTCAAGTTTTCGTGGTTAAGAAGTCGTGAGTCAAGAGAAATATCAGGTTGAGAGTGTAGACATATACTGATGAACTTTCGATATCGAAACTGATCTACCTGGAAACAACTGTTTCATTACAGAGACGAAAAATTATGGAACAGATCCGACCAGTATCGAAAAGAAGGTTCCTCGTTCGTAGAAAATTAAAGTACCGACGTCAATGTCAGACGTAACTAAAACCTCGGGTTCCTTTATTTCATACGGCGACAAAGGTGACAAAGGGATAGATAAACGGTACTTTACTACCCTGACCTACGATACTAGGATCCAAAAACTTGCAACTCAAAAATCGGTCGAAAAAGTGAGAGGAGAAAGTCAAAGTAGTTCTCCGAGAAATCAAAGAGAAACGAAAGACGGCATTCCCACCACCACAGTAGAGGGACGGGAAATACAAACAACAAAGACATTTGGATTTTAACAAGATTATTTCAGATAATCGAATTTTCTTCTGTCTGATACTTCGTGTACATACAAACTAAGACAAAGACATGACATACTTACACACACTCACATCCCCCTGAACACATCTTTATTTAAGTCTTCCTGATGTGGTTTTACAATTGTCGTCACAGACGGTCATCCCCCAAAACTTACCAAAAACGAAAAGTAAACCACAGAAATACGTGATGGATCTATAAAACGTCAACAAAATATTAGTCTTTATTTTTTCATAAAAGTAAAACTTCTGTTCTGTTGTGTCGTTTTTCTTTTTGTTCGTTGTGTTTCTTTTAATTTATCTATTTTTTTAAGGGTATTAGGTTGGTGGATTTCTATTGGTGATAATTACAACCATATTGACGAAAGTCCGATCGACCTTATGTTATACGTTATACATTATATATATATAATGTATGTATATATAATATATATTATATATAATGTTCGTATATATATAATATATATATAATATATATATTATGTATATATGTGTCTCTATATGTGTGACGTACATTAAAACGTTGTATTAATATACATAACAAGGAAAACATAATTCGAATGAAATAATCATAATTGTAAGTCGTACAAGAATTTTTAGAAAACTTTCATAGCGAAATACAACGTATTATAAGGTAGGATCCGATATACTAGTGAATGACTTATAAATCAAAGAGGGGGTCATAAGACTACAAAATTTATTGCAACACCCACTTGTAGTAATATATTTCTCAAACGTAATACAAGAATAATAAAGTCCTGGTTCCTATAAAGATTCCACTAAGTATCCCTAGTTAAGTTTATTTCCCGTCGTTCCATTGATTCGTAAATTCTACCCTTCTCTATAATTCTTTGGTAAAGGAAGGTAGGGACAAACGTACCTTCGTTACGTTGGTTGGTCAAATCCCGGTGTAAAGGAAGATTGGAATTTAAAAAGGCTTACATGTACTACGGAAATACTTTTTTTAGGTTTTTCACCTTTAGACTTGAATATATGTAATCTTCTCCTATAAAGTAAATATTTTTATACACTAGTGTCAAGTCAGTTCTATGGTTTCATAAAATCTTACTACATAAATTAAAACCCTCACTCCGTACTTTCTTCTCTTTTTGGTTTCTAGGAAACCTCTTTGAGTACTTTTAATACCGGGGAGGTGAGTTTTTTACAGGTACCTGTCTATATAAATACCAAAACGTATGGGTCCACTGTCACTGCTACCAGGTAGTCACTTAGAGTCCAATTCTTGAACGTGACATCGTCAACTTGGAAGAGTCCTGTAATCAAGTGAGTTTATTTTAATGAACACAAAATATGTTATAAAACGTTTTAAGAAAGGATAAACTTCAAAGTAGGTTCGTAGGGTTGGAAGACTTTATTTAGTTCCCATATTATAAATAAGATTAAAATTACTGACTCTTCTAGTTCACGAAACAAACTCTGGAGAGACAGTGAGTTCAGACAAAAAAAAAAAAAAATTTGAAATTTAGGCTAAGAGAAAAAGGAGACGAAACTAGATGGTGAGATGAGATGTCCGAACCCTGAGACATCTCAAATCGATTTATCATAAATCATCCCGGAAGCATCAGAGACTAAACCACAGTGATATCGTGTTATAAAAGTAGATTTGTCTTATCCATGAGTTAGTACCAAATAAATCGTCGTTTAAGACCACAACAATTTGTGACAGTGTGCATAGATGTATTGAGATACGTCTCAGTTTTAAAACCATTAATAGACCAAAAAAACTAGATCCGTACGTGGACGATTGACTCCGAAATTTCCGTAGTAAAAGGGAGGGGAGGTGGAGGCTTAATAACCTGACACTTTAGTACCTTTTAATTTGTCATTGTTTGTATTATACATGTATAAACCTCTATCTAAAATTTTATCAAAATGATAACGTAAAAAAAGGAACACCTTTACAATAAATACTTATTACAATTCCCGTTGGCCTTTTCTTTTTACGGTGTCTCTTGTTAAGGGAACCCGACTCAGTACAACATATAATCAACGGAGAACAGTCACTACGGTAAAGAAGAAAGTCATTTCGTTTCGTTCTAAAGAAACTGGATAAACTCAATAAATAACCGTAGTCTCTCCAGTAAGGACTACATACAAATAAGTATAAAAAATTCTCATGTGTCATGTTTCAAATTTTATGTGTCATGTTACAAGAACGCCCTACCTTCTTTAACAGGTGTCTTTGGATTTCAAACTTTTATAAAGAAAATTTCTATAAATAACTGAAAACACCAAACCCCCTAATTACCTTAGACGGATCTCTGGTCAAATCTCCTCTTCTGTTTCCCTTACCTTATATCACACTTACCCTATCTCCACCTCCTCCCGGGTTTCCGACAGATCCTTAACCCCATACTCTCGTCGACCTTCCTACATTGACAACGAGGACTCTAAAAGACACGAAAAGGACGAGGCACGATTCGCGGGACGTATGTAGAAGAGTAATAAGAAGAATTATTCTGATGCTCCCCTGTCTATAATAATGGACATAAATTTTTACTCGTTTGACCGAGTCTTTCTAAATCCATTTATTGGGTTCAACAGTGTCGTCTATTTGTCGTCTCAGTCCTAAGGTTAAGTACTTACAAACCCGAGGTTCAGAAACACAACATGGCACTACGTATACGGCCAGTTTGTTGTGACTGAAATGTTATTAAAGAGGGTCAAACCGAAACCACTTGACGGGTCTTAAAAAAAAAAAAATTTGGTAAATAAAGCAACACGGCACAGAATCAACGCCGTACACCCTAGATCAAGGGACTGGCCCCTAGCTTGGGAACGGGGAACGTAACCCTCGTACCTCAGAGTCGGTGACCTGGTGGTCCCTTCGGGGTCTTAAAAAAAAAAAAATTTGTATTCACCGTGTACGAGGTCAAATAAAAATAAGATACTATTCCCAGACATCTCTCTACATCAAGGAAAACGCCGGACAACTTCAAATCGAACATAAATTAGGAATAACACGTAGTCTTTCTGTAATACTCAACTTTTATCTTAGAAAATTAAGGACACAACAAACAATAAATCAGTGATTCAGTACATTTCGAGAAAACTCTGGGGTACCCAACATCGGACGGTCTAAGGAGACACAGGTACCCTAAAGGGTCCGTTCTTATGACCTCACCCAACGGTAAAGGTAACCTTGGACTCAGAAGACGTAATGTCTACCTAAGAAATGGGGACTCGGTTGTCCCTTGAAAGGATTAAAGACACATCCTAACCCTTTTACATGAGGTATTCAGAGATTAAATAGAAAAAGGACCTCACCCCATTAAACATAAACAGAAATAAGGACATATGAAGACCGTCATCGGTCTCTGAAGTTCATTGTCTGTAGTCACTCGATGACATATACTAAAAGACATAACATATCCTCCCTTTTTCACCAGACCCCCCTGTCTAAACTCACTACACTCTAAAGTCGACCTGGGAATCCAGGGAGACCCCTCGTGACGTCGTTGGACTTCCATACATTCTACCGTGCGACGACGATAACCAAATGAACCTTTAAAACTGTTTCTCGCGTCCTTCTTGTGAGAACTTCCTGGCTCACTAAAGGAAAACGTCCTGTCCTTTTAAAGTTTCAACCTTTGATACTTTTATTGGGATATAGACTATTAGGTAATAAGTAGTTTATAAACAACCCATCATCTACGACCTTCATGGTACTACTTAATTAGTAACAAGGATGAAAGTTCCTTAAGTGTCTGGTCTCCCTTCTGTTATATTATAATTTAAGGTCATACTCTCTCTATAGTTCCCGACATTAGTGTCCCGGAATACTCTCGTGTCCATTGTCTTTAACAAAGTCCCATCCCTTGTAGCCCAGACTTGTCCTGACTGATGTAGTAAACACCTCAGGTGACGTTTTACTTTTCCACCTGACGAACAAATTTTGATAATTCTTAAAGTTTTACTCCTGTTGTCTCGTCAGTCAGTCTGTGTCCACAAAGATTACTTAAAGGAAGGTGAATCTGACACTGTGAGTGCCACCCTTTTAAGATTTGGTGACAAATTGTTTTATTTGGACCAGACCCGTGAGTACGGTAAACAAAGAAGACTTCATAATAATACTACGTTGATTGTAGACACCTAGATTCTCTTATAAAAACTTAGTTAAACCACACCGAGATTGTCAAAAACCTTCTTGGTATCCTATAATACTACCGAGTACTTACAAATAATAAATAACATAATGGTGGGAGGGTTTTCCTGTCCCTTGCAGTCCCTTATAAATTTATGTAAGTGGTCGTCGGATTCGGAGACTTCTTGATTAAACCCATTTACTACTTTTTGCTTACGATGCAAACAACCTTTACCTCAGATGGACAACTGATGTTTCTCGTCTTTTGTGTCATAGACACTTTATGACATAATAATTAGAGTTAGTAAACGACGTGGCAAAGCATCAAACTATGTACGGACAATCATAGATCTACTAAATACCCCGGACAGACACCTCCCTCAGTCGGAGGACCAGGGTAACTGTAGTCCGAACCGGTGGACTAAACGAAACCCGTTGGGTGACCCTTCTTCGTCACACGCGTACAGACTTACTTCAAGGTCCGTTTGTGATAGGCGGAAATGTAAACGGTGAGAGGGGATAGTGTCCGGAGGACAGGAGATTTCTTCGACAAGCAAGTAGAAACTAGGACTTATCTCTTTGACGTACCTCGTCTCGGTGTCTGATGAATATTTTGCACTTTCCCTTTATTTAGAAACGACAACTTTTTGACGACTCTAAACCCCTAATAACGGAGAACTCTTTAGACATACGTCCAGTCTTTCGTTGTCAAGCTTGACCTGTACCTTGTTGTCTGACCAAGTTTTATCCTTTTCCTCATGCAGTTCCGATATATAACAGTGGGACGAATCAATTGAATATACGTCTCATGTAACACTCTTTACGACCCGACCTTCTTCGTGTTCGACCTTAGTTCTAACGGTCCTCTTTATAGTTCTTGGAGTCTATACGTCTCCTGTGGTGGGAATACCGTCTTTCACTTCTCCTCGATTTTTCGGAGAACTACTTTCACTTTCTCCTCTCACTTTTTCAACCGAATTTCGAGTTGTAAGTCTTTCGATTCTAGTACTGTAGGTCAGGGTAGTGAGGTACCCTTTATCTACCCCTTTGTCACCTTTGTCACAGTCTGAAATAAAACCCCCCGAGGTTTTCGTGACGTCTACCACTGACGTCGGTACTTTAATTTTCTGCGAATGAGGAACCTTCCTTTCAATACTGGTTGGATCTACCGTATAACTTTTCGTCTGTAATGAACGGTTGTTTCCAGGCAGATCAGTTCCGATACCAAAAAGGATACCAGTACATACCTACACTCTCAACCTGACACTTCTTTCGACTCGCGGCTTCTTAACTACGAAAACTTGACACCACAACCTACTCTGAGAACTCTCAGGGAACCTGACGTTCCTCTAGGTTGGTCAGGTAAAATTTCCTCTAGTCAGGACCCACAAGTAACCTTCCTTACTACGATTTCGACTTTGAGGTCATGAAACCGGTGGAGTACACTTCTCAACTGAGTAACCTTTTCTGAGACTACGACCCTCCCTAACACCCGTCCTCCTCTTCCCCTGCTGGCTCCTACTCTACCGACCTACCGTAGTTGATGAGCTACCTGTACTCAAACCCACTTGAGGTCCTCAACCACTACCTGTCCCTCCGGACCGTACGACGTTAAGTACCCCAACATTTCTCAGCCTGTGCTGACTCACTGACTTGACTTGACTTGAATTGAATTGACTTACTAGTATTACCCGAAGGGGTACCACGTCACTCATTTCTTAGACGGACGTTACGTCCTCTGTGTAAACTAGATGACCCCAAATAGGGACCCACCTCCTTTACCGTTGAGGGAGGTCATAAGAACGGACTTTTGAGGGTTCCTCTCTCTTCGGACCGTCCGGAGTCAAGTTTCCCAACGTTTCTCACCCTATGTCAAATCGTCGACTCGTAAATGTTATCACGCTGCTAAGTGTTTATGACATAAACGGATTTTCGGCAAAGTCACTATGGAGAGGATACGCCTCACTGTAACGAGACATACTACGAATATATTCAAGAAGATTCCCGTCTATGTGACCCTTAAGACGACACTATTAGACTAACGACCCTTTAGTATGACCTAGGATCACCACCTTCGTTACAGACTCCGACTGTTTGGGACCGGGTCGACGAACGACGGATGAACAGGGACTTTTTAACGACTCGGAGTCGAAAGGGTGGACATTTGAACCTTGTCCTGATAAGTGAAGGATTTTGACAATTCCGTCTCAGTCAAAACCACATAAAGAAAGTATAGTTACGGAGAAAGGGTACTTCAAAATGGAGACGACTAGGAGAGTCGAGAAAAAGACAAGTCAAAGATTTAATAATTTTTTTATAAAAGAGGACCATATGTCGTTTTACCAAGTCATATATATATGTATATATCTATATATCTATCTATATATCTATATCTATACATATTCAAAAGTTTAAGAAAAGGTAACATCCAATAATGTTCTATAATCTGTATCAAGGGATACAATATGTCATCCAAGAACACCAAATAAAAGATATAGTCCTCACGTATAGGCAATTAAGATTTGAGGATAAACAGAGGGAGGGTGGAAAGGGGAAACCATTGGTATTCCAACAAAAGATACAGACACTCAGATAAAGACAAAACATTTATTCAAGTAAACATAGTAAAAAAATTCCGAGGTATATATTCACTATAGTATACTATACAGAAAAAGACAGACTAAATAAAGTGAAATCATACTATTAAAGGTTCAGGTAGGTACAACGACGTTTACCGTAATAAAGTAAAAAAACCTACCGATTCTAAAGTGATAAAAAATGAATATACACACATATATATATATATATATATATATATATAGAGTGTATAAGAAATAGGTAAGTGAATTCAAAGAAGGTACAGAACCTTAGTGAAGGTATCAGCACGATGACACTTGTGACTCCACGTACATATAGGGCGTAAAATTATATTTTCTTCATCCTGTAAACGTCTGGATACAACTCGAAGAGAAACAAAGAAAGGTTCACGAATATACAAATGGAGTGAGAGGTCACCGTTGATGGTAGAGTATAAACAGTATAGGAAATAAAAATATAGATTTATATTAAATAATGTATATATTGTACAAATGTCACTATAATATAATAATATATTATGTATTATAAATAACGTAATAAAATCATATATTCAATCATATGATGTAAACTTGATTTATATATAGATATATAATATGTTTTATGTATTGATATATACATTGATATTATATGTTGTACTTTCACTTTCAACGAGTCAGCACAGACTGAAAATCGCTGAGGTACCTGATATGTACCTTAAGAGGTCCGGTCTTACGACCTCACCCGTCGGAAAGGGAAAAGGTCCCCTAGAAAGGTTGGATCCCCAGCTTGGGTCCAGAGGACATAACGTCCACCTAAGAAATGGTCGACTCGGTGTTCCCTTCGGGTTTTATATATTGTCTTTGAGGTTATATATTAAGTCACATGATGTAATATTGATATAACCATATGTGGCACAACCTATATATACATAACGACTGATTCCAGACAGATCAGTTCCGATACCAAAAAGGACACCAGTACATACCTACACTCTCAACCTGACACTTCTTCCGACTTACGGCTTCTTAACTACGAAAACTGGACGCCACAACCTCTTCTGAGAACTCTCAGGGAAACCTGACGTTCCTCTAGGTTGGTCAGGTAAGACTTCCTCTAGTCGGGACCCTAAAGAAACCTTCCTTACTACGATTTCGACTTTGAGGTCATGAAACCGGTGGAGTACACTTCTGAACTGAGTAACCTTTTCTGAAACTACGACCCTCCCTAACCCCAGTCCTCCTCTTCCCCTGCTGTCTCCTACTCTACCGACCTACCGTAGTGACTGAACTACCTGCACTCAGACTCACTTGAGGCCCTCAACCACTACCTGTCCCTCCGGACCGCAAGACGCTCAGTACCCCAGCGTTTCTCAGTCTGTACTGACTCGTTGACTTGACTTGACTTGACTATGTATTAGGTCTCCTCAGACCGTCAGATATCCGGCATTTCTCAACCTGTGCTGACTCGCTGATTGCGAAAGTTAAAGTGTATTAATTTTTTATATATATATATTAGTATAAGAATTATATCCCGTGTATATTCGATTTTATTAATCGTTTTTATAATGGGAAAGAAAAATTCTTTTCCACTCCTTTTCGTGGAATGTAGATGCTTCAAAAATTAATAAAAGACAGTAAACGATTAAAAAACATTAACAGTTATACTTAATCCGGGACACGATCCTTGGTCCTCTTGTCCTGTCTTTGCGTGACCAGGACAGACTCCAATGGAGGATCACCCTTCTCCGTCTTTTTATTTATAAATTCGTTCATTTATATGTGTCAATGTCTGACATTCCCAGTGTAATAGATTCTCAGGAATTCTCCTGAGCAGTTACTTACTTACTCTTACTACTCTTACTACCAATTGTGCAGACACAGTTCCTTCTCTTTCTCACAAATAACTCGTGGACTCAAAGTCGATCAAATAGACCTAATGAATTAAATTTAGAATGTTATTAGGACATCCATCAGGTAAAATATATATTCTTTTCAGTTTCAAGTACCGACAGTTGGTTGAAAGGGTTCTAATAGTTGACCATTTAACTTCTCACCTGAAAATTAAGATTAGAGGATGAAGAAGGAATAAGGATTGATAGAGAAAATTTGATCTTTTTGGGAGAAGAGATGTATAGGACAATACGATAAAAAACCGTTATTTAATAAAATAGAATCTTATTTCAATTTAAAGTCGAAAGAGAGGGGGAATTCTCGTCATGAGAAATAATTTGTTTTGTAACTTAAATTCAAACCCTCCTGATGGAAGTTTGGTGTCAACATTATGAACTGTCGACACACTAAAGCCCGTTCAGTGAATTGGAGAGACTCGGAAACAAAGGGATAGACATTTACCTCACTCACAGTTGTAAGTCCAAAATGTTGGAGTTTAAAATTTATTCACCCCAGACAGGACTACTTAAAATGGTGTGAAACGTGTGACTGTAAAAAGTGTGACTACGTGTAAGAGATGGACCACTACCCGTGTTCCCACTCGTATTGAGTCTAGTGAAGGAGTCCCACTCACCACCCGGCCTCAGGAACCTCCTGATTCCTGGGCTTAGGGACCCGGACACGTTCCTAGAGGAAAAGGAGACTAAAAGTGGGAGTCATAAAAAAGACTGACTCCTTTTCAAACGGACACCAAGTGAGACGGGAACTCCGATTTCCCCCGAGTCTCACTGAAACTTCGAGGAGTCACTTTCACCTTCGCGATCCTTACTAGTAAAAGTAAAAGAAATCGACGGACTGAGTCACGTCGACATTATCTCACGTCAAGTCCTCCCGCTCATGAACCCTTCTTCTGACCTTTCACTAAGTTAAAGTTTAGTGTTCTAGTTAATACATTCCAAGATCTTGTTGACTATGACCCATAATGTCGTCCAGACACCGTGTCCAAGTCTTCCACTAAGTCCTACAGAGAAAGGACTGTAATTTTGGACTTTTACTGAGTCCGAATCTCCTTAGAATTGATGGGTCGGGTTTACCGTGTTAGGATGGACTTTATGGTTCTAGAGTACTATTACTTACTACATCTTTCCCTTTCCCGTGAAGAGACCCAATGTCGAGTAGCTAAACTATTAAAGGTTGGTTTTCGTGTGTAGAGATCCATCAATATACAAACATTACCGTCCCTAGACACCTCAAAACACACGAATCTCGTTTGGTAGAGTTCTTTTGCTCCGTCGTCCATCTCTTCCCCCTTACTTAAGAGTGAAAGATTACAAGAATGATTATTTATGAGAGTCTGTCTTACCCGAGATAAACTACTATTAAAGATAAGAATGGACGTTTAACCCTTATAATTTAGGATGGAGGGTCCCCGACACTACGTCCGTTGTATTCTAGTGCCTTTCTGGAGTGTACGACAAACCGTACCTCGTGCGTACCTCTCCTCAGTGTAAAGAAGCGTGTGAGACAAGTAACGTGTAAGTAGACTACAAACAATCCGAGGTCCGAGACACAGAATATTTGGTATGTCTTCTACACGGTCGAACGGGAGTTGCTCGCACACCAGATCTTTCTTTCTACTCTACGCCTTCATCTACTGATGAGTACCCCGAACGCCTCCGGGTTCTTTATCGACGGGGAAAGGACCGTCTCGACCCTCGGTCCTCTAACTCTCGCACTGCGTCCACCTAAGACCTCTTGTGCCGTACCTAGACAGTCGGATCCCGTGGGTGACTAGGAAGTCATTCCGAAACCCACCTACATGGGTTCACGTCCTTGACCATTGGATTTCTTCGTGTCAGAGGACTCCCTTCGTCCTTCACGTCGTCCGACCAGGTGTCTCTCACCAGTCTCCACGACGTACCTTTGTACTCTGTCCTGTTTCCATATTCCTTTCGGGGGTTAGTTCAAACGAGAGTCAAATTTAACTTCCTAATTTTTATTGACCGTCTTTATGATTATGGAGTAATGACTGAGTAAATAAACGAAGGGACTAACAACCGAAGACTGAGACACAGTCTTAGTGGATTTGTCTAACTTTTTCAATGGTTACGGACCGAGAGGTACCCTTAAGAGTCACCCTTCTAACCCCTACCCCGGGTCCTCTGTCGTATTTTAGTACTGGACTGGAAGGTATTCAGTAAGACTGTGTGGGTCCCAAAACTGTGTGGTACAACTCGTTACCACCCGAACCAATTAGAACCCTTTTTTTTTTTTTAAGAATCTCTTCCTTGGAGGTTTATTAACGTAATACGAAGACACTCTTATTGTGGGAGTCTAAATAAACTAACAAAAGGTTTTGTCTATTCTCTTCGAGTTCGTTCAGTCGTCCATTTAATTGAGGACATATCAAAATACATCTTTGCTGGGGTGTCTAAATAAAAACGAATAGAAACACGACATGAAACTTAAACGTTTCGGGTTTAAAGTTTTCCACCTGAAAGGATCTTTGTATTCATCCTTGTATTATCTAAGGAAACGTCTAAATGGATTAAAAATAATGGATACATGATACATGACCCGATTCAGTAGAGCACATACAAAGGAGTTCTCTCAGTCCGATAATTACTTTTGTGACACTTGGCCACTCTTACAAGTCCGTAGTACTGAAGTACTTCCAAATAGACGCGTACTATGAGTCATACTATACCACTACACATCGTATATGTGTAGTAACCTATGTGACTTTTAACCAAGTTGAAAAATTTGTATGTAAACCAATATATAGAATTCTTGATCTAGATACATTGACAAGAACGGTAAAGTGAGTAATTAGGTTAAAGACCCTTCATAGAACTCCTTTATATATAAAAGTTTGATTTCCATCCCTCTCTTATTAATGAAATAAAATTTTAATATTGTCGCGACCTTTAACGTCTTTAGTGATTCCTTTACTAATTCATTTAATAACGTATTACTGATTAGTGTCAATTTAGAATGTGCCAGGGAATTTTGACCAGTAATATTTCAGACACATCGTTGTCCATTTTACGAATACTGTTTTACAGTTTACTTTTTTATACACGGTCCTATGGTATATTTTCAATAAGTGATCGTACCGGTCCTTTACACTTTCACCGTTCACCAAACACACAACTTCATCATCTTAAACCTCACCAAAAAGGTAGTACCAACACCATCTGTCTATGACAAGGTCAATAGGTTGTTGGGAAGAGTGGGATGTGTCTGGGTCCTCCCTTTTCCTTGAAGGGTAGAGACCGATTACTTGACTCTACTACATACGAACCTCAACAACCACCGAAACGGGGAAAAAGAGAGACGGTTTACCTCTTGTGAACGGACTTCATTCTCTGTTAGTTTTCGATCCCTCTATCTACCCTTCAGTCTCTCTACCTGTACATCTACATATTTATTTCCTTATTTGTCTACTTTCTGGGTGGACTGCTGTTAAATGTACAGAGGCTCTGTTTGGAGATGGGAATAAATACGTTCGGGTATTTTAAGTAAAGAATATCGTCAATTGAAACGTAATCAGTGGATATTGACTTTCTTAAGACTGATGTTGTGACTAAGTTAAAATTTGTCAAAAATAAGACACAATCTTAAACAGCTCCAACAACAAACAAACAAAATTTTATTCGGTAAAATGAAAAACTTCAGTGACCTTGTAAAACATGAACACACATTTATGACGTAAACACTTAGTAAAGGGTAGTGTAATGACTATCTGAAAACCTGGGATAACTTGGTATTAAAGGAGGGTACAGAGAAAGAGTCGAAAAGGACGTTGTAGTCGGAGCAATTGACAAAGGGGTGTAGGACAAAGACTGTTATCGGCGGGACTCCTACGAAAGGTTTCGCACCAGACTTGGTGTTACGCTTAAGTTTAGACATGTTCCGTCCTTACATACCCCTTAAAACTTTATTTAGTTATTTGTAATTACCTCGAGGATGAGATACGGTCCGTGACCCCAATGTTGTTACTTTTATTTTCATCTGTGTCGGGACAGGAATTCTACGGAGAGAGACACCTGTGTGCATAGACAAGTGACCCCATCCATGTACCCTCTAGGTGAGACCCTCGAATCAATTGTGAATAATGAGTAAACGACTTATAGTTTTCGTGTCCTATTATTGGTTGCGAATAACTTGAAAATGAGACACGGTATGGATATACGTAATTACTAATAAAAGGAGTAAATGATCTACTCCTTTAACTCACGGTACTCTTATAAATTACACGGGTTCGCCGTCTTCATCTAAATTGGACTCCGTCAGACCGTCTGTTACGACCGAATGGGTTGCAATATTCTTTCGACGAGAGTTTACGACCTAGACCGGGAATTTAGTTAAAAATTTATAAAGCCTTTTTTATAAATTTTCAAATGATTTGGCTTAGAACCACCATTTTAAAGGTCTATGGACCGGTCCTATTCTATTTCCTTCTCAGAGAAGAGTGGAACAATCCGAAACTTGGTACCTCCTTTTACTAGACTTTTTGACTCAAGTAAACATGTACGTAGATGACTCTTTCAAAACATCCCACGGCAGTCAAACTATTCCCATCTACTTTTTTATTTAGGAACTACAAATAGTGTCACGCCATTCAGGACATTAGTTCCTTAATGTTTCCATGACATATAAAACCCTCCACCTCCCTCCCCTTCCCCTTCTCCTTTACGGTACCTTATCGACTGTTCATTCGACTGGTAACTTTATACTCTTCTTTGAAAATCATTTGTATCGCCGGTCCATCCCCACCACGACCTTCTTTTCGAAGACCCCCTCCTAAGTGAAGATTCGAATGAGTTCTCACAGAACTCTTAACGTTCACCGAGATTCGTGTCGCGATCTTTCTATCCACCTTCGATATGTGTGAGTCCCTTTCGTAAACCTGAAAGGAAGTTCCAGTCCCTATATATTTGACAAAGTTAACAATTTTATTGAACTCGGACAGGAGAGGTTGATCCATCAATAAATTATTAAATATAACTATAAATTAACAAATACATGTACATGTAGTATGATCAAGTAACATAGAGAATGTTTTACGTGTCTCTATTCTAATGTATCTGTTGTAAATTTTAAAAATGAGGGTGTTTTTATAATAATTTATAATCGTACTCGTTACACAAACTTTTACAATATATAAAAACTTTTGAAAACACACTATGGAACACTATCCCATTAAACTTCCTGACCAAAATTCAAGTCAAATAAAATTAAAGATCAAAATTAGTTTTGTTCTATGATATGTTTCTCTCAAAGTTGTCCTCACAAACAATCGTCCTAACTGGTTTAGTGTTGAGATAAATGAAACTCGTGATACAAGTCTAGAAAGAACTTCAAATTAATTATTGAAGTAGAAGAGACCACAGTTAGTAAGTAAGTAATAACTTTTGAGAAATCTTCCACAACGTAAAGATATAAAAATCGTCAATCAAGTTTAGGTGACTATTAAAATAGACCCTAAATTTTTTTTTATCCGATCGCTTAAGACAAAGAAAAAAAAAAATTACACGTCTACCCTCTCAAAAAAAATAGAAGAAAATAAATTACTTTACGTAAGTATACTAAAAGTCGGTAGTCGAGTAACTACTAACCTTTCGAAAGAGGTAAACGTACTCAATAGATAACGACACATTGTTTCATAGGGATTTTAATCACCGAATTTTGTCGTCTGTAAATAATAGAGTACCAAAGACATCAGTCCTTAGATCCCCACCAAAACGACACAAGAAGACAGAGGTCCGATGTTGACCCCACCACCGGTCAAAAGGTCCGTCGAGTTCCTACCCAACCCCCGCTTAGACGAAGGTTCAAGTGAGTGTACGGACAACCGTCTGGAGTGAACTCTGGAGTACCGATAACGTCTCTCTCATGAAGGAATGGTCAACCGAAAAGACATTTCTCTCGTTCGTATTCTGTCTTTAGTGTCAGAAAAACATTGAATTAGAGTTTCCATTGGAACGAGACCCGAAGGGATTACCAAGTCGTCATTTCTTAGGTGGACGTCACGTCCTCTGTGTCGTCTACACCCAAGTTAGGGACCCGACCCTTCTGGGGACCTCTTCCTTTACCGTTGGACAAGGTCATAAGAACGGACCTTTTGGGGTACCTCGGACCACCCGATAGCAGGTATTCCAACGTTTTCTCAACCTGTGGTGTCTCGCTGACTCGTACTTGAGCTGGAAGGATATAAGAGAAACAACCTTCACTCAGGACTTCAGGTCGGGTGTGAGTTCCCCTTTCCCCAATGTGTTCTCGTACTTGTGGTCCTTCTCCCCTACCCCTCCCCCTCCACGTTGGAGTCTGTGACGGATGGTGTGGGTAAAAGTTTTATCGTTTAATAAAATCTTTTCGTCAATGTAAGACTAAGTGGTAGTTTTCCGGTAGAAATGGAATTTCTCTGACTGGTTCGTATAAGGAAAAGGACTTTTATAGACGTATTAAGACCGTCGGTGATCAAGAGTGTACTTTTTCAGACTGTCGAACCCTAGGAACAGTAAACGTTTTCCTTTTATACGTTTAGTAGAACGTCACCTTATTGAGAAAAATTAATAAACCTATGTTTTATTGATCGCCTGACCATACCCACACTTTAAAAAGTAGATTGAATTTTCTTAACGTTTCTTAGAGGAAATACTTCCTGAGTCAAAAGTATTGGATTGGTAGGTACCGTAGAATGTTGGATATCGTACGTTTAGTACTGGTATCCACTTCCACTTCTTTACTTACTCCTACGTCGCAATGGGGCACAAACACCTTAAAGGAAAGAAAAATCTCTTGGAAGCTACACAATCCATTTTCGGTCTGTCCCGTTCTCACGGTCACAGTAAAGTATGTAGTCGTAGTCATATGTAAATTTACTGGAGGATTAGTATAAGAAAATCAAAACAATTTCTGTTTCTTACACATTTGTATTTTCACGATTGTTAACAAAAGAGACATGGTGGTACCCGGTAGATTACATAGGGGTCCCATGTGGTGTGGTGAAATCACTGAAGACGAGCTCTGGTTCCCTCTTTAAGAATTGAGTCCTAAGTAATAAATAGGACTCACTAAACGAAAATTTCTCACTGTTTCTCACTGGTTTTGAGATTAGTTTACAGGGTTTGATAATTCTTGGAGACGAGATCCAGTACCTCTCGGTTGCTTTTCAAAATTCCACTTGTAATTCTCTAAATTTTAAATCCTACGATGAACCCATAGTTTCGTCATCCCATTCCACCGTACCTCTCCCACTCGGACCTCGGGACCTTTCGTCACCGACGGCTAGAGACACTCTCCGTTTTTCATTTCCGCCCTAATTTGGTTTCGTTACGTTCACCTCCTCTTTCCCGTACCCAGGACTTTAAGTCCTACAAAAGATTCCTTTCCCTGGTAATTCGGTGACACCTCGTGCACAAGTATTTACGTCGAATCTTTCTTTAGTACGAAGTTTTGCCTTAAGACTTTAGTCTTAAGTCTAGATTTCGGAAGAAAGAAAAACTAAGAAAGGAAATATAGACTGAAATGATGATGATAATAATAAAAAGGATCTCTAAGTTTGATCCTCTCTCCTTCTCTAAGTTTTTCTACTAATAGTTATAATTTTTTCTAGATCGTTTTTTTTTCATTATCTTCTTCCTGAAACTTTTATCTTAAACCTTTCTCCCTGACATCTTATTATACGTAAGGTTTATGTAAACGTCTACCTATTTGTAAAAGACACAACCTTTTATGTTCACCACACTTAAGTCTTCGACACGGAAGAAATACTTCCTACGTCACAATTTATGATTAGGGGGAAAAGAAGATCTAAAACTTAAAGAAGGATAACACTAGTTGTAATGAAACCGAAACAGATCCGAGATGACATATAGGACCGGTAGAGGACAGAGTGTCATATTTCAGTGTTACAGTGTCGAAGTGTGAAGTAGGTCAGGGAAGTGGATGTGGAAGAATTTCTCACGTCTTACCGACCGTAACAGGTTAACGCGGCCTTTACGGCAGGGGCCCCGCACAACCAGTGTCACTAAAGGGTTCCACCACTGACACCAAAAAGACCCCAAGTCCATTTTTCTGCCCCTCACGTCCTCGTCACCCGCAGTGGAACCTTCAGTCCGTCCTGCGTCCTCTCCGTCGGGGCAAAGGTGTGCCCGGAGACGGTCAGGGGTCCGCCGGAGAATCAAGGGCTCCAGATCTGAACGAGTGGGTCGGTCTTTGTTGTTGAACTTGTGTGACCGAAAAGGGGCGACGACGGAGCCACCTCCGACGACAATAAGGACGCGCGCCCGGTCCGTGGGAGGACCCCCGCTCCTACGCCTCGGTCGCCCTCCGGTCCGGCCACAACCCCAACCGCCGAGAAGAGGCGGGTGTCCGCGGAGGGGAACGGTCGGCTCGTCCCCGGTCCCACCCGCTCCTTCGTTGACATGGTCTAGGTAGAAAGAGTCTCCGTTTACAGAGTTCCTATAATACCTAACAAAGGATACTCTAACAGAACTGATCATTCTAACTAAAATCGACAGTCACCGTTACTCCACTCTCGAGTCTGACGTTAATAAAAGTTGGAGACCACAGTCTGGACCTCTCGTCTTGAAGACCGTCCGACTTCCCTACCTCCGGAACCCCACGGACCTCCTTAGACTGGAGGAAAGGAGTCCCCTACCCGACCCCTTCCCGAGAATCAACGCCAAGTCCCAGATCGAGGTTGGAATATCCCCATTGACAACCCCGAATAAATGACCCATAAATTAAAAGATAAACTTTTTGATAGATGCCCAGATGTTTCTATCAAAAAAAGAAAAAAAAAAAGAAAAATCAAATTTCGTATCTAAATTCTCTAAAGAAGCACATTAGACTAAGAATCCATTCTGTAGGAGAGGGAAGGGTTTGGAGCGACACCTTAAGTTCTCTCGACCCGACATCAGAGGAAAGGTACTGAATACGTTGAACCCTTGTGCCAGAGAGGAAGTTTCGGGGACAAAAGAGTATAGATTTCTGTAGACGAAATAATGTCCCACCCTAAGGAATTAATTCCTAACCTCTACTACTCCTCCTTCCGTGATCTTATCACAAACAGTGGAGCTTACACGAGGAATTTCCTCTATAATAAAATGATAATTATATATTTAACAGTGGGTGTACCGGGTGTCCCGGAAGCACCTCCTAGATCAGTTTCAAAGAACGTTCCTTATACGGACACTCAGAATACTGGACTCAGTTCCCGTACTGGTCGAATCAGTTGCTCATAAAAATATTTTCAGAGGTGACTGATGTGTCATGACGATCTAATCTGTAACAACAAGTTTTTCATTTTGACATATGCAAGATCAGTAATTTTTGAACGGTAGTATATACCGTTCGGTACAATTGTTTTGGTAAAGACCTTCAAATGAACAGAAATTTAATATCCATCAAGACATCAATTTTCTTGAAGATGCCAAGGAGGACCTACGAAGGTGAAAAGTCACTCGGTACACTCCGATTATTAAGTGAAGACCCCAAAACTTCAACAAACATACTGAAACCCAAACCCCGTACGTGTAAGGGTGATACTATTCACATTCATCTTTCAATTTATGGTAAACAGACATAAGGTGTAAATTATGTTTGCTTGTACCTTCCCCCTTTTACCTGTTGTATTAATATATACGAAGATTAAACGGTATGAGGTGAGAAACCAAGAGAGGCTGATACATCCACAGTTCCCCAGAACCTCTTCAACCGTTTAGGGAAGTGAAAACGAGAGACGAGAGGTCACCAGTGAAAAAGACAATAGAGGACGGTAGAGACGAGACGAGGGAGAACAGTTGAGACTGTAGACGGACAGTGGGGTGACGGGAAGTCTTGAGAAAAGGAACTTCACAAAGGTTTGTCCACAACAGAACGAAGGGAGAACTGGCAGTAGGACGATTGGGGACACAGAATATCTACAAACGGGAAGACTCGTGACTGCGCGGACAGAAATATATCGAGACTGACGGACCCGGAGAGGTACGGGCAGTGAAGCACAAAGGGTCGTGAATAGGATTCAGGAGGTCCCCTTGGGTCTCATAGGGCACAGAGAAAAGTACCTCACGGAATGTACCAATACCTAATTTCCTTAATGTCTCTGTTACGTATGTCCCACATAACCCCCTTTGAGAGTCATGTGAAGAAAAACGAAAAGTCAAATCATTAAGAGTAGAATTAGACCATAGATAATTGGTTTTTGAATAATCCGTTCCAAGACTTCGAAATGAACGTCTTCTACATGTTCAAACCTGTCCACCTACTGAGTATCTGGGATTCCTTAAATTTTCGGTACCAAATCGTTCTTTAGGAGAGAGAGAGAGAGAGAGAGTGTGTGTGTGTGTGTGTGTGTGTGTGTGTGTGTGTATGTGTGTCTCAATCCTTTGGAGCGTGTGTCTCAGGTGATTTTCACCGGAACGTTCCGGTGGACATTGAATGGGGTTTGAGAGTATAACTACGCCAAGTCTACCGTACTCCACGCACGGGACTCCGGTAGACTACCCTCTTCTTTCTGTTTCGCCGTCTTCGTAACTACGAAGAGAGTGAGGGTCGGACCACATTAGTCACCATCGCGACTGACGAATGTGAACGAGTCAGGGAATGATACAGGTCTGTGATACAATAATAATAATAAAAAATTCACGATAGAGTAAATTAGGAGTATTTGGTGGAGACTCCTTAACAGTGTCAAAATGTCTTCTCCTACATCTTCGGGTTCCAATGTGCAATCGTTTCACATCAGTCTAATACATAGGTCCAGACAGATTGGAATTTCGGACAGGTTTGGAACAGGAATGGATCCCGGGACATGTAAAACTGAAAACTAGAGAAAAAAAAAAAAAGGTGACTCCCCTCACTCCTTACACAAAATCGTCTACTCTAAATCGGTAAGGAGGACCCCGAATCGGACGATCCAAGAGTCATGTACAACCGACTTACTTACTCCGTCAGACAAGGACAACGAGACCCTACCTTGTACGCTACTTGTCTAGTCACAGACCCTCTCCCGGCACCAGTAATCCACCCTTTCTCCGGAGAGAATGATCGATGCACTGAAGTTGAGACACCCGGACCCACAATGGACATTTAGGGTCCCCCCAATTCCCTGTTTGTCACACAGTCGACGTGTAGGGAAACCCGTGCACACAGTGTCACCTTCTCTCCTGTGTCTTAGTAGACAGGAACGGACCCTAAGTCCTTAAGACGAGAGAGAGAAATAGAGCTACTAGACATAAACACTAAAAACCATTTGAACCGACAAAAGGATACGATAAAAAGGGTAAACTACTCCTCCATGTCGTTGTGTAGGTAGGAAAGAACGAATTATATAAACAAAACTAGGAATTTCAAAACATCTTCTACTTTTAGATCAATACACTACTCCGAATTACTAATATTTTTCAGGTAACAACAAGTCAACGAGTCAGCACAGGCTGAGAAACACTGGGATACCTGATGTCGTGCGGTCCGAAGGAACAGGAAGTGGTAGAGGGTCTCGAACGAGTTTGAGTACAGGTAACTCAGTCACTACGATAGGTTAGTAGAGTAGGAGACAGCAGGGGAAGAAGAGGACGAGAGTTAGAAAGGGTCGTAGTCCCAGAAAAGATTACTGAGTCGACAAGCGTAGTCCACTAGTTTCATAACCTCGAAGTCGAAGTCGTAATCAGGAAGATTACTTGTAAGTTCTAACTAAAAGAAATCCTAACTGACCAAACTAGAGGAACGTCGGGTTCCCTGAGAGATTTCAGAAGAGGTTGTGGTGTCAAGTTTTTGTAGTCAAGAAGCCACGAGTCGGAGAAATACCAGGTTGAGAGTGTAGGTATGTACTGACCACCTTTTTGGTATCGAAACTGATATACCTGGAAACACCCGTTTCATTACAGAGACGATTAATTATACGACGGATCCAACCAGTATCGAAAAGAAGGGTCCTCGTTCATAGAAAATTAAAACACCGACGTCAGTGTTAATGTCACTAAAACCTCGGGTTCTTTTATTTCAGACAGTGACAAAGGTAACAAAGGGGTAAATAAACGGTACTTCCCTGCCCTGGCCTAGGGTACTAGAAGTAACTTTTTTTCAGGTATTTGTAGTAGATTACTTTTAGGTCGGTATCGGAAAAGGAGTCACCCTTTACGACTTAACACTACCAAATTGATGTCTACAAAATTAGGACTTTTATAGTCACGATCATCGTCAATTTCTTTCCGTAGTTTATATATAACTAAAAAGTCTGTACTTTATGTTAATAGGGGTACAGAAATAATATTAACTTAAGTGATTGTTAAGGATTTAATTTTATTAGAAATTAGTGTTCTAATAAGAACAAGATATTTAAGAAAATCACTCTCTGATATCTGAAGTCTCTCTCTATTTATAATAAGTGTAGTATATTCGTGACCATTTGTCACAGTCTGAAATAAAGACCCCCGAGGTTTTAGTGACGTCTACCACTAACGTCGGTACTTTAATTTTCTGTGAATGACGAACCTTCCTTTTAATACTAGTTGGATCTACCGTATAAGTTTCCGTCTCTGTAATGAAACGGTTGTTTCCAGGTAGATCAGTTCCGATACCAAAAAGGTCACCAGTACATACCTACACTCTCAACCTGACACTTCTTTCGACTCACTTCTTCTTAACTACGAAAACTTGACACCACAACCTCTTCTGAGAACTCTCAGGGAACCTGACGTTCCTCTAGGTTGGTCGGGTAAGATTTCCTCTAGTCAGGACCCACAAGTAACCTTCCTTACTACGATTTCGACTTTGAGGTCATGAAACCGGTGGAGTACGCTTCTCAACTAAGTAACCTTTTCTGAGACTACGACCCTCCCTAACCCCCGTCCTCCTCTTCTTCTGGTGTCTCCTACTCTACCGACCTACCGTAGTGGTTGAACTACCTGTACTTAAACCCACTTGAGGTCCTCAACCACTACCTGTCCCTCCGGACCGAACAACGCTAAGTACCCCAGCGTTTCTCAGCCTGTGCTGACTCGCTGACTTGACTTGACTTGACTTGACTTGACTTTCCCGGTCGAAACAGGTTGAGTACCAGTAAAAGACTCTAAGACTACTACCTTTAAATATAGAAGGTCTTTGGAAATCACACTCACTGGTCTATGTCCTCCTTCTTTCTGAGATATAACTAACGACCTAAGAAACAATAAATCTATCGTAGTCCTCTTCTGTAGCCGTCCGAAATACTCCCTTCGTCCGTCTCTCGTCACCTCAATGCTTGTGTTTCGACGTGTTTTGTAACTCATCGTTTTCGTTTTGTTTTGGGGGATAGAAGACTCGAAGAGAAATTTCACGAACAAATGAGATGGTGAGGGATTGGAACAGGGGAGAAAGACACTGAAGAACCTAACCGTTCTAATTCTACCTCCTCTTGACCATTTTAAGAGGGGTAACGAATTTAGTAATAATTAATTAGTGAAGTAGGAGAGTACTCTCTACCAACCTTTCCCCACCACGAAACCTCTTCCACTTACGCCACTTTTCGTCTCGACACTCTTTAGACAAGGACCATAATATAAGTCATGATATCGTTAATTGTGTGTTTTGTCTATTACCACTCCAAACGTGACCTCCCGCTCCTACCCCCCTAACTCCCCTTCTCACAAAGTTTTAACGTTTCTTCCTAAAACTTAGAAGAGAAGAGTTCCACGGAGTGACCCGTCTTTGGATAAAGGAACAGCTTTTAGGATCAAACTCTTTCTGAACACTGTCTAGAATGAAGTCTCTAGACGCACCAGATAAGAAAGAGGACACAATCGAAAGAGCACAAGTCTTCCAGGAATTATATAGACTGGAAGTAAGAGAGACGACATTGAATTCGAATACGGGAGAGAACAATGACAAATTTGACTAGGGAGGTTGTGAGCAATTGGGGGTCTTTCTCGAAATCTGTTTTCTCGGAGAGCCTTGTGGGAGAAAACCGGAATAAACAGAAACATTAGGGAAAATATCTCCCGTCCAATAAACCAAAGAGAATGTTAACCACACCTTCGGACGAGTCGACGGGTGCAGTGAGTCGAGAGTTCCCAGTGAAAACAGTAGTAAGTTTATAACTTTGTCCACCTTGGACGGTGGACATTACACTCGGTGTCACCTTTCTTTCACTGAGTCAGGACCGTCGAGTTCAGTCCAAACTCTCTTCACTGACGCCCTTAGGTTTACAAAGGAGCACCGAAAACGTCGTTTCCCACAGACTTACCGAAGGAAGAACTTCTTACACGGTAAGGTCGCAGTAGTTACACTGGCCAAACCACGTCAGCCTGTAAGGGGAGACATCAGAGGAAAGTATTTCGGAGAACGGGGCTCGACCGCCGACGTCTTCGACCGGAAGGTCGAGGACGTTGTCGTCAAGGTTATTGTGTCTCCTCTTGAGCCCGACCCGTCCGTGCTCCGTGTGTGTTTTGTGTCCCGGACTCGCCTTCGGAGTCTACTTTGATTGTTCCTTTCTTCAAACAATCTTTTGTGAAGACAAAGAGTGGAAAAGAATGTGTCGAACTAAACTGACAGAACAATTGTCATCAATGTACATCGAGTGACTTATAGTGTTCTGTATGTGTGAAGAGACTCGGAGTGAAAAAGAAAGGTCGGAGTCTCGGTGACGACCCAGTGTAATTGGGTAGGAGGTTTTTACAAGAACCTTAAACGGGTCCATCAGACAGGACGGGTCAACAGTTGGACCGACGAGGGAATACACTTCCTTTTTATTAGGTCACCCTTTTGTGGGATGGTATAATTCCTTCTAAACTCAATATTCCGTTCAAAGGATTATTATCAACCAGAAAACCCTCGTCCAGGGAAGTAGGGGATCATGGAGGTCAAAATTAAAACATCCTATTTCTATTCTACGATCAGGGTATGGTTAATACCTGTCTGTACGAGACTTTTATTTATTTGCTTCCGTACAGTTAGGTTCTTGATGAAACTTCATTTAGGATACATTTCAGTCTTTTAACTTCGATAACAACGTTACTACATTCATCCACATTTACGAGTCGTTCAGAATTGATGTATTTGTATGCCTTCACCTTCTTTGCACCACAACACGGTTTTTCTTATTTACCGACTGTGGAGGGGGTGGGAAAAGAGGAATAAAGGTCCCACATACGTTCAATTGTAAAAAAATTCACGGGTTAAGGAAGAACACTTCGAAAACGATTTTGCTCATTCAAATCTGATAGACCACTTTTCGGTATAGGAGAACAATAACTACAAAATGTCGTAAATTTATAAAACTGGATTTACGATTTCTTGTTTCAGTTAACAAGTTGATTTTTTCCGTCTTACATTTATAAATCGAATCCATAAGCCTCATAGATAAAAGTGTTAGTGTTATGAAGGAACGTGTACAAACTCTCTCTCAACATTATGCCGAGAAACTTTTGGCACCCTTTAATTTCTACTTTATTTTTGGACTGGTGCCTAAAGGAAGGAGTTAAAATTCACTCTAGAGTTATTCCGAGAGAATATCAACCTGCACCTGAAATAATCGAAAAATACACTGAAGTATGATGAATAAAAACCTTTTATTAGTAAAGTAAAATTGTCTTTACACCAAGTGTCACCTAATTCACTTTACATAAAGAACCTTTCAATTTTTTTTTTTACACCAAAGGTAAAATGAGGAGAAACCTCCGTAAATAAAGGTCCAGGACGTCTAGTAAAACTTGAACCATTAAAACAATAGTCGGTAAGTGAAAGAACAAACTTGAAAACTAGTAAATAAGGTTAAACAAAATTTCGTGTAGGACTTACGACCGCTCTGTATACGTAGACGGAATTACCATCATTCACCTAAAGATGTCGAGTTCAAGAATCGGTATGACCCCTTCCGTCCGGTACCCGTTATTACTTTTATCAAATATGTCCGTCTTCGGACGGTACCCGTGGTGAACCACGATTAATGTTCACAAAAGGTACTTATTTGATTAGAATTACTATTGGTAAGTGGAAGAGTAAAATCTCTCCTACTTTGTATCCGTTTCCGCGAGTCGAAGTCATTGTAAAATTTTCTATGTCTCGAAAAATTTACAACCTAGGTCTTCTTGTCATAATGTGTGGAATTTCACAAAAACACTTTTAATTTCGTCTTTTTAGTGTATTTAACTATTATAAAGTTATTCGTACTTTTTTTTTCTGGTATCTTATTAATAAATACACATTAGTGTGGTTTACTGGAGAAATTTTACACCGGCGAGAACCCCTAAACTTAGACGGTGGATGTTCGAGACACTGGAACTCGTTCAACAAAGTGAAGAGCCACGAAGATAAAGGAGTAGACAGTTGACTCCTTTCACCAACTTCTAATTTACTTTGTTATTTATGTTTATTAAATCGTACACAGACCGTGTACTTTTTGTGACTACTGCATAATCGACTCGGGTCTAAAATAAAAAACTCCTTGGATACCTTTTTTTCGTACTACGTCTGCCCCAAGTATAAAGTCAGGACGGGATAATCGACACACTGGTATAGTTATATAAATTGGAAGGTCTCGACGTCAAAGGAGTAGACATTTTACTGGTATTAAGAACGAGATGGATTCATCCCTTAATACTCCGAGGTGGTTCCATTCCCTATACTGTCATGGATTTTCCGATATGTCTTAAGACACTTATATCACTTTAAAACATCGTCACAGACAAAAATTTCAAGAATGGGAAACGATGAATTTTTTGTGCACATTGGATTTACCATATGTCTCGTTCAAAAAGAAACACACCAGTAAAAAAAAAAAAAAATTAGTTTGTAAAGACCCAAGGACGACTAAGGAAACATTTGGTGAAGGAGAACAACTTTAGAACTTGATCAGAACTACATCTTTGACCGACAACCCCGTTCCCTCTTACTCGGACAAATAATTTTACTAACGGACTAGAAACCTCTTAGTACCAGGGAAGACTGAAAAACAGTATCTACCGTTGAGAGAGGGTTAGTATCTTTGAAATGGGAAATTATGAAAATTAACTGACGTAGAACAACAAGGCATTAAAATCGAACGTTTTATTCGAGAGGATTTATATAGGAGACTACTGATGAGGTCGAACGATACGAAAGTTAAAGAGTGTAGAACCCAATAAACTTCTCCAAATATAAATGGATTAGGGAGTTCGTCGGGGTTCCCTTTCGTCCGACGGGGGTCCGAAATCCGTACGACGGACGTGCGGAACCGGTCTTTCCTGTCCTGAGTGAAGGGAAACAAAAAGTGTGTTCAGTGATACCAAGACTGAGTCGGTTCCAAGGAAACAATATGAGAATGAGCTTAGTAACGATGGGAACTATGGGTTTACGACCCATTAAAAACAAACGGAGAAACAAAAGATGAGTAACCTTTCAGATTGTGGAACGGGGAAAATAGAAGGGGTTTCTCATTTTGGGTTATATTTGACTAGAAGTCCAAGACGTTGACGCCTAAAGTAATCATGCTAACAGGAACAGAGTGTCCCAACCCCTTAACTTCCTCCCTCCTTCCTTCGACAATAATATCTTGACCTTGTTTCAAAATGAAGATACGGATTTTTGTTTCAATATGAAGAGTAAAAAGAGGGACAAGAAGCTTCGTTACACAGAACATGAAGTCTCGATTTTACGTGGGAGGAGAGGACCTTAGAACCGATATTCGGGACCGAGTTGTCAAGAAAAAAGAAAAGGTCCTTCTATGAAACGTCGGTTTCGTCTACAACCCAACTGGTCGTACCCGACCCGTTGGAAATGACAACTTCCTTCTAGGACTACCCTCCTAGTTTCGAACCTAACACGACACTACAGACTAGGTATTGGTTGGAGGTGGGTGCGGAGGGAGGAGGAAAGTGAAAAAGGAGAAATAGGGGAGGACTGAACGTCACAAGAAGTTTACGGAAGAGAAGACCTGTTCACCCTAGATCCTGAGGTCGTACCGCGGGGAAATGGAATGTCGCGGGAGTCGTCTCAGGGACAGTCGGAGCCTACCTTATCAAACGTCGATCTCCACAGAGATTTGTCGGTCCGACGGCACTCGTCCTACAAAACCACACAAACGTAGTCGAAGGACAACGTCTCAAACCCTTCGCGTAGACCATTGACGGACTTATTTTTGTGAAGGGGAATGAGAGATGCAGTTTCTCTTCAATGAACTTTACCTACGGTTGAAAATCCTCACTCCTGTTTCGAGACTTAAAACTCCTCGGAAGTGACTTATCCTTTTCTTGAGTCGAAGTGGTAGACCTGGACCAATGTGTTGGTAGAAGTGGAGTCAAAGGAGAACGTAGTCTACTCTTCTAAGATAGAGGGAACGGGTCACCAATACTCTGTCGTTGTTCCGTTAAATTTACTTCGTCGGTAAAAAGAATCCGTCTTAGTCAAGACAAAACATATGTACGATACCTGATCCGGAGAAACTTCAAACAAAAGACTCGACGTGGGTACACTAAGAACAAAGATCAGTTCGGGGACACGAGAGACGACGACGACGATTCAGTGAAGTCAACACAGACTGAGACACGCTGAGGTATCTACCGTCGGGTCGAGGGAGCAGGGACCCTAAGAGGTCCGTTCTTGAGACCTCACCCAATGGTAAAGGAAGAGGTTACGTACGTTCACTTTTCACTTTCACTTCAGCGAGTCAACACAGGCTGAGAATCGCTGGGGCACCTGACGTCGGGTGGTCCGAGGAGGCAGGTACCCTAAAAGGTCCGTTCTCACGACCTCACCCCACGGTAACGGAAGAGGCCGGACACGAGAGTCATCCACAAATAAGGTACGGGGTCGAGGACCTCCTTACCCCCGAGACACCACGAGAGGGAACACGACCTCATTCCCGATGCCTTCAGTCTCGGATTCTTGCGTCCGACCTCGACCCGGTAGACCCAAGGTCCCGAAGAGAAATCCTTGATCGGCGCACTGGAGTCTGTTTAATGAGTCGGTGAGACACGAAGTCAAAGGGAGTAGACATCTTGTCTTTAGTATCGCCCCCCTTTTGGTGTCTTTTTTTGTGTGTCCGCCCGAGTGTCCCCGATATTCTTAAATTTCTCTTTTAGGGGTTTGCACATTTTCCGAATCCCGTCGCGAACCAAGGTCCAAGCGACACTGACAAGTGTCCTGGAGGGGCTCTGACGAGTGCAGCACTACGTACGAAGGGTGTACGTCCGAACGTCTGCTGTCCGTCCACTCGGGACGAGACGGGGACGAGTGAGGGGACGTCCCTGGGGTGTATTTACACGTCTGACGTGTCCGACCATTCCCAGTGCCTCGCGACTCGTCTCAAGGCGAAGGCCAAAGAGCCACTCTGCACCGGTTCCTCCGCCTTGTCTCAGACCGAGTGTGTCAAGCCCTCGGAGTCTCGTGAAGAATAGTCGTACGAATTACAGTGTCGTGCCGACAACGGACGTCCACCAGTGACGGACGGGAGTGTACCCGTGGGTCCAGTTTCCCTTCCGGGCGCACCCGGGGACGGATTTGAGTCCGACCCGGAGAAGGGGAAGACGACGGTCTCTACAACAAAGAGGACAAGAGAGTGCAAGGGGTCGTGACGAGGAGCGGGGGCGTACGAGAAGGAAGTAAACCTTTTAAGAATGACGGGAAATTCAGAGTAGGACCTACTTTGAAGGTCTTTTGTACGCTACCGGAGGTTATTCCGAGGTGTCCGGGGAGATTAAGGGAGGGTAACCCTTTAGGTCCCGAGGTCCGGTGTAGGTAAAACCGTCAGTCAAGACTGAACGAGACAAAATAGACAGTGAAGAGTGGAGCCCGCCTTATCTAAGATTTTTGTACACATTGTTTACTACGGACCCTATGATCTTTCACGACACCTTGATTCGTCAAACGTCCTCTGTAATAGGTGCGTGAGAGAACTCCCCACCCTTCCCCAACCCCGACCCTGACATCTCTCCGAGTCCTTGTACCGAAATAAACCTTGTAAGGGGATACAAATGTTAATGTCCTCGTTTATCCGAGCAATTGTAGACTAAATCTTTCGTCAGGACAACATGAATTACAATTGGGGTATGGAGTCGCAAGTCAAATACCATCTTAAATCCCAATTTTTGACCTCAAAGACGTGTCTTTTTACTGTTCAATTACTGAACATTTTCTATAACATGTAAAAAGAGTTTCGCCAGAATATTATCGACAAAGAACGGATAAGTAACTACCAGATCGAAATTTTCTGACCCTTCCGATAGGGTGACATAAAAATCTTCATGAGTTCACTTGAGATTATTGGACTCTCGGTACCGTTGGAGGTCGTGAAAACACAGGAGGATCGTCTACTATATAAGGACGGACGGCTAGAGTCACAGAAACTTCCTTAAGACGGCTAGTTCCCGGTCCGGATCTGTCCTCTGAACAAGATTATGTTAGTAGTCGACCCGACTTTGTTGCAAACTTTGTAAAGATCCGAACGACTCTTGTGGCACATATCCATCGGAGAGTGAGTGGGGTCTCAAAAACAGGAGACGTAGAAACTCGACAAAGGAACCCGTGGTGCGGGGGTATAGTATGTACTATGGACCGTCCCCGTACCATATGGATTCGAAAAGACGAAATAGTCCTGTAAAAAAAAAAAATTTCTTTTCTTTTGACCTCTAATAGTATGAGTCACTTTATTTATCCTGTCTCTTTCTGTTTATGTATAGTGAATATACACCTTAGATTTTTTTCGTATGTTTACTTGAATAAATGTTTTGTCGTCGTCGTCTGAGTGTCTGAATTTTTTGTTTGAATACCAAAGATTCCCCCATTCCAACTCCCCTCCCTATTTAACCCTCAAACTCTGTTCCTGGATGGTATATCGTGTCCCTTGATGAATTATGAGAAATTATTGGATTTACCCCACCCGAAGGGACCACCGAGTCTGTCATTTCTCAGACGGACGTCACGTCCTCTGTCCAAACTAGGAACCCAGTCCTGCTAGGGGACCTCTTCCTTTAACAATGAGTGAGGTCATAATAATGGATCTCTTAAGGTGCCTGTCTCCTCGGATCATCCGATACAAAGTACCCTAGCTTTTCCCAGCCTATGTTGACCTCGTTGCTTGTGTTGGATTTACCCTTTTATTAATCTTTTTCTTATCTAAATACTTATAAATATTGACTTATTGAGACGACATGTGGACTTTGATTGTTTTGTGAGATTTAGTTAATATGAGGTTATATTTTATTTATAATTTTTTTTCTCTTTTAATAACAAGTAGAAACTAAGATCCGAGCATTTTAGTAAATGTGGGGGTTCCTTGAATAGAAGGTCTCTTTTACACTTAGCGTCACTTTTACCACTGTACACATAGTTCAGAATTTTGTACGACACTGAAACCTCGGTAGGACTCCGAAATAAGTTGACATATATCAAAATAGTAAAATTGTTTATTGTACTATAAAATATGAATGATCACTTTGAGGATCAAGAATAAAAAGAAAGAGTTGGTCTCCTTTGATCTTTTTCATTGTAAAAAAACGAAATCTTAACCTAAATAAAAACCGAATAAACAACTAAGACCTGGGGAATGTTCGGAGGAATACCTCTCATTCCAGGAGTCAGACGACTGGTCCGAAGGAGACGATGGAGACCACGACTGTTCCCGTGTATGTCCCTGTACAGCGAGTTGAAGACTACCCGTCAGAGGATTAGAATTTTCGTGTCCATTGTATAGAGGGAGTATATCTACTACAGATACAGGTCGTGCATAACCCGTTGTTCTTAAAATTTTATACTTAAATCCAACAAAAAATTCTATGTATAAACATCCTTCTTTTGACCTTAACTCGGCATTTTGGTCTCAGACCCAAAACGATGAAGAATCAGACTTGTGTAATTGAACCTTTGTCTTAGAAATCCCAGATTCGGGGAACAGAACGTTTACTACTTTGACTGTAGGTCTTTTGACTTCCCGAAACGGATTGCAGTACGTTACTCGATCACCGACCCACAACTGGTATTTAGTCCTCAGTTCCCCATGGACCAGGGTCCCAAAAGGTCAGTACGATAGGACGGAAACCATTTCACAATCAGTGAGTCATCACAGACTGAGAAACACTGTGGTACCTGACATCGGGTGGTCCGAGGAGACAGGTACCTTCAGAGGTCCGTTTTTATGACCTCACCCATCGGTAGGGGAAGAGGTCCCTAAGAAGGACTGGGTCCCTAGTTTGGGTCCAGAGGACGTAACGTCTGTTTAAGAAATGGTAGACTCGGTGGTCCCTTCGGGAAACCATTTCTCGATACATTCAAACAATATTACATAATTACGAAAAAGTCACAGGTGGATTAAACTATAATACTCAAAGTTTTTTTTTTTCCACGAAAGCTATGCTTGTCCTTTTACCCGTTGACACTGCCTGGTCATCCCTTAATATCTCGGAATCTCAAGTCTAGATAGACTCTTTAAAACTCTGAGTCTCTCCCCTAATAGTCAAACCTGAATGTGCACCTGTGTGTCCGATCGAGGACTAAGGGGCAGAAGGGAGAGTGTAGCGTCGACGGAGTAAAACGACCCTTTACCTTTCCACCGTGTGTGTGGTGTACACCGACCTTTGGAAGTGTCACTGACCGTTTTACGACCTGTACGGTATTCCGGGAGATCTACGGAAGACTTAGGATACTTTTTGACGATGGTTGTATCTTATATCCCACCCTAAATGTTTGTCTTACGTGGGTACACTAGTGGTGAGACTAGGTCTTTGTCTTGTAATAGTCGTAAGATCTTCGTAGAATATACGGGGAGTAGTTCCACCCGTCGGATAGGAGTGAAAACTATCGTACAATCAAAAGAGGACAAAAATATGGAATTCATATTTACCTTATTTCATCATACATAAGTAAACACATACCGAAGAAAACCCCTTATAAAACTACAACTGAATCTAGACTGTCTTCATCTTAAGGTTTACCCCCCGAGTCACCTCCCTTTTTTTCAGAAAACGTATAACATCAAAGTATAATTACTACTCTTGACCACAGTTATATCGTCAACTCATCTTTCTCACAACATCCATATTAACTCAACGTTGAACAGGAATAACCGTTCTAAAAACATGAAATTTACTAAGTAAACTGTGATTTAATATCAAAAATCAATCCAGTCAACTACCTTCATTATGTTTTAACTCCTTCCTTTCACTTTTTATATTTTGAGAGAATACAGGAGAAGTTAAATAACAAAAATTTATGTAAAAACCACAATACCATACAAGTCTTCTCTTGTCACTTAAAAGATTCATTAATAAGATAAGATTCATTCATCTTTGAGAACTTATTTCTCAGGTCTACTAAGACAGAGTCAATAGAAAAAGAAGGACAACAGATTGACTTAAGGTAGTATATCATCCATAAACTCTTTAGCAACGAGGATCTTACCCGAAGGGGTTGCCGAGTCGTCCACTTCCTAGGTGAACGGTACGTCCTCGGAGTCCTCTGTGCCAAAGCTAGGGACCTAGTCCTGACGTTGGGTGTGGTCATAAGAACAGACCTCTTAGGGTGTCTGTCTCCTCGGATCACCCGATGTCAGGTACCTCAGTGTTTCTCAGTCTGTGCTGACTCGCGTACTCGTGTCGAGGATCTATTTACTTACTCATTTGTTCAACTTTGTTCTACCGTTTGTTTCACGGGATGGAAGGAATAAGATCTCTTGTACCCGGTAGTCTCACCGCTCCTTCTTGTTCTCTGAATTGTAAAAAAGATCTATAACCTTCTCAAAACCTTCATCAAAACGGAACCCCTAGACCTCAGTTTGTCGACATTAGTCACCACCTCTCACGATCAATAGAGGATCCCAGGGAAACAGAAACAAAGAAACTCACTACTCTAAGGACTCATAATCGTTCCGTGTGTGTATGAGTCCAGCTCTGTTATTAGTATCGTAGGAAACGTCGATGTTCTGATTCAAGAACTATTACCCTTCAGTCGTTTTCACTCCACTATAGAAGACTTATAATGAAAATTTTCTGTTAAGGACGACCCACTCTCTGTCACTGTGAGCTTGTCGATTTCCCGTGGGTCTCTACTTCCAGTTTATAGCCATCGTCAGAAGAACGAACGGAGACGTGACGATCCACTTTCTCTTCGTTCGAAGATGTAATACTTCTGTAACATAAAACCCTACAGAAAAAGATTTAAATTTTTTCTAGAATCGTACTTAGGTGTAAAAGAGTCTACAGTAGTAACTTTAGAAATAATTTTGTTTGGTCGTTTGTTTGTTTGTTTTTTAGGAGTGCAGGGGCTTCTTCCTTTCAATTGACATAGTTGACGGTAGTGTGTCTCTGGTGCTTTGGAATACGATCCACAAAACACGTCTGTGTATTGATTGTGTAGTGTCTAAATTTCCACTTTTAATTTGTTCATTTCTCCTAGACCGTCATGTTGACTTTTGCACGTTTCTGTAACGACACGTTATAAAAATTCGTAATCTAACACCTTGTTTGTTCTTCTCTTGATGTTTGGATCCAATTTTACGTTTTTCAAGGGATTAGTATAGTAAAACCTTGATAGACTCTGTTGACTTGTCACTGTAAACGAATTTTTCTTATTTATTCGTACTTAGGTTAATTATGTCTGTAACTATGGTCTTTACCCTATACTTGTAAATTTTTTGGATTTAAAACACTGTGACCTATCGTTGTCCTTCTCCACTACATCCGTGTCATAAAGTAAAGCCTTGTAACCATCGTGAACAATAAAACACTGTATAGTAAACGACTCTGTCAATAGATAATATTAACCCTTCTGTCCAGTACCCGGAGTACTGGAGATCGAGTTCCTCTCGTTAATTCTTATATCCATATATAACTAACGGTGAGTGATGACAATTATTACATAATATTCTCCTTTCCCTTCAGTCCATTAATAACCAGTCATTCACCTCTATCTTCCCTTATATCGAGACTACTCCCTCCAAAAGAGCAAATACCTAACGTCAGAATATATAGAATCTCGAATTCAAACCTGGTACGTGCCAACCTTCTAGGCACAGGGGTCTGTTGTCATCTATTCAAACTACTACCTCCAGAAAGAGCACCTGGAAGACAATTCGTAAAAGGAACCGGTCTTTTACCTTTAGTCGGGCTTTGTTTCTGACCTATTTTCCGTGACGGAAGAATTAACAAAGTTTACCGACGGTGATTTCCATCGGTTGTACTTTACCTTCGTTTCTCCCTTTCCTATTTATCTCTCAGATCATTTTTTTTTTTTTTTTTTTTTCTTCTTAGAACCGAGTTCTCGACACTGGTCTCATCAGACCAGGGTCATCAGAAACCGATGACAAAGAAAGTGCACCTGCGGTTATCTAATCTTAAGGTGAATCCAACACGCTAGATAAACGTCTTTATTCCCCTCTGTACCTATAACCTGGCTCCCCATCTGTACCTTTTCTCACGACGACGATGACGATTCAGTGAAGTCAGTACAGGTCGAGACACGTTGGGGTATCTACCGTCGGATGGTCCGAGGAGGTAGGTATCCTAAAAGGTCCGTTCTCGTGACCTCACCCAACGGTAACGGAAGAGGTACCTTCTCTCACTACAATATGATTATTAGTAAAAAAAGAAAAAAAAGGATTGTTTTATAGGTTAAGAGGGGGACGTTGGGAGGGGTTACGTGGGTATTCATAATCGTCCCATGTGCCAACGGATGGATCAGGGATATAAGGGAGTCGAAAGAAACCCTAATTCAAACGAAACGTTGAGTAAAGATCGGTTACCATACACTCCTCAAAACATACACAAACTTTTAGAAACCTATAAAAGACAAGTGTGGACGGAAGGTGCTGAAACTTTAACGGAGTATAACCTGGAAGGGACCCGGTTTCTCTTCTCGACGTATAACTACGGTCATCTCGGTAGGGTGGACACACTATAGTGGGTGAAGGCATGATAGTGCACCTTCTTTTTATTTGAAACGAGAGTAAATTCGGTGTGATAAAAAACTCACGGAAACAAAGTCGAATTGGACATCAGACTACTTGTGTACCCGAAAACGTGTGAGAGTCTAATCTATATTCTTTTCTCTTTGGTGAAATTCATAAAATTTGTCAAGCCCTAATTTATGTCCCCTAACTCAGACAGGAACGGTTCAGTGAAGTCAGTACAGGCTGACACATTACGATACCTGACATCAGAAGGTCTGAGGGGACAGGTACCCTAAGAGGTCCGTTCTTATGACTTCACCCGACGGTACGGGAAGAGATTCCCTAGTAGGGTTGGGTCCCTATCTTGGGGTAGAGAAGGGGACATAACCGTCCGTCGAAGAGAAGGTAATCGTGGTGGATCCTTAGGGTCATCCCCCTAACCACCAACCACCAAATCGACGATTCAACACAAGGTGAGAACGCTGGAGTACTTAATATCGGGAGATCCGAGGAGACAGGTACCCTAAAAGGTCCGTTCTTATGACCTTACCCAACAGTAAAGGAAGAGGTCCCGTAGGAGGACTGTACCTAGTTTGGGGTCAGAGGACGTAACGTCCGTCTAAGAAATAGCTGACTCGATAGTCCCTTCGGTCCCCTAATCCGTCAATGTTTTCGTTATCTTCCCAACTTCTTTGTCCAAGACTCAACAAGATTTCGGCAGGTCCTTACTGACGTTTTGATGCTTTGACGGAGACTCTGGTCGTTATTTCGAGACGTTCCTAGTTCTTGAACGACGACAGAGATTTGTAGTTACATAGATATTTTACCTACGACCTTGTACCACGGTTCCTCAGAATTGAACGAACGATCTTCTTCATCAGTTCTTCCTTATTTTTTTTTTTTTCCAAAGACGGAGTGACACGGAAGATATAACAATACAGAGTGAACACACATAATTGGAAAACCCTGTCTTAAAAGAAGGTCTTGGGATCGACGTTCCCTAATACCCTTTAAATCAAAAACAGAAATGTTGGACACTCTCACTTACCTTCACTCGTTTAAGTCAAGGTCGTGGGTCATTAGAGTTGAGATCCCACCTTTACATACAATGAATGGTGTTTCCCGAGTACCCTCTCAATCTACTCTAAATTATATACACTTCATACATATATACTGACCGTGTACAATTTTTGAGTTTTTTTAACATCGGCAATAGAGTATTTTAGTAGACCATCGAATTTTACATACGGACAAGTAGTATAAGTACAGGGAAAGTTGTTTTACTAACTAACCAATACCTAACTATTCGAACTATTTCCACGAAAAATACATATTATTGCATTTTCATAGGTAGAGGACAATAATGCTTTCGATCGACAATAGACTTTTGATCCTTTTGTATTTAAAATAAATTACTTAAAAAGTCTTTCATTTTTGTATGGTACCAAACTGTTATCCCACTCCGTATTCCATTCTCTTTCGTCATTCCCAGGTCGGTAAAAATCTGGGAGAAACTCCCAATCGTAACATAAAATCTCGTCACCCTTGGATCACTTCCTAAAATTCAACCCCTCTGCGTAATATTCTGAACTGAAATTTCCTTCGAGGGTCTAACAATGGGGTCTTGGGATAGTCCCCTCAAAATCCCATTACTTATTTAAAGACAAAAGCTAATTATATATGTCTTACAGACATCCACGAAAACTTATGAATAATAGACCACACTTAATTTTCGGACTAAGACTAAGTATATTTATTTACTCTCCTTTCTTTCTACTACAGTAGAAGACAGCCAAACATTGATACTTCCTTCGTCCATAATGGATTGTAAAAGATACTTGACCGAGGTTTCAAGAGGTTATCAATAAATTACCAACTCACACTCTCTGAAAGTTTCGTGTTAATACGACGTGACAATGGATAATCACTGGTCTTACAACCATTTAACGAATTACAAAACACTGGTCTGTAGCCTTACTAAATCTGTAAAATGAGTCCAAGAGTATTACTCTGTGGAGTGTGTCCCTCTGGAGTGTGACTACCTGTCTCCTACCACATCGATGGATGCCACTCCTATTAGGACGACCTAGTCACGGTCAAGTAAGTGACCAAACGTAGTAGTCAGTCCCTATTGTTTTGATACCATCGTAAAAATGTTAAAGAAAAATTTCCTCATCTAATATTTCATCCATGCGGAACAAAATTCTAGTTACTACAGGCTTCATTAACATCCTGTAACGTGTTGATGTCCCTATCTATAGTCCAGTTTACTTTCCTTCGAAACGAGTCGTTTCGCACAGACAGTCGAGACGAGGTACAGTGACCACCGTGTACGGTCACAACGGTCATAGTAACGTCCATTTTCCAGTGTAAGGCTGATGAAATCAGAACTGACAAAGGACACGTCAGATTTTAATGTGATCCTCTTTCATCCGACTCACGTGACCGACCCGCGTTAGACAAAGTGAGACTCCTCTTCGGTCTGAAACAAGTAAGTCATAGGTTGACACCTTATAATTTTCTTTAACAGTAAATTTGTTGGGGTTTGAGATGCTAATATAATGTTCTTCATAACCCTACCGGTGTTTTAAGTAAACCCAAAAAAGTATTCTAGAATCCCTTTTTGAGTTTACTTGAAAGACCGTATTAAGTCAACAACAACCTAAACTACGAAGATTTCCACAAGGACCAAGAAAAGGAATGTGAGTATTAGATTCTCAATTCAAAGGTAGGAGGATGAGAAGGAACTTAGGTCACCTTTTTCATATTAAGTCACATTCACACTGAAATACTTTGACATAGAAACGTGACAATTCTACAAATCTTCAAATTAATGATTTCTACAGACACTCAGACCAGTCATGAAAATGGTTAAACTATATGAATAACTTATAAGTAACTCATGGATGACACACGACCCGAGAGAACTCGTTTCAAAAAGTTCATACATGAGACGACTCCTGTTTAAAAAGACTTAGGAGTGTCAGAAACATAATGTCTGTACCTTTGACTGACGACGGGTCGGTCCTTTTTACTCAATGGGGTACTACTGTCTCTCCCAGTGAACTGATCTCAAGGTATCTACTCGGTCTACTTACCAAATGGTTGGATGGGGAAAAGTAATCAGTAAAAGTACGGTACGAATGTACTGAACCTTATTGTATTTTATCGATGTTCTGGATTTTGTAATGAAATTTCTCCGTAAGAATTTTTTTTTTAACCGTCATAAGAGTACAAAATGTCAGAGATTCTTACACGTACAAATCTAACCTAAGAATTTTTCTTATGTGTTTATGTGTCTACTATAAATAATTATTAATTCAAATAATTTTTAAAAGTCTTTAATAAAGGTCGAAATTTTAGTATGTTTTTACTATTTTCTCCCTTTTCATCCTTTTAAATCCTTAAGGTGTTTAGTTAGTTTCACTATATGATGTAAATTTTTTTTACTTCCTATTTTTAGGGAAGTGTCATCTACGTCTTTTTCCTAAACTCTTCTAAGTTATGACTAAGTACTAGTTTTGAGAGTTGTTTCAACCATATCTCCCTTGTATCGAGTTATATCGTTTCTAAAAAAATTACTCTTTAGAGTCGATTGTATGAGTTACTATTTTTCGACCTTCGAAAAGGAGATCTAAGTCCTTGTTACGATCCTACAGATCAGAGTAGTCAATATAAATTGTATCTTAATCTTCAGTCTCAGTATCGTTAGTCTGTTCTTTTCTTTATTTTCTGTATATTTAACTTTGCCTTCTTCATTTTGATAGGGACAAAACGTTTACTATACTATGATATGTATCTTTTGGGATTTTCTAGATGGTTTTTTGATAATCTTGATTATGTAAATCATTACAATATCCTATGTTTTGATTATTGTCTCTGGACAACGTACATATATGTGATTATTTCTTGTTAGTCTTTCCTGAGTTCTCTTGTTAGAGTAAATGTTAGATAAGTGTTTCTTATTTCGTGGATCCTTATTTAAATTGGGTCCTCTGCTTTCTGGACATAAGACTCGGGATGTTCTATAACTACTTTCTTTAACTTCTACTATATTTATTTAACTTTTTGTCACACAAAAGTACCTTTTTAATTATAACAACGTCATAGGTATAATAAATTTTTTTAGATGTCTAAGTAACTTTAGGGACAGTTTTGTGAGTACCGTAAAAAGTGACTTGATCTTGTTTAATTAGGGGTGTAAACATACATTGGTGTCTTCTAGAACTTATCGGTTTCGTCAGAACTCTTTCTACTTTCGACCTCAATAATACGGGGAACTGAAGTTTGATATGATGTTTCGATATCATTAGTTTTATCATAACACGGTAGTGTTTTTATCTGTGTATTTTAGTTACCTTGTCTTGTCTCGTGTCTTTATTTAGGTATGAATGTTCCAGTTAATTAGATACTCGTTACTCCGTTCAGGTATGTTACCCTTTTTCTGTCAGAGAAAATTTATTTTCCACTTACCTTTTAACCCGTCGACAATCATGCACATTTTCTTACTATGATTTTATAAAAGAGTATGGTATATGTTTATATTCGAGTTGTACCTAATTTCTAAATTTACATTCTAGATGTTGGTACTTTAAGGATCTTCTTCTGTGCCCGTTATACGCTTTGTTTTCGTTTTTATTTGATTACTCTGTAGCCATTTGCATGTTCGAAAACGTGTCGTTTCATTTAATAGTTGTTTTGTTTTTCTTGGATATCTACTCTAGGTCCGTACAAGTCCCACCAAACAGATATCTTTTCTGTTGGATGTCTACCCCTCTGTTAAAAAAAAAAAAAAAAAACGTTTACTACATTGACTGTTCTCCCATTATAGGTTATATAAATTTGTCGAGTATATTGAGTCATAGTTTTTGGTTTGTTGGGTTAGTTTTTTACCCGTCTTCTGGATTTATCTATAAAAAAATTTCTTCTGTGTGTCTACCGATTATCCGTGTACTTTTCTACAAGTTGTAACGATTAATGATATCTGTACGTTTAGTTTTTGGTGTTACTCTATAGTGGACTGCTACTAGTCTCACCGATGGTAGTTTTCCTGTTGTTTATTGTTCATAACCATTTCTACACCTCTTTTCCCTTGGTATCATGTGACAACCACCCCTACACTTTAACCATTTCGGTAACAACTTTTGTTATACCTCTAAAGAGTTTTTTAATTTTTATTCTGATGGTATCGTAGAATGTTAAGACGAGGACCCGTAAACAGGTTTCTTTTATTTTTGTAACTAAACTTCTCCATTTACGTGAGGTTTCGAATAACGTCATAATAAATATTATCGGTTCTATACCTTCGTTGGATCACGGGTAGTTGTTTACTTACATATTTCTTACGTTACCTTATAATGGATCTGTATTTTTTCTTACTTTAGAACAGTAAACACAGTTGTACCTACCTAGACCTCCTATAATACAAATTAATTTATTAATTCTATCTCTGTGGATGGTATGTAAAAGGGAATATAGACCTTAGATTTTTTGTTTTGTTTATTTGTTTATATTGTTTTGTCTTTGTCTGAATATCTATGTCTTTTGTTTGTTACCAAAGATCTCCCTTCTCATCACCCCTCTCTTTACTTTATTCACTCACCTCTAATTCTCCATATTTGATGGTCAATGATTCATTTATTCGATATCCTTACGTTACATATCGCGTCCTTTATTTCAGTGATAAACTATTATTGAAACGAACCACACATTATATAATTTTGTAACTTAATAACACAACATGTAGACTTTGATTGTGTTATAACATTCAGTTGATATGAAGTTGCCTCTCAAAGATACCACGAGGGTGGGGTCGTTCCTACGTTACTCACCTTATCCTACTTCACGGAGATCTATCGTATTAACTTTACCCCGTAATCTTCTTACTCTCACTGTATAAAATTCATGAGAAAAGTCTAAAAGGGTAACTTTTATAATTTTTTTTTAGGACGTTTGTTAATTTTAACGTACAGAGTCAAATTTTTCATCTCCATATCTAGTTTTTATTGTTGTGTATATAGAACAAACCCAATCATCCTTGAGGTTAATTAAAGATCCACTTTGTTCAGACAAAGATACAAAGTTCCTCTTTTTAATAGTAAAATTACTTCGAATACACATTTAAATTTAGGAATTAAAACTATTTATGAGTAAAAATAATTTTTTAGAAAAGACAAAATAAGTTAACAGTAAATTACACATTCAAGAAAACAAAAAGTATTAATTTTAAAAAAATAAAAAATAAAATAACTTTTTAACTCAAAATAAACAAAAACTCTTAAAATTACAAAGGGTCACACAAATCAAGTTAGAACAATAACAATAGAGTGAAAAATTTAAAAGGAAACCTAAGTAAACAATAAAGAGGGACACACTTTAAGTTACCTACAAATTAAGAACAGAGTGAAAATAAGGATTACTGTTTCTTTGATATAAAGATTTTTTTACGAATTGTCGTTATTTTACAGAGTAATCTTATTCAAAATTGAGAAGTTTCACGGAAGGATAGACAGAAAAGTAAACTAGGAGTCTAATTGGGGATTGCAACCTCCAATATTAATATTAAACAGAGGTGTACAGTCTACTTCTTTGTTTCTCCGGTCATTCAATATATTTACTGAATAAGTTCCATCTATCGATTAATCACTGTCATATGTAGAGTACTGTTAAAATTTTAATTTTTTATGACATTATTATTACGTCTTTCAGATGAAACCTTTAGGACCGGTTTTGACATTACCTATATAAAAAAACTAGATTTCCACAAGAATAGGTCAACACTCGTGAGTGAAATACGTACGATTGTTGAGAGTGTAAAGATAAAGACGGGACTGGAGAGAGAACTCGAGGTCCGAGTGTATAAGTTCCCGAATGGACTACGAGGAGAAACCACGGGGTATCAGTAGTACTAACCTTGTCTTTGTTTGTTACCCAGTGCCCGGGTGGGGGTTGTACAAGAAGAACGTCTCAATGGGTATTGTCATTTACCGTTGAACCAAAAAGGTCAACGAATTCTATTTTTAGAACTACAATAAAAACGGAGGAGGGGAGGGGTGTGTGATTGCGTAGATAGTCGTTTAAAACAACCAATATAGAAGTGTTGTATACGTCTTATACTCGTTAAGACAATATCCAACCCTAGGGACCTTCGACTAAGTCCTTTGGTAATCGTCCATTTTTCAATAAGAGTTCTGGAGAACCCTAGTAACAGACACCTACCCTCCCCGACTTTCATCCTAGTCCGTCCCCGTTAATCAGCTGTTGAGTCCTTACTAGAGTCGGTCGAGACGTCCCTCTAGACTCTGACCCTACTGAAGTCTCTAGGGAGTGACACCTCTTACCCGAGAAAAAAAGATGACAACGGACCTGGTTGATCACCTATGTCTGACTAGCGTCCTTCCCCCACATTGGGACCTACACAGTCGAGAGAGATCGATTCCTGTCAACTTCCTTACTAAAGACGATACCTCCCTCAAAGTCCTACTACGTTTGTTCTCAGACCCTAACTCTCCGATGAAGTCTTTCTTACCGAGTCTTCGCGAAAACAACCCTCGTGACTGTAACTCAACTCTAGATCTTTTGACTTACTACCTGTCCTAGATCGGGAAAGTTCGTGACCACTTTCTCTTATCCCACTCGAACCACTTACCTTCCCAGTCTCACTTTCGGCGTCACCGACCTCCCAGTACTCCGTCCCTCCCACAATCGACTACCTCAACCTGCACATCCGTACCCGAACTAACACTTTCTAGTCCGGTTCCTTGGACTTAAAATAGAATTCACGTTTCCTCTCGGTACTTTTCAAACTCAATGTATTGTCAGAGAGACCAACAATAACCTCGTACCGAAACTCCTCCGTTCGCCTTTAAACTCTTTATTTAAAACCGTCGATAACACCGACAGGTCCTCTCTCTACGAAAACCGGGACTGATCTTGTAACCGGTCCCTTGACTCCTTTCCACCCCTTTGTATCCTATATAGAATACAATCTCGATTACCATCTAACTCACACCCTTCGTTCCTTGGTTCCTCTGATAATTGTTATCAAAACCCGAACTTGTTGTCCCACTTACCATTAAACTCTCTTCCCAACTGTTGGTACTTACGTTTACATACAATTACTATATAATATCGATTATAAATAAAACTATTTCTATTAATCATCCAAAAAAAAAACATCAAGGTCTATAACTACAGAGAATACTTTTAAATCTTTTAACCACCCTTGATCAAACGACGACGACGACGACGACTCAGAGAAGTCAGCACAGGTTGACACGCTGAGGTATCTGCCGTCGGGTGGTCCCAGGGGACAGGGACCCTAAGAGGTTCGTTCTTGTGACCTCACCCAACGGTAAAGGAAGAGGTTACGTACTTTTACTTTTTACTTTCACTTCAGCGAGTCAGCACAGGTTGAAGCGCTGGGGTACCTGACGTCGGATGGTCCGAGGAGGTAGGTACCCTAAAAGGTCCGTTCTCATGACCTCACCCAACGGCAACGGAAGAGGCCCCTTGATCAAATGTAATCTAAATAAAGAGGTCTACACCTCCGGTCACTGTTATCTATCTTGGATCGACAGATACAAATCTTGAGTGTCCGTCATTGACGGACTGAAAGAACGAAACAGATCCTAGTTCAAATGTGAAGATGTAGTTAACTCATTGAGACCTTTAAAACAGTTTTGTTATATCTAAGTGGTATCGCTTGTAAAGTCTGTACAAATGTAAGGTTCTAGACATGAGGACTGATGTCACACCAAGTGACACATAGACCTTTTTTCCTTCCTTAGACGATAAAATATACTTATAGAGTTCTTGTCCTTTTATTGAACTGTTTCCGTGGTTTTCTGGGGTCTTTCCCGACACCCTCTCAGGGGAAGGGTACCATGAAGACGACTGAGAAGAATGGGGTTTGGACCTACACCAATAGAGTGAGTGTCTATATCCTACTTTCACACTGAGATTTCCTGAGAATTATTATAGGGTTCAAACAAGTTTCTAGACTGAATTTTCACGGTGTCACTAACTACAAATGACGTTACAAGCACAGTCCTCCAAACGGACTACAGGGACTTCTGTCAGAAAAGACCCCTCGATAGACCGTACACACTATCATAGTCTTCACAAGAGTTCTTGTCCAGTTACACACCCGAGACATGACTAAAAAATTCATCAACTCCCACCCAGTAGTAGTGGTCGGTATGAGAAAACTCGAAACCCAGGAAACGACTTAGGAACTATTTTACACAGTATCCATAATTGTCGTGGTTTTCACACTGGACTCGTTCTCTCGAGAATATGTCCGAAGACAACGGTTCCCTCCGTCGTGCCAGGTAAATGGACTACCGAAACCGTGTAGGAAGGACCGTGGAGTCTCTACTCGTTACGTTATAATACAGGTGAGTGTATGGACCAATACTCAGTCCCACTAAACCCACCTGTGTCTCAGGTACCTCTCCCTGATGTTCATGTAACGCTCCCAACCCCCACTGTTCAGTATAGAGTTAAAGGGTAAGTATCTCTAAACGGTTTCATTAGTTTAAGTCAGAGTACTTGTATTGGGTGGATAGTCATTTTATAAATGATAAAGAACGATTTAATTTTTAAATTGTTTTGATTTAGTTTCTATTTCTCGAAAATACTCTAAGGTGTATCAGAAATAAAGCTAAACCCAGACTAGAAAACATCCTAAGATAAATGGACAAAACTTTCCTCGATAATAAAGAAGAAGAAAAATAATATGTGTATGCAGGTCAAAGTCTCAGAAAACGGACACTTAACTCTCTGTCTCTTAGTATCCTCTGAGACCCAAGACCGAGAGGTAGAGGAAACGTCAGAAGTAAGTAGAGACTGGAAGAATGAGGATAGACAAGTCATTTCTGTTACTGGGTACTTCTCAGTGGTTTGTCAGTCCCTGTTTCTAACGTTATAGAGAAAAGTTTCGGTTAGTCAGTTGTCGTTATAGGACACGGGCGATTCGTGACCCGTTCCGAGTCCTCTACGTCTCCATTTCTGTTGGTACTACCGCTTCCTCGTTAACGAAAATGTACTCCAATGAACCTACCGTTCCCTCTGCCTTACTCTGCTCTGTCTCTTGACCGTTTAGTAAATATAAAAGTCAATCTAAATTTTTATGTAAATTCTGAAACCTAAGTCGTAGGGTATAGATCTTATTCCTCGGTTCGTCCGGAAACGAATTAAATAACTCTAGTACCCATCTCACAAGTATACCCCAGGAAACCCTCCTTCCACTGACAATACTTATCTTATCCTGCGTGTCGTCGTCTTCGGTGTGTTCTTTTCCTTCTCCCTCTTTTTTCCAGGGGTTTCGTACATAACTACGGTTTCTTAACTACGGAAGTTTGAGACCAAGACCTTTCCTGAGAACCATCAGGGAACCTGACATTCCTTTAGTTTGGTCAGTTAGGATTTCCTTTAGTTGGGACTGATAAGTAACCTTCCTAACTACGATTTCGACTTCGAGGTCGTGAAACCGGACACTTTCTCAACTAAGTGACCTTTTCTGGGACTACGACCCTTTCTAACTCTCTTCCTCCTCTTCCCCTACTGTTCTCCCACTCTACCAACCTACCGTAGTAGCTGAGTTACCTGTACTCAAACTCGTTTGAGATTCTCTACCACTACCTGTCCCTTCGGACCGTACGACGTCAGGCGCCCCAGTGTTTCTCAACCTGTGTTGACTCGTTGACTTGTTGTTGTTTCGTTCATATACCAATGTCAACACGTCAAAATACTTCAACAGATGTATGTGTCTTGTTCATACAAAAATTTTTCTGACGATTGACAATCTCGGTCTTTACTGAATCTCTAGTAGTCTAAATTTCTAAGAGGTTGAACCACACGTAGTCTTAGAGAACCCCTCAAGAATTTTTTTACGTCAAAGTATCTGGCATAAGGTTACCGGTTCTATGTACCAGGGATCTATTAAGGTCTTGTAAAACACGAAAGTCTTCCTGAATAAACAGATCAAAAGAATTAAATATCTTCTCCTTTAACCGTAGGACTTCCCAATTACACGAACAGGTTCCAGTATACAAATTACTGAGGGTGGTTAAATTAGAAATAACCGACATACGGGTCCGTTCCTTTTTTTTATGCAGGTGAAACCCTTCATAGGTGTCTATTAAAAAAAGAACAAAATACCATCTTTTTTTACCTTTACACGTTCGTTCAATCCTTTTTTTTACTGATGTATACACTCATATCAACTTATCAATAAAAAAATCGAGATTTTAAAACACTATCTACTTTAATATACAAAAGACGAAAGATAAAAACGGATGTTGAATTTTTTCCATAAATAAAATACTCGATGAAGATGGTCTCAAATACACCGTAATCCGTGTCCTTTGGCTTAAAGTGATGTCGGGATTATATCCATCAGTTCCGAATTTGAAAATCTACTCCTTTGTCTCTTTTCGTCACATTATAGAGTGAGTCATTCTGACCTGAATGACATTACCTTTCTCTTTAACAAACCACGTGCACACACGACCCACGACCTGGACCCTGGAGTGATAAGTGTATTCTAGATCTCAGGTTCCATGACTTAAAATAATTTCATTGAAACCTAAATTAGAGTAGTTGGATAAACGTAAGATGAGAACGGAAAGACTGTTACTAATTGTGATCACAAATCACGTACCAGATTTCATACAAGAAGTTTGAGAGAATGGTTTTCCTTCAAGAAAACATTCCTCGGTCGGGGATCCATAAACTTCGCGTCCCTTAACGAAGAGGTTTCCATCTCTATGTCTCGGGTCGACGGTCCTCTTCGTCGGTGAAGGATTACATTGACGAGTCCTTCCAATCTCCTCTTTCGTATTCTTTATTTTAACGAAGGGACAGAATATATTTAACAGTTGACACAAAATGTTGTCACACGGTCTCGAGGTTTAGTAAGTTGAACTCATTGACACCACCGTGCAGTAACAATTCAAATGAACCCCTAGTGTAATTATGAACAGAACTTGTATTACACGGTCTAAAGACACTACTGTTCGTTAGGCGTTTCCCTTGATTCATGTCAGAACCCTCGCTCCAAAATTAGTCTGAATTTTTATTGAGTCTCCGGTAAAACCGAAAAGGAACCTCTCCTTTACGAGGGATCAAACTAAGTCCTGTTAAACCCCCTTTCAAAAAGGGAAACTGACAAAATGAAAAACACTAATATAAATAAAACTTAATAATTTTTTAATTAAAAGTTAATTCTAGCTTTGATTCTGTCTCAGTATATTACCACCAACCACTCCTTCGCAAGAACTGACCATACAGTCAATGAACCTAACAAAATAAGACGAGTGGTCCTCACCACACCAATGACCGGAGACGCTCACATATAAAAGACGTGGATATTCTTACAATTTAACACTACAAGTCGGTCTTAAGTATTAATCTTTACTTGAAGTCCCAGGGTAATAAATCCAAGATTAGAAAGTCTCCACTAAGGTATTCTAGTGACTAATCTTCAAGATATCAAAATATGTCACAATTCACTCGAAACACCAATACCCTCGACCATCATGAGAACAAATCAAACGACCTGCAACTATAAAAATTGACCAACTTTCACTTTCACAATCAGCGGGTCAGTACAGACTGAAACACTGGGGTACCTGATATCGGGTGATCCGAGAGACAGATACCTGAAGAGGTCCGTTCTTGTGACCTCACCCATCGGTAAGGGAAGAGGTCCCCCAATTGTGGATATTTCGTAAGTTTTGTGGATCGTTATAAAAAAAAAAAAGCCTTGACCAAAGGATTTCGACTCCTTTATGTTCATTTTTATCTGTTTAACCTGGATTAATTTGAATTTTCGAGCATGTGTCGTTTCCTTTGGTAACTGTTTTGTTTTTCTGTCGGACAGCTTATCCCCTTTTATAAATGTTTACCATACTGATTGTTCCCCAGTTATAAGTTTTTCATATTTGTTGAGTATGTCGAGTTGTAGATTGTTGGTTTGTTTGGTTAATTTTTTATCCGTCTTCTGATGTGTCTGTAAAAGGTCCCTCCTACACGTCTACCGGTTGTCCATGTACTTTTCTACGAGTTGTAACGATATTAGTCCCTTTACGTGTATTTTCAATGTCACTATATATTGTGGAAAGTCTTACCGATAGTATTTGTTTTTTTTTGTTTGTGTTTATTGTTTACACCCGTTCCTACACCTTTTTTCCCTTGGGAACATGTACCACCCTTACATTTAATCACGTCGGAACCACCTTTTGTTATACTTGTAAAGAGCTTTTTGATTTTTATCGTGATGGTACACTGGGTCGTTAAGGTGAGAACCCGTAATATAGACTTTTTTAGGAGATGATTAGACTTTTCTATAGACGTGGGGTTACAAGTGTCATCACAATAAATGTTAACGGTTCTATACGACGACGACGATTCAGCGAAGTCAGCACAGGCTGAGACTCGCTGGGGTATCTGCCGTCGGGTGGTCCTAGGAGACAGGGACCCTAAGAGGTCTGTTCTTATGACCTCACCCAACGGTAACGGAAGAGGTTAACGGTTCTATACCTTCGTTGGATTCACAGGTAAATGTCTACTTACCTATTTCTTCTATACGAAATAGAGTAGGAGACAGTAGGGGAAGAGGGCGGAAGTTAGAAAAGGTCGTAGTCCTAGAAAAGATTATTCGACCGAGAAGTGTAGTCCACCAGTTTCATAACCTCAAAGTTGAAGTCCTACTCAGGAAGGTTACTTATAAGTCCCAAGTAAAGGAAATCCTAACTGACCGAACTAGAACGACAGGTTCCCCGAGAGTTCTTAGAAGAGGTCGTGGTGTCAAACTTTCATAGTCAAGAAACTACGAATCGGAAGAATACCAGGTTGAAAGTGTAGACATGTACTGATGACCTTTTTGGTATCGAAACTGATCTACCTGGAAACAACCGTTTTGTTACAGAGACGAAAAATTATACGACAGATCCAAACAGTATCGAAAAGAAGATTCCTCGTTCACAGAAAATTAAAGTACCGAGGTCAGTGGTAGATCACTAAAACCTCAGGTTCTTTTGTTTTAGACAGTGAAAAAGGTAGGGTAGATAAACGGTACTTCACTACCATGGTCTACGGTACTAGAATCAAAAAACTTACAACTGAAAATTCGGTCGAAATAAGTGAGAGGAGAAAGTGGAAGTAGTTCTCCGAGAGATCAAAGAGAAACGAAAGACGGTAATCTCACAATAGTAGACGTATAGATTCCAATGACTATAAAGAGGATCGTTAGAACTAAGGTTAAACACTAAGTAGGTCGGGTCGTAAAGAGTACTACATGAGAAGAATATTTAATTTCTTCGTCCCATCGTTATACGTCGGAACTACATGAGGAAAGGGTCAAAACTTAGTCAGACAACAAGGTACAGACCAAGATTGACAACGAAAACTGGAAGTATATCGAAAGAATCCTCCGGTCGTCCAGAGTAGAGAACTTCTTAAAGGGTTCAAACAACACTAGGTGTCTAGTTTCCGAATTCATACCAGTTACTTCGTCTTCATCTACAAAAAGACCTTAAGGGAACGAAAAAGATACTAGATTGCTTACAACCTTTAAACTAGAGACTAAGAAAACGACTTCTTAACACTTAGTGGTATAAAATGTGGACACTGACTATATCATAATATGTAGTTGATATGAAGTTATTTTCAAGTTTTATAAGTGCATGTCTACAACTTATTTTTCGGAAGGCAATAGAAGATCGTAGATTAAGGAGGGGGTTAATGACAGTGAAAATTATATATAGAAAGGTCTCCAGACAATGTATAAATGTCTGTATATGTGTATATATACATATATATGAAAGGATTCTATTCGCGTCTCATGTAGTACTCTTTACGACCTGACCCACTTCGTGTTCAATCTTAGTCCTAACGGTCCTCTTTATAGTTATTGGAGTCTATACGTCTACTGTAGTGGGAATACCGTCTTTCACTACTTCTTGATTTCTCGGAAAACTACTTTCACTTTCTCCTCTCACTTTTTCAACCGAATTTTGAGTCGTAAGTCTTTTGATTCTAGTACCGTAAACCAGGGTAATGAAGTAGTGTTTATCTACCCCTTTGTTGCCTTTGAAATAAAAGAAGAAATTCTTTTTATTTGTCAAACTCTCTGAAATAAAAAACCCCGAGATTTTAGTGACGTCTACCACTGACGTCGGTACTTTAATTTTCTGCGAACGAGAAACTTTCTTTTCAATACTGGTTAGATCTGTCGAATAATTTTTCGTCTCTGTAATGAAACGGCTGATTCCAGACAGATCAGTTCCGATACCAAAAAGGTCATCAGTACATACCTACACTCTCAACCTGATATTTCTTTCGACTCGTGGTTTCTTAACTACGAAAACTTGACACCACAACCTCTTCTGAGAACTCTCAGGGAACCTGTCGTTCCTCTAGGATGGTCAGTTAGGATTTCCTTTAGTCAACACTTATAAGTAACCTTCCTGACTACGATTTCGACTTTGAGGTTATGAAACCGGTGGACTACGCTTCTTGACTGAGTAAACTTTTCTGGGACTACGACCTTTTCTAACTTCCGTTCTCCTCTTCCCCTACTGTCTCCTATTCTACAAACCTACCGTAGTGACTGAGTTACCTATACTCAAACCCATTTGAGGCCCTCAACCACTATATGTCCCTCCGGACCGTACGACGTCAGGTACCCCAACGTTTCTCAGTCTGTACTGATTCTCTGACTTGACTTGACTTCTACTATTAATATACATATATAAAATAAACATATGTCTACCATCGTATGAGATATGTGACAAGACTTCTTATGAAAAGGGGGAACTGACAGAGAACCTCTCGATAGGTAGAGTTACACATCATTTTAGAGTCAGAAGGTATCTTTCCGTAAATCTAACAAAGGTTAAGAAACTATGATACCGTTTCCATGTAAAAATGGACTCCCTTATGGAAAAACTCCGTTTATAGACACTCAGTTGATGACCAAATTGATTATATTTTTTAAAGTTAAAAAAACACTAATAACAGTGAACGGAAGGTTTTCCAATTAAATATAAAGATGGTGTTTGAGTCGTTACTTACACAGACAAAGATATTTATGAACGGTCGTATTATAAAAGTTTATAAAACTAGAGACGGTTAGACTAACGACTTACGACCAGAGAGTAACATGGAATTTAAACATAGAAAATAGTAATTATCATGTTACGTAGAAAAGTATGTGGATTTAGTAAACAAATAGGAAAAGGTACCTGATAGACAAGGGTATGAAACGGGAAATTTAAAAAAGAAGATTAACTGAAAATTCTCAAGTTTTTTTTTTTTTTTTCTCAAGGAATACGTACCTCCTTTAGTCGAGAATCAGACACTAAATTTCGTTTTAAAGAAAAAAAAAGAAAAGAAAAAAAAAAAAAAATCATCTTCATAGTGATAAATAAGAGTAAGTCCGTTAAAAAGACATTGAATTTGTAAAAGGAGAGTTTTGTATTCTTGTTTTCTTAGGGTTTCGAATCTTGACCTAGTGAACCGGGAAAGAGAAGAATAGATGAGGCTCAAGTTTTACGAACGTGGAGAATTACCGGTCGTAGGAGAACCTAGACGTCAACCCGAGTTGCGTAAGTTCAGAGTCGTGCTAGAAGAAACACCAAAATCGGAAGAAGACCTTTTAACCGAACCAAACGGGTGGCATCGGTGAGACGAAGGCTAGTATCGCGGAGAAAGGGACCCGTATGTCCCTTAGAAACGGGAAGAATATGACCCAGTGAAACACTCCGACTACGAAAGGTGTGAAGAATGTCTTTCAGGAAGCCCAAAATCCATGTAACTGGTAGAAACGTCGTCTTCACAGAAGCGCCACGTTTGCTCTCTGGGCTGCAGGTGCAAGGACAGAGCGAGCAGAGCGCGGAGATTTCGTTTTAAAGAAAACGAGAACGAGTACCATAAAATTCTATAAAATGTTGTAAATACATTTTAAAATCTTTAAAATAAACCGACTTAGATAGTTAGTGATGAAAACACCAAAGACCCAAAATACCTTTTTAGATTTTTCAAGGAGAGATGAAACTCTAAAAATTCTGTAAGAGGACAAAAAAGGGGGAGAATCAAGAAAAGACCAAAGTAAAAAGAGTACATTTAAAACTATGTAGACCTAAAACACACCCATACACCACATTACGTGTCTAAGTTGAAAGAGGGACCCACGGACACTTTTAGAAAACATACAAATGATTCGAAAAACGAAACCCACCGGGACCCGTTTCGTCCCACGCCGATGCCGTACCTTCTACACTGGGACGGAACATCTCGATGTGACCCGGGACCTCCGTGTTCCATCATACGACAAAATAACAGTAACACAAACGTTTATTTCTGTACCCCCTAGACGTCCCCTTGACGATTCTCACAATACACTACTCCTCTTATAACTAAGTGGCCTTCTCTCCCTCAGTCCACTCTCCGATACGCCTATCACCACATTCACCTTGCTTGTAAAATCTCTTTGTCGTTCCCGACGACAATGGTGACCTTTACTTTCAGGAAAGTTATTAAAACATAAAGATCAAGTAGGAATGTATCACTACCACCTGCAAAAATTTAAACTAAAAATTTTATACTAAATCCTGTTGTGATGTATTCTAAAAATCCCATACTCTTTTATCTTTTACATAAAGAGCCAGAGACGGGGGTCAAGGACCGTGTCTCGAGGATTTTGGGAACATTAAAGGATTCAGTAATTTCATAATCCTCGTAGAACACAAGATTTTAAACCAGAAAGTAATGTAGGGATGTGTCCCGAGGATTTTAAGAATATTTAAGGATTCACTATCCTACCCCGACTGGTGGTCTTTCTGGTTTGGTACTAATCGTCGAATCTTAAAAAGTTGGGAAGGGGGTAGGCGGTTTCTCTCCTCTCCCCGTCCTTTACCTCAATTCTTAACTAACACGGATGTACTCCTTCGGAGATATTTTTAAGGTTTTAATTCCCTAAACCTCTGGAAGGTCCACCCACTTGTCCACCTTCACACCCCTCTTGTCATGGGAGTCTCTCCCGTGTCCTCAAGGTGTAGGGAAGGGTAAATGGAGTGAGATCCGTAGAGAAGGTAGACCTACAAGTAATATAGAAAATAGTATAGGAAAACGTTATTTGGTCAGGTACGTCATTTGACAAAAGGACTTAAGACGTTCGGTAAACTCGTTTAATAAGTTCGGTCAACTCCCCCAACACCCTCGGATAACCAACTTCGTGTCCACTGTTAGCCTCAAACGAGTTCGGGAGAGTCCGCCCCCTGTCAGACGACCCTGACTCGAGAATCGTACACCCTAACCTGGAGGAGAGGTCCATCTGTGTCAGTCTTAATTCGACATCCTGTGGGTCGACCACGGTACCTCTTGACGAACCACACTCATCTTGGGGGGGGAGGCGGGGGGTGGTATGAACCACCGGTCTTCACTTCCCACGTCACACTCGTCATTTCCTCTGTCTGTTCTTTCTTTGTGTCCCGTCCGTTCTTTTCCAAAAAGGGTTGAGTCCTCCATCTCGTTTGACTCAAAAACATTGTGTCTCCCGAACAAAGAGTTTGAAATTCGTTTGGAACATATGATTGTCGGAAAATCCGTGGATGTTCACCTTCTAACCTTTGAAAGTTACTTGTGCATTTTGTTTTTCCTCCCACGTTTTACCCATGTTCAAATCAATTCGTTACCAGTGTAACTAACATAAAAAGAAGACGAGATATAACCTCCAAACAAAGAAAGTCGAAAATCAAAAGTGTCCTCCTTACTCCAGTCCAAGAATGCGATTTCAGGCTGCAGAATTTGCGAGTTAATTTCAGGTTCTAATAGGTCCGTAAAGGTCCTACGAACGACTGACCACAGTGAACTTCAAGTACCCTACGTCGAAGGTACCCCAGACCCGTACGACGGGGGGTAAGGATGAAAGGTCCAGTCGACACATCAGGTACAGTTGACTAATCTCATGGAAAGAGAGTTGTAAAACATCAAGATTGAGGAAGTCCCATGACACTACTTCCCTTTAAAACCGAAAGAGTGAATCCTCTTGATCCTTGTCCCAAAACTCCCAAATACGTGTACATTTACATCTATTTCGGAACAAAAAAAATTTTTTTTACGAGAAAGGTTTCTTATCTCGGTACATATACACATTAGTTTAGGGAGACGACATGTGGACTCTAATAGTGTTACAACAATTATTTGATGTGAGGTTATATGTTATTTTTAATGGGAAAGGTCCCTTGGGAGAATGTGACAAACACCCTTACATTTCCCTATGTCGGTGATCCCTCCAAGAAATTTTCATACCTTCAAGAAATTTTTTTGCTTTTTATCTTGATGGTATAGTGGGGTGAGGACCCCGTATAGTAGGGTGAGGACCCTTATATTGGTCACGAGTCAATCAATCAGTACAGACTGAGAAACACTGGGGTACCTGACGTTGAATGGTCCAAGGAGACAGGTATCTTAAAAGGTCCGTCCTTATGACCTCACCCAACGGTAAAGGAGGGGGTCCCCTAGAAGTACTACGTCCCGAACTTGGTCGTAGAGGACGTGGAGGACGTAATGTCCACTTAAGAAATGGGTGACTCGGTAGTCCCTTCGGAGTATATGGGTCAGTTTTGGTATTAAGTTTTTCTATATACGTGGGGTTAAAGTGACGTCGTGATAAATGTTATCGGTCCTGTACCTCCATTGGATTTGCAGTCAGCTGTCTTCTTACCTATTTCTTCTACACCATGTACCTGTGGTAGCTTATAACGAGTAGTACTTTTCCTTACCTTAAGATGGTCAACGATTCTACATCTACCCGGATCTCTAATGGTATGTCTCACTTCAATCAGTCTTTGTCTTTTTGTTTATAATATTTAATTACGTATACACACCTTAGATCTTTTTACCATATCTACTAGAATAAACGTTTCGTCTTTATCTCTGTGTCCGTATCTCTTGTTTGTATGCCTATCGTCGCCCCTTTCCTCCTATAACCCTCCAACCCGAACTGTATATATGTGAGCACTATGTGACATGATATATCGTGTCCCTTGACATGAGTCAGGAGACACTGGATTTACTTCCTTTAGGTTTTTTCTCCCCCATATACATTTGTATATCGACTGAGTGAAACGACATGTCGTCTTTGATTGTTACATCTAGTTTCAGTGAATCAGGACAGACTTAGAAACGTTGGGGCGCCTGATATGCCAGGTACCTTAAGAGGTCAGGTCTTATGACCTCACCCATCGGAAAGGGAAGAGGTCCCCTAGAAGGACTGGGTCCCTAACTTGGTCCCAGAGGACGTAACGTCCTCCTAAGAAATGGTTGACTCGATACTCCCTTCGGACGATGATATTTGTAAAGTTTTATTTAATTTTTAAAAATTTTTATTTTTTAAAAATAATTTTTTTTTAGGAAAGGTCTCTTTCTGTTTATAGTATACTATAGTGAATATACACCTTACATTTGATACTGTGTCTACTTAAATAGATACTTTGTCTTTGTCTAAGTGTCTGTCTTTTGTCTGAACACCAAAGGTTCCCCTCGTTATCCAACCCTTAAACCCTAATCGTCTACGTTTGATAATATATATCCTACCTATTTGTTGTGCCAGGATGTGTCCCTTGATGTAGGTTGTAGGACACTATTTGTATTACCCTTTCTTATACTTTCTTACACGTATATACATACATATACGTGATTACATTGTCTTAGCGAGAACATGTCGTCTTTAGTTGTACATTTCGTTGATATGAAGTCATTTTTATTTAAATTCTTTTATGGGAAAGGTGTAAAAAAAAAAGAACGAAAGATAAGTATCGTGTTCTACAGAGGACGAAGGGTCTCTTTTCTTTGGTAACCCCTCTTCAACGCCGTCGGAGGACGAAGATCAAACAGACCTGGGGAAAGAGTTGGAGGGAAAGGAGGAGAATTTGATCTCTCCCGTCAGGAGGGCAATAAGTCCCGGCAGAGAAGTAGAGAAAGGACCTAAAGCAGAGGAAGGTAGTCGATTCCTTGACAAATACAGTTGGAGAGGGAAGAGTAGTTATATAATAGTACGAGTCTTGCAAGATAAAACTTTTATTTAGTCATCACTGACGGAGGCTGACGTCTCAGAAATAAGGGAATGTCGCCTTCACACGCAGGTGGAGGGGAAAGGGGAAGCCGGAAGTCCCTATCCAAGGGTCAGTGAAGTGACTTTAGTCAAAACGATTTCAGAAATTGTTGGAGGAGTGCCGATTGAACTGACATTAAAAGTCCGAGGTCAAAGGAACTTTAAACCTGGGAAAACATCGAAGGTGGTGAGGGAGGAAAGGCTTTCGGAGGGAGAGGAAGTCCTCCGAGGAGAAAAAGTCTGAGAAGGAGGAAACGAGTAGGAGGTTGCGGTCTAAAGGAGGGTCAGGAGACTTTTGAGGAGTAGAGTAGAGGACAACGTCCTCGGTCAGTGTAGGTACGAATTCTAGTACCCTACATCTCGGTCGGTCTAGGTCTAAACTGTGACTTAAAGGTTGGGAAAGTTTAAAACAGAAGACCTGTTCAACAAATTGAGAGTATTGGAAGTAAAAAGAGTTGAAATTTTATTCATATCATTAAGGGAATAGTTCCCCACACTCAACCCTCAGTCGCCTTAGTCCATCTGATATTTTGTAAAATAACCAACTAACTAAGTTGTTTTTTATTCAGGTGTGATCTAGGGGACCTCATTCCTTACCGATGGGTGAGGTAAGAACGAACCTCTTAAGGTACTTGTCTTCTCGGACCACCCGATGTCAGGTACACCAACGTTTCTCAGTCTGTGTTGACTCGATGATTGTAAATGTGAAAAAAAGTATAATATCAATGATACATGTTCGAAAAAAACCTGACACTGTATGTTGTACTTTATATTGAATATTACAACAGATCCTGTATGTACATATTATACATAAATACATTATACATTAAAACATTAAATACGTATTACACATTAAATACGTATTAACACATTAAATACGTTTTATTTTAAAGGACGTCTCTAGGAATGAGAAGAATCCAAATTACAATATACGAAACAATAAAAGATGAGATAAAGTGTTTGAATATGACTAGTAATTGATGACTTATAAGGTTAGGAGTTATATCGGATGTCAAATCGTCTGCAAGAAGATCCGAGAACCCAATATATGCTTAACTATTGTACCTTGAAAGGAAGGTCTCTACTCGTCATAAAAGAAGTTACTACCTTTACAAGATATCGACAGAACGGGTTACGTCATAAACATAACATAAACAAGTCAGTGAGTCAGCACGGGTTGAGACACTAGGATACCTCTCGTCGTACGGTCGGGAGGGACAGGTAGTGGTTGAGGACCTCAAATGAGTTTGAGTACAGGTAACTCAACCACTACGGTAGGTTGGTAGAGTGGGAGACAACAGGGTAAGAGGAGAACGGAAGTTAGAAAGGGTTGTAGTCTCATAAAAGGTTACTCAACCGAAAAGCGTAGTCTACCGGTTTCATAACCTATAAGTTGAAGTCGTAGTCAGGAAGGTTACTTATCAGTCCCAACTAAAGGAAATCCTAACTGACCAAACTAGAGGAACGACAGGTTCCCTGAGAGTTCTCAGAAGAGGTTGTGGTGTCAAGTTTCAGTAGTTAAGAAACCGAGAGTCGGAAAAAGTAGCAGGTCGAGAGTGTAGGTGTGTAATGACCTTTTTGGTATCGAAAGTGATATTTCTATAAACAGTCGTTTCATTCCAGAGACGAAAAATTATGGGAAGATCCAACCAGTATCGAAAAGGTCCTTATTCGCAGAAAATTAAAGTACCGACGTCAGTGGTAGACGTCACTATAACTCAGGTTCTTTTATTCGAGACAGTGACAAAGGTGAAAAGGGAATAGATAAACGGTACTTCATTACCATGGTCTACGGTACTAGAAGTAAAAGACTTACAACTTAAAATTCGGTCCAAAAAAATGAGAGCAGAAAGTGGAAGTAGTTCTCTGAGGAATCAAGGAGAAACGAAAGACGGTATTCCCACCACAGGAGACGTATAGACTCCAATAACTATAAAGAGGGTCGTTAGAACTAAGGTCGAACACGAAGTAGGTCGTCCCGTAAAGAGTACTACATGACACTTATATTCAATATATTCGTCCCACTGTTATATGTCGGAACCACATGAGGAAAGGGATAAACCTTGGTCAGGTAACAACATACAGGTCAAGATCGACAACGAAGAACTGGACGTACGTCCAAAACGTCCTCCGTCAATCCCACCAGACCATAAAGGTAGAGAACTTGTTAAAGAGTGTCAAACGACACTAGGTGTGTTAGTTTATGAAATCGTATCAGTTACTTTGTCTTCATCTATAAAAAGACCTTGAGAGAACGAAAAAACTATTAGGTTACTTACAACCGTTAAACTAGAGACCAAGGAGACGAAAAAGTTTTACGTCGAACATGTAGACATTCAAGAACCAAGTGTATGACAACTTCGGATCGAAATTATTAAAACACGTAATGGAACGTTCGTACACCTTACTCCCGTTAACACGTCATCAAACTTGTAATAAACCGTAACGGAAAGAAACCTAAACCTTACTTTTGACTGGAAAAGGTCAGGACACCGGTGACGTCTCAAAAGGTTTAAATGACCATATAACTCACGTCGTGAAAGTGTCATCGTAGAAAATCCTAAACTTTATTGAGTTGATCTTAAGGTAGTGGAGGTGATTGGAACAACACCACTACGAAGGATTCCAGGTGAACTGATGTGTGAGGTCCTACAGACCGAAATCCACTCACTAGTGTGGAAACATCAATAGACCCAGTAATTCTATAAAAAACATATTAAGAAGACACATAAGAATGTTGGAGAAAAATCATAGAAGACGAAGGAAATCCAGATATGGTAAAGACAGGAAATAACACGGACAGAAACGTACTTTATAATGAAACCATAGAGATTAAAAGAACTTCTCTGGATACCAGAAAGGGCAAGATAACAAAAGGAGATAAAGAAACGTAACAAGTGAATTTTTCTGAGAACATAGAGAGAAACGATAAGAAACCTTGAGACGTAACTCTACCTGTATAGAAACGAAAAGAGAAGAAGGGAAACGAAGAGAAGAAAAGAGTCGATGAAATTCGGGAGGAGTCCGTTGGTAAAACGAGAAAAACGTAAAAAAAGAACCCCTACCAAAACTAGTGGTGGAGAACATGTCACAATACTTGGAGGTAGGTATCAAGAAGTCCGTGAGACAGATAGTCTAGATTAGGCAACTTAGATAAACAGCGAAAGTGACATATTAACGTTCCCTAAACTGAATCCAATATGGACTTCCCAGATCACCAAAAGGAATGAAAGAAGTTAAATTCAGACTTAAAACGTTATTTTTCAAGTACTAGACTCGGTGTCAGTCGAGGGTCACAACAAAAACGACTGACATATCTCGAAGAGGTAGAAGTCGACGTTTCTTATATTAGTTAAACTAAAACCATAACTGGTAGACCACTACAGGTACACACCTCAGAAGAGAACACAACAACCTTCTCCCACAAACGATACTGGTCAACGTAAGAGAACCGTTTTGAGATAATCGGAAACGGGATGAAGTAAAACATGAGGTTCCGGTTTGATCGGACAAATGAAGTCCATAGAGAATTGAAGGATTAAAACGTAAAGTCAGAGGATACTACTTTTCACATTTGGTCATCGATGTCCACTAAAGTCAGAAACTTTACACCAACCACGTTTACTCCATGACTTAAAAGTTTAGAAAGATTTAAAATTAAATAACTTTAAATGTCTCGTCGTACTCCGACACCATAACTTGTTGTGTATATCCACCCACTGTTTGTTCTTTTCTTATTTATTTTCTCGTCTACTAAGGACTATCAATAGTAAACAGTCCCGTCACTACTACGATAAATCCTACCTCACTAACTCGTACTGAAACCCCGTTCAAATCCAACTCGTCAGTGTCTTCTGGGGAGCTACCTTCATTATAAACTCAACTATAGGTTTAAACCGGTCTAAACCGGTCGACTCCATTCTCCTAGGGACAACCTCTCTTGTCGTTTATGTCTCCGGATCTTCTCCTTTACTCAAGCCATATAAATGTCTCTTCTTCTGGATACACCGACCTAGTATCACTGTCACTCATCAAGCCAAGTCAAGTCAGCGAGTCAGCACAGACTGAGAAACGCTGGGGTACTTAGCGTCGTACGGTCCGGAGGGACAGGTAGTGGTTGAGGACCTCAAGTGAGTCTGAGCGTAGGTAGCTCAGTCACTACGGTAGGTCGGTAGAGTAGGAGACTACAGGGGAAGAGGAGGACGGGGGTTAGGGAGGGTCGTAGTCTCAGAAAAGGTAACTCAGTTGAGAAGTGTAGTCCACCGGTTTCATGACCTCAAAGTCGAAATCGTAGTCAGGAAGGTTTCTTTAGGGTCCCGACTAGAGGAAGTCTTACCTGTCCAACCTAGAGGAACATCAGGTTCCCTGAGAGTTCTCAGAAGAGGTTGTGGTGTCAAGTTTTCGTAGTTAAGAAGTCGTGAGTCGGAAGAAGTGTCAGGTTGAGAGTGTAGTTATGTACTGGTGACCTTTTTGGTATCGGAACTGATCTGCCTGGAATCAGTCGTTTCATTACAGAGACGAAAACGTATACGATAGATCCATCCAGTATTGAAAAGAAGGTTCCTCATTCGTAGAAAATTAAAGTACCGACGTCAGTGGTAGACGTCACTAAAACCAGATCTTTCCATCAACACTACTGTTCTTTTCTAAGTCAGGAATAATTAGTTGAATAGGTACTTATAAAGGGGACCTCTTAGGACGTCCGTAAAGTGTGAGTCGAATAGGACATGTCTTGTAGGTTTACACAAGGAGAGGACCAAGAATAAAGTCACTCACCATGGTGGTAAATTGGACAGTGAGATAGTTAACAGTTCAGAACAGTAACAAGAAGATTTATAGAGATCTTATACAGGTGAAGAGGTGTACGGACACCCTATAAAAGAACCAAGTATCTGAGTATTACCAAAGAAACGGAGTTAAATACAAAATGTACCTAAAGGGACCATCGAGTCGACCATTCCTTAGGGGGACGTTACGTCTTCTGGGGTCAAACTAAGGACCCAACCCTTCTCGAGGACTTCCTTCCGTACCGTTGGGTGAGGTCATAAAACGGACCTCTTAGGGGTACCCCAACGTCTCTCAGCCCGTTCTGACTCACTGATTTGTGTCGTGTCGTGTAAGAAATGTGTCGTCGGTCTCACTAGTTAGATTTTATGTTTACGTTGGTACAGTGAAACCGAAGTTTAGAATGGTACGAGGGGTTCCATGAGTCTAATTTCGTCTTTAAGAAATTGTTTGTGAATGATCCTAGGAATAGTCGGTTTGGACAAAAGTTGTTAAACTTTTACGGAACGAGAGATAATAAACCCGTAGACACTTCTCACAAAGAAGACGTATCCTAAAAGAGAACGAGAACGAAGAGGTTTCAAACCTACTGTATGAACAGTATATCGAATTCGTCGTGAAGGAGGTTATTTGGAAGGTACTGAGGGACCGGGTACAAACTACAGGAAGTCCAGAAGAGTGAGACTTAAAGGGGTATATCGTGAATGAAGTCAAGTCAAGTCAACGAGTCAGCACAGGCTAGGAAACGCTGGGGTACTTGTCGTTGTGCGTCAACGTCAAGGGACAGGTAGTGGTTGAGGACCTCAAGTGGGTTTGGGTACAGATAACTCAGCCACTACGGTAGGTCGGTAGAGTAGGAGACAGTAGGGGAAGAGGAGAACGGGGGTTAGGGAGGGTCGTAGTCCCAGAAAAGGTTACTCAGTTGAGAAACGTGCTCCACCGGTTTCATAACCTGAAAGTCGAAGTGGTAGTCAGGAAGGTTACTGACTAGAGGAAATCTTACCTGACCAACCTAGAGAAACGTCAGGTTCCCTGAGAGTTCTCAGAAGAGATTGTGACGTTGAGTTTTCGTAATTAAGAAGACGTGAGTCGAAAGAAATATCAGGTTGAGAGTGTAGGTAAGTACTGGTGACCTTTTTGGTATCGGAACTGATCTACCTGGAAACAACCTTTTCATTACAGAGACGAAAAATTACACGACAGATCTGACCAATATTGAAAGAAGGTTCCTCATTCGTAGAAAATTGAAGTACCGACGTTAGTGGTAGGCGTCACTAAAACCTCGGCACTTTATTTCAGTCGGTGACAAAGGTAACAAAGGGGTAGATAAAGGGTACTTCACTACCCTGGTCTACAGTACTGGAATCAAAAGACTTACAACTCGAAATTCGGTTGAAAAAGTGAGAGGAGAAAGTGAAAGTAATTCTCCGACAAATCAAGAAGAAGAGAAAGACGGTATTCCCACCACAGTAGACGTATAGACTCCAATGACTATATAGAGGGTCGTCAGAACTAAGGTCGAACACGAAGGAGGTCAGGTCGTAAAGAGTACTACATGAGACGTATTCAATTTATTCGTCCCACTGTTATATGTCGGAATTGTATGAGGCAAAGGATAAACCTTGGTCAGACAACAAGGTACAGGTCAAACTTGACAACGAAGGACCGGACGTATGTCTAAAGAGTTCTCCGTCCAATCCACCAGACCATAAGGGTAGAGAAAGTCTTAAAAGGTGTCAAAGAACACTAGGTGTGTCAGTTTCCGAAACCGTATCAGTTATTTCGTCTTTANCCTTGAGAGAACGAAAAAGGTACTAGGTCACCTACAACCGTTAAACTAGAGACCAAAGAGACGGAAAAGATTTTGGTCGAACTTGTAGTCCTTTAAGTACCAAGTGCTTAACGACTTTGGACCGAACCTATTAAAACTCGTAATGAAATGATCGTACACTCTACTCACGTTAACACGTCATCAAACTCGTAAGAAACCGTAACACAAAGAAACCCTAACCTTACTTTTGCCTGGAAAAGGTCAGAACACCGGTGACNATGATCGTACACTCTACTCACGTTAACACGTCATCAAACTCGTAAGAAACCGTAACGGAAAGATACCCTAACCTTACTTTTGACCGAAAAAGGTCAGGACACCGGTGACGACTTAAAAGGTTTAAACGTCCGTATAACTCACGTCGTGAAAGTGTCGTAGTACAAAGTCCTAAACTTTATCGAGTTGACCTTAAGGTAGTGAAGATGATCGAAACAAACATCACTACGGAGGATTTCGGATAAACTGAAGTGTAAGGTCCTACAGACCGAGATCCACTCACTATGTGGTAGCACTAATAGACCCAACACTTCTAGAAAAAACATGTCAAGAAGGCACATAAGAACGGTGGAGAAGAATTATAGAAGACGAAGACAATCCAGGTATGGTAAAGACAGGAAATAGCTCGGGTAGAAACGTATTTTACAAGGGAAACATAGAGATTAAAAGAACTTCTCTAGAGATTAGAAAGGGTAAGACAACAAAAGGAGATAAAGAAACGTAACTAGCGACTCCTTCCGAAAGAATAGAGAAGAACGATAAGAAACCTTGAAACGTAAATTTACATATATAGAAAGGAAAAGAGGAAACGAAAAGCGGAGAGAAGAAAAGTGTCGATAAACATTCCGGAGGAGTCTGTCAGTAAAACGAAAAAACGTAAAGAAAAAGAACCCCTACCAGAACTAAGGACAGAGGACACGTTACAGTGCTTGGAGGTAGGTATCAAGTAGTCCGTGAGACAGTCTAGATCAGGGAAGTTAGATAAAGAGTGAAGGTGACATATCAGCATTTCCGTAAACTAAATCCAGTATGGACTTACTGGGTCACCAAAAGGGATGAAAGAAGTTAAAGTGAGACATAACCGTTATTCCTCGAGTACTAGACTCGGTGTCAGTCGAAGGTCAGAACAAAAACGGCTGACATATCTCGAAGAGGTAGAAACCGACGTTTCTTATATTAGTTCGACTAAAGCCACAGCTGGTAGACCACTTCAGGTACACATCTCAGAAGAGAACACAACAACTTTCTCCCGAGAACGATACTGGTCATGCAAGAGAACCGTCTTGAGATACTTTGATTCGGTACGGTACACCCCGGTGGGTATTACCTGTCTAGTACCACCTCTCCAGACTGTGTTACACCAGGTGATCTCTTCCCTTACTGTTTGGTGAAGTCATAAGAACGGGACTCTTAGGGTACTTGTCATACTTTTCCGTCAGTGAAGTGGTGGGACATTTACAGACGAATGTTTAGACAACCGACGTGCTCACGTCTCTAGTCAGAGGGTACAAACAACCAAGTAGTGGTCGTGAATCGTGTTACGACCCGTAGTTCATCTACGAATCATTTGTAAACGACCTATGTATGTTTTCTTTATTGTACTTAAGTCTATAAAAATAACTGTTAGTAATGGATAACTAATCGTTGTTGTCGATCGTAAGTAACTCGTACGAATCGTCAAGTAAGTTAGAGGAAACAGAGAAGATGGTATCGGGTGATTTCCTCCGTAAGTTAAGTTAAAATGTTTATCTTTTGACTTTGGACATACCTAAATCTTATTGAACGGACTTCACTGTGTTGACCCATTCACTATTTTAGTCCTTTTGGGACCACAGAAGGTTCATTTTTTTTTTTTGTTTTAGGTGAAAGAAAATTTTATAAAAAAATAAACACGTTCAGTCCAAGATCGACGTCGTACACCCTAGGAGTCAACGCCGTACACCCTAAGTCGGGGTCTGATCCCTAGATTGAACCGGGGGCGGAGGGGGACGGTTGTAGTCTTCGTGTGTCAACGTCAGTGACCTGGTGGTTCCTTCAGGGATGTCAAGTACAAGAATTGAGGACGTGGTCTACACTACTCGAAAGACTTAAGGAAATAAGATTATCTCTGAAGTGTCCGTCGTCGCCAAACATTGACCTCTTCCTTCGACGAATCCAGTCAAAAGGACTCGACTCAGTAATAGGATCTGAATACTTCGGCTGAAGGTAAACGACCCGAACTTCACTTCGAATTCTGATTTGACAAAAGAAGTCAAACCAACCCACATAGAACTTTTTCAAAAGTCTCTCATTTGAGGTTCCCCCACGACCGACTTACGAGACCGTCACCCGAGACCCCGTGGACTCCCTGAACTACCCACCAGAGGTACCTTTCTCCCTTCGGTCTTCGGACCCTTGACCCCACAAGTGGTAGGACACCGTCTTCCATAAAATGTAAAAGAAACAGTAGTCATTAGGTAGACCCCTCACCGAAACAAAAGGTTTTTAAAGACCTTAACGGTGCAACTTAACACTGGATATCGGACCACCTTTAAGACTGCCTGACAACAAACTCCCGGTAAACCCCCTAAACATCAGGTCACCAAACTACACTGAAACCCCTAAAGCTAAGACAGCAAAACCGGAGTCGGACAGTACAAAGACCACCCAACTTGTCAATTCACCTCACAGAAGGATAACGTTCTCAGGTCCGTGACCGGTTTAAAGTAGAACGAATAAAAAGTGATGCACACAGAAACCGTCCTCTCACCGTTAACAACCGTCTTCCTGTTATCCCCCGTCTCTCCAAATAACCGAATGGAATCACTTTGTAAGTCCAATCTCATTTACTTCCGGTATCCTAATACAAAGGATCAATCTGACAAGTCAGAATGACCCCTTCTTTACGTACAAAGTATAAATTCCCAGGTATATGAAGGTATATATAAGTAAGAAAGTAAGTTGTTAATCCGAGGGGTCCACCATGTCACTATTTCTTAGACGAACGGTTACGTCCTCTACGTCCTCTGCGACCAAACTAGGGACCCAACCCTTCTAGGGGATCTCTTCCTTTACCATTGGGTGAGGTCATAAGAACGGACTTATGACCTTATGAGGTACCTGTCTCCTTGGACCTCCAGATATCAGGTACCCCAGTGTCTCTCAGTCTGTGTTGACTCGTTGACTCGTTAACATGAGTTGTTAATAAACACTTCTAGGATGAAACATGATCCTTGACCCCAATATTACTCTTTATTCTGTCTGTACGATAGTTCTTGACTGTAACGTCAACTTCTCCCTCTGTCTTCTACATTTGTTTATGTACTTAAAAAGTAAAACTTACTATTAAAAGATGTCTCTTTTATTTTTGTCTCCTTCACATACATCTCACGAACCCCACCCACTTCCTTCCTAGTAGTTTTCCGAAGAAGGTACTCTATCACTGTACATTCGATTATCGTCTTCCTACATGTTCCCGATTCGAACTCCTTAGATCCCTTCTCGTGAGGTCCGTCTCCCTTGTCGTTCACGGTTCCGGGGCTCCGATCCCGCTCTCACAATACAAACTCCCATCCTTACGGCTCAGAAGTCCCCAAAAATTCGTCTCCTCACTACCCTACGAGTAGAAATCATATGTTCTAGAGTGATAAAAGGTACGTCTCCCTTTGACTCCCTTTATTTCCTATTTTGTCCCTCTTGTCCTTCTCTAACGATGGCCCCAAGTAATTAGACATAGTTTAGACAACGTAGTAAACTAGGTAAGAATGAGATAACAAATAAACTAAAAGTACGAACTCGGTTAAGTTGATAAAGTCAACAAAGAAGAAGTAAAGAACTAAGGTCGGTTAGGGATAGGAGAGGTCAAACAAAAGGAGGTCGGAGATCCGAATCAAGAGTAGAATTTGGTCTCAATGTAATACGTACGAGAAGAATTTCTAGTAAGACGTTAGGGGAAACGGGGGTCTTAGTTCAAGTACTAGAAATCACATTATTAGTTGAGTGGTCATAACTCAGTAAGCAAACAACCAGTCGTCTAACGAACAATCACATCGTGACCTGAATAAATAAAAACGTCGACTATTGAGAATGACGCATATTAGTCAGTACACTTCTCCTTTCAATCCTTGTACTTCAGGGGGACTAAGGCCTAACTTGACAAATCTTCGACGTGCTTGGTACGATTGATTAGTCACCCACTCTGTGTCGCAAGTTCCCGGTTATTCCATAAAGGTATCGGAGGACCATCTCAAACAACTGAGTTATCGAGACCCTTCAGTGAGTCGACCTATGTAAAAACAACCTTACTGAACGTACTTTCCCTGTTTTCCTCCCTGGACTTGAGATTCTTTCTATTTCAGGTTGGATTGGTGTCTGAGGGAATTGGAGAATTACCGTAAGATCTCCCGTTTCTGTCGGTCAAGAATACCTATCTTTAATAAAGTAAATTTTTCACCTTTATAGACTAGTCTTCCTTTACGGGTAAGTCACACTCTAAATAGGATTGGGATGTAACACAAAAATTATCCGTTATGCCGGAACACTCACTTTGCGGTATATTGTCTTCCAATTCTTTCTCTTTTGAAACACCAATAAAAGACTCAACTTAAACATCTGAACATTACGTTACTAAGTTGAGACCGACAGTCGTGGGTCGTTCCTAAGACAGAAATTCGTAAACATCAGTACTCCGTTTATATACGGCTTCGTAAAAGATTGGATCGGAATGATTCTAAGGAATTTGTCTCCCATCAAAGAGATCTGACCAAAAGACCAGATGATCTATTAGTCTCAGGAATTTGTCTCCCATCAAAGAGATCTGACCAAAAGACCAGATGATCTATTAGTCTCCCTTTTAAATTATTTTTAATTAAAACAAGATAGTAAAGAGTAACTTCTTTTATTCTAAAAACTCCAACAACGGGCACTACGGTTTCCTCTATTTACTTTAAACAAAGACGGTTAAAATTCTCGGTACAATCTTCAAAAAAAAACATCTTATTCATTAGTAAAATTTTTTATCTTACCATCTTATCGAGTTATAAGAGACATAAGTTGAATTTCCACCCCATATTAAAATTACAGATATGATGTTCACTTAATATTAAAAGGTGGTATAAAATTCGTATTATGTTTACAAATCGACTGTTGATATAACATGGTTGTTATGGTATTCTTCATGGTGTCTTTAGTTTGCACTCTTTTTCCTTTCCTTTTGTAAAGAGATTAAAACGGTAAAATTTTGGTCGACAAAATTAGAAAGGAAGGTCAATCAGTTATACAATGGATTAAAAGTATATCAATGTTAGTATTGGATCTGTTCTGAAACATTAGTCCAAAAACAAAGATTACAATGCATTCAGAAAAAAGAGTCAGTGAAACGTAAAACTTTGGGACTACACGGAAATATCATCTTAAAGATCCGTTATTACCTAGAGAAGTATTTCCAATAGATTCAAGACCTTCACTTTCCAAAAGTAACGACAAGAGTTTCAATGGTATAACACCCATTAGAAATAACAAAGTTGATTCTGTCGTTGAACGGTCCCGGGTTTGTTTCGAGGATTCTAATTGTCAGGACCCTCTTGTCCCCTACCCAGTGTTAGACACTCACGATTTTTCTACAGTTAAAAGGAAAGGACAAGATAGTTCTCATGTTTCGAGAATCTAAAATGTGACTTCCGTAACTTTGATGACGAGTTAAATTACTGTTCATGTCCCTTATGTGTATCCCGGAACACCAAACGACGGAAATGTTCCATAAGTCATCTTCTTTCCGGTGTCTATTGTCGTATTTAAGATCGATGACAATTAGTAGACAAGGTAGTTCCCTTTCTTGTGTGACTATAATCCTCGTTTCCCTCCGTAATTAGTTTCACAAACGGACGACATCATTTCCACTAGACATACCTCAATATGCCTAGAAAATAGACGGAAAGAGTATAAACAGGTTCCAATATGTCTGAAAGGGTACCTAAATCATACACGGGTTATCGTCTGTGGTTCTCTTAAGAAGTCTTTTATAAAAGACTTGATTTTATAAGAGGAGTCTTCACTGGACCTCCCTTTCACTACACCTTCCTTCCCTCCTACACTAAACGGGGAACTCGGACACTCTTTCGACGTCCCGTATGGCGCCCCTCCCCAGGTCAAACTACAGACACCGACATCGGTGTTGTGTCTTTCAATTCTACCCGATTTCCCACGTCCCTTCCACCGAGAAGGGGTTGGAAAGAGTGAACCGTGTACTCTATTGAAAGGTCTCGAAGAGAAGATAAGAAAGGTGAGTGATCGGGTCACACAAGACCCTGACTTACACGATTGTAAGTATTCGGAACAATTAATGCTCTGCTAGGAGTAACAGCAGTAGACGGAGTCAGCACCTAATGGTCTACAGGAACCAGTTACTCCGGACGTGCTTATACCTAAAATGAGGTCTTAGTAAACCAAAGAATTTTTATATATAACGATTATTGTTCGAGTCTCCAATTTCACAGACGGACGTTACCTTCTCTGGACCCAAGCTAGGGACCTAGCCCTTCTAGGGGACCTCTTCCTTTACTGTTGGGTGAGGTCGTAAGAACGGACCTCTTAGGGTACCTACCTCCTCGGACCACCCGATGTCAGGTGCCCCAGCGTTTCTCAGTCTGTGCTGACTCACTGAAGTGAAAGTGACTATTATTACATAACCAAAAGTGTCTACTCTGTTGTGTGACAAATAGACCGGGAGGGATCTCTGTCCTACATTACCGATTTACTGTCTTATGACCCAACAGCGGATCTTCTACTCGACTTACCCGGTTGGGAGTGTACGAGGTTGGTGGTGACCCGGTACAGACAATGAACAAACGAGTGAGTGGGTGATCCGACCATAACCAACTGAGTTAAACCGACCAACAACAAGAAACACGTCAACGAGACAGTACAGGTTGAGAGACGCTGGGGTACCTGACGTCGTGCGGTCCGAAGGGACAGGAAATGATAGACGGTCTTAACGAGTTTGGGTACAGGTAACTCGACCACTACGGTAGGTTGGTAGAGTAGGAGACAGCAGGGGAAGAAGAGGACGGGAGTTAGAAAGGGTCGTAGTCCCAGAAAAGATCCGATAAATGTACTCGATTCCTCCGTCTTAGAGTTTCTCGGAAGTTAGACCGTCTCTTGTGTCTGTATTGGATTTTTAGAGAATTATTTACGCTTTAAAATAGCCAGTACCCACACTTCTTTCCTCCCATGTTCCCCCGACACTCACGGCTAACCCCCACCACTGCACCAGTTCTCGATAGGGGTCTTTCCTTACTGACTGGATGTCAACTTTTGTTCTTATTCTTGTAACCGACTGTTAACGGTTCACCAAGGATACATGGTCCTGGTCTAAAATCACGAAATATATCTAAAAACCACTCAATGTCTGAGTACAATTGTATATCCGCTCTTTTGAGTCCGAACCTCTATCATTCATTGAACAAATCCTAGTACGTCGAACTCATCTTTATGACCTTGAGTTAAATTAACGTTTCAGACCTCAAAATCGGTCAGACAACATGACAGAGGACAGAACAAACTCTATATTGAATCCGTCCACTTCTCTTACCACCCTTGTCTGCGGTCCGTCCGCCTTGTCGAACACACCTCGTGTCTCCACCTTCTCTTCTCTTCGTCCCACCGACCCCACTACCCCCCTCTCTTTTCTTCGTACGTCTTCTCCCACGCTCCACTCCGACCCTCCACCCGTCTTGGTCCGACAGACCTCGACCTCTCGGTCCAGTCTGAGACCGTGACGGGTTGTCCTTTAGTGACTTTCCAAGATCCGTCTCCACCTACACTAGTCTGATCATAAAACTTTTTCAGTGAGATTAACATCACATCTCGAAGTCAAGTTAAGTCAAGTCAGCGAGTCAGCACAGGCTGAGAAACGCTGGGGCACTTAGTGTCGTACGGTCCGGAGGGACAGGTAGTGGTTGAGGACCTCCAGTGAGTCTGAGTGCAGGTAGCTCAGTCACTACGGTAGGTCGGTAGAGTAGGAGGTAGTAGGGGAAGAGGAGGACGGAGGTTAGAGAGGGTCGTAGTCTCAGAAAAGGTTACTCAGTTGAGAAGTGTACTCCACCGGTTTCATGACCTCAAAGTCGAAGTCGTAATAAGGGAGGTTTCTTTAGGGTCCCGACTAGAAGTCTTACCTGACCAACCTAGAGGAACGTCAGGTTCCCTGAGAGTTCTCAGAAGAGGTTGTGGTGTCAAGTTTTCGTAGTTAAGAAGCCGCGAGTCGGAAGAAGTGTCAGGTTGAGAGTGTAGGTATGTACTGATGACCTTTTTGGTATCGGAACCGATATGCCTGGAATCAACCGTTTCATTACAGAGACGAAGACTTATATGATAGATCCAACCAGTATTGAAAAGAAGGTTCCTTATTTACAGAAAATTAAAGTACCAACGTCAGTGGTAGACGTCACTAAAACCTCGGGTTTTTTTATTTCAGACTGTGATAAAGGTGACAAAGGGGTAGATGAAGGGTACTTCATTACCCTGGCCTACGGTACTGGAAGTAAAAGACTTACAACTCGAAATTCGGTTGAAAAAGTGAGAAGGAGAAAGTGAAAGTAGTTCTCCGAAAAATCAAGGAGAAGTGAAAGACGGCATTCCCACCACAGTACACGTATAGACTCCAATCACTATAAAAAGGGCCGTTAGAACTAAGGTCGAACACAAAGAAGGTCCGGTCGCAAAGAGCACTACGTGAGACGTATATTCAATGTATTCGTCCCACTGTTCTATGTCGGAACTGCATGAGGAAAAGGATAAACCTTGGTCAGACAACAAGGTACAGGTCAAGATTGACAACGAAGGACTGGACGTATGTCTAAAGAGTTCTCCGTCCAGTCNTGTCGGAACTGCATGAGGAAAAGGATAAACCTTGGTCAGACAACAAGGTACAGGTCAAGCTTGACAACAAAGGACCGGACGTATGTCTAAAGAGTTCTCCGTCCAGTCCACCAGACCATAAGGGTAGAGAAAGTCTTAAAAGGTGTCAAAGAACACTGGGTGTGTCAGTTTCCGGACAGAGAATATNTCAGTTATTTCGTCTTTATCTACAAAAAGACCTTGAGAGAACGAAAAAGGTACAGGTCGTCTACAACCGGTAAACTAGAGACCAAAGAGACGGAAAAGATTTTGGTCGAACTTGTAGTCCTTTAAGTGCCAAGTGCATAACGACTTCAGACCGAACCTCTTAAAACTCGTAATGAAATGATCGTACACTCTACTCACGTTAACACGCCATCAAACTCGTAAGAAACCGTAACGCAAAGAAACCCTAACCTTACTTTTGACTGGAAAAGGTCAGAACACCGGTGACGACTCAAAAGGATCAAACGACCGTATGACTCACGTCGTGAAAGTGTCGTAGTACAAAGTCCTAAACTTAGTCGAGTTGACCTTAAGGTAGTGGAGGTGATCGAAACAAGCATCGCTACGAAAGGTTCCGGGTGAACTGAAGTGTAAGGTCCTACAGACCGAGATCCACTCACTAGTGTGGTAGTACTAATAGACCCAACACTTCTAGAAAAAACATGTCAAGAAGACACATAAGAACGGTGGAGAAGAATTATAGAAGACGAAGACAATCCAGGTCTGTTAAAGACAGGAAATAACTCGGGTAGAAACGTACTTTACAAGGCAACCATAGAGATTAAAAGAACTGCTCTAGAAATCAGAAAGGGTAAGACAACAAAACGAGATAAAGAAACGTAACTAGTGACTCCTTCCGAAAGAATAGAGAAGAACGATAAGAGACCTTGAGACGTAAATTTACACATATAGAAAGGAAAAGAGGAAACGAAAAGTGGAGAGAAGAAAAGTGTCGATAAACATTCCGGAGGGGTCTGTCGGTAAAACGAAAAAACGTAAAGAAAAGGTACCCCTACCAGAACTAGGGACAGAGGACATGTTACAGTACTTGGAGTAAGGTATCAAGTAGTCCGTGAGGTAGACAGTCTAACTCCGGGAATTTAGATAAAGAGTGAAGGTGACATATTAGTATTCCCTAAACTAAATCCAGTATGAACTTACCAGATCACCAAGAGGGATCGCCAAAAGAAGTTAAACTCAGACTTAAACCATTATTCCTCAAGTACTAGACTCGGTCAGTCGAGGACCAGAACAAAAACAGCTGACATATCTCAAAGAGGTAGAAACCGACGTTTCTTATATTAGTTAGACTAAAGCCACTACCGGTAGACCACTACAGGTACACATCTCAGAAGAGAACACAACAACCTTCTCCCATAAACGATACTGGTCACGTAAAAGAACCGTTTTGAGATAATCAGAAACGGGACGAAGTAAGGAGTAAGGTTCCGGTTTAAACGGACAATGACGTCCACAAAGAACTGAAGGACGAATACGTAAGGTCAGGGGATATTATTTTTCCTATAGAAAAACCACACAATCAAGATTTTCCAGAACATCCAGAAGTATTTTGGTAAGTTGAAGTCGAAGAAGTCACAATGACCAACCCCGTATCTGAAGCTATTGACACTATAACTTACCAAACAGAACTTCTGTTTGTCTCTAGTAAGACAGTAAAAACTCTAACGTAGGTTCATGACGTAAAACCTGAGAAAACAACTGGTACTACCGGTGAGGTAAAGAAGACTCCCTAAGGACGGACGTCATCATCTATATTACCAGTAGACTCAATTTAAGTGGGTAAGGTCAGGTAAAATCAAGTGACTAAGGATCTTACAGTTGCAAGTGGGAACGGTAGAGAATAAACTGGTGAAGGTTAAACGGAACTAAGTACCTGGACTGTAAGGTTCAAGGATACGTTATAACGAGAAATGTCGTAACCTGGAACGAAGATAGTGGTCAGTGTAGGTGTCGACCCATAACAAAAACGAAACCGA